>VMOF01000220.1:36146779-36691068 GCA_011764245.1 Trialeurodes vaporariorum | reverse complement strand
ATCTAAGTAGGGACTGATGCAGCTGGGGGAAGGGGTGACAAAGTTCGACTGATCCTGTTCAAGCTCAGTTTCAACCCATTTCTGTTCGATCATACCTAAAATTTACTGTGTTCTTGAGTGACTTACAATATGAGTAAATCAAGAATATTTGAAATCACTTGTAGTATTAAGTAAATTTCTTCAAATTTAGTTAGAAGAATAAGAGAGAGATAAAGTTAATACTGCGCGACTGTATACAGCCATATTGTACTGCCATAATCGGGAAAAATGTTCCGATGTTTTCCCATTCAACTCAATGTCAAACTTCCTGACAAAATTGGCAAAAGTTAACATTTGGCTTGAAACCTCTCTTCCTAATTTTACTACACAGCACATAAACTAAGACTGCAAGAGGGCCAACGTCAGCATTTAAAAATAGTAGAATAGAATAAAACATTTAAAAAATTCAAGGTTGCATCGATCAAAATGATAATCAGAATGGAGTTGGGATTCAAAAATCATTTAAGCAATTTGACTTTAAATTTTCAAATAATTGGCATTAAACTGAAGGTGCAGAAAATAGTATAGTATAGTATAGTAAAATCCAGCCGCCCAAACACGGAGGCTCGTTATGTTGCTGTAGCCCCCAGTGATGTTTAGCAATCGATAAACACATCTCTGCACCAATTACACACATTGTACATGACTGCTTCTTGCACTAAGGTAAGGAACCTTGCTCTGAAGCAACCAGTGTCCTAAGGAGTAATTTAGGTCAGACAGTGCGTGACAATTGTGTCAGGGCAACCACTGGTATTCGCAACGAACGACTGGATTGAGTTTAAAAAAAGGGAGCAAGACAAGGAAGAGATACAACTGTACTCTCAAAAAGATAGGAGAAGAAGAGAGATACCGCTGTATGCGTGAGACCTCTCAGGAAAGGAGATACAAAGATCATACTGACAAAAAAATGTATTTTCTTAAAGAACAAAGAGAAACAAAATAGAAAAGAAAAATTATCAAACAATATTTAAAACTAGATAACGTTGTTACAAAAAAAAAAAAATGAGCCTTTCAATGAACATAAAGGACAAAATACTGAAAAAAGAAAAAACATTTAAATAAACAAAAAATAATGCAAATAAAGGAATAAAAGAAGGCACAGAGGTCCCTGAAAAACTTTAAAGAGCATAAAAATATGCAGAGAGGCACCACAGCATTTAGCATATCCTTTTTAAAAGGAATAATAAACGCCTAAAAAAAATGAACGAACACACATTATAGCAGCTTTGGCTGTTGAAGATATGATAGAAGAAAAAATGTCAAGACAATTTGGACTAGTCACTCAAAGACTCAAGTCTTCTTCCCTGAAACAATTCTTGAGTTAAAAAATTATCAAAATTTGTGAAAACCGTACTTAAATAAACAATACTAAATAAAATCTACGAATGAAAATTGGATTCAATGGACTAAAAATCTGTACCTTATCAAAAGACTTCCATGCCAAATGTCCAATCAGTAACACTCAGAAGTTGTTTGTTCTTCACAAAAATTGAAGACATTCATTTTTTTTTCCTCTACAAGCGGCAAAGAATTTATAAAATTATAGCATCAGTGAGCATGAAAAGTTTGAAATTTCAAGCTTCAAAGGGAAAGAATAATTAAAAAACATTGAATGGGGCATTTGGCATAGAAGGAAAAAAACAAAACAAAAACAAACAAAAAAACGTTAATCTATGAGGCAAAGAAAAAGATAGGAGCAATGTGACATTATTAGGAATGCAGTTAATAAGAAAAGGTAATTATAATAAAATAAGATAGAACGAGATCAATAAATAAAAAAAGAAAAAAAGAGGCAACACGTTGTCATTCCCCAGTTTAAGCATCTTGATCACAAACCTTAATCCCTCAAAAAACACAAAGAGTAGCAATATGTTTTAAGGTGATTCTTCACTCCCGCAGTTTTAAGTATCGCAACCCGTTCGATTAATGATAAAATTTGGAAAAATACTTGGGTATTTTGAAAAAATCAAAATCATGGAGGCTCGGGAAGGACTTCAGGAAGATGCGTGTGAAATTTATCGCTAGACAAACGTTATAGCTTGTCGCAGAAAAGATTGGACTTGACAAGTCTACGGCTTTCCTAAAAACATACAACGTCGGCTGCCAATAACGTGACGCGATTGGTTGGTTGCTGTTTTGAGCTGATGTTTTCATTTGAAAGTACGGTTGTCAAGTCCAAACATTCCTGCGACAACCTATAAATAAAGCCGTAAGCACTGCCCAAAAAAAAAAAAAGCAATCGATACGCTGCATCAATTGGTGATTTTAACTAGACAGTACTTTTGGCTTTATTTAACATTTGTCTTGCGATAAATTTCACATGCATCTTCCCCAGGTCCTTCCCATACCTCCAAGATTTCGATTTTTTCAAAATACTCAAGTATTTTTCTAAACTTGGTCATAAATCGAACTGATGGCAGTATTTGGAACTAAGCAAGTGAAGAATCACCTTAATACGAACACGCTGAGCCTCAGGGCTTAGAGCCTGCTGTGAGAAGTCGATCTAATAATCTTGTCAAAGAACTAGAAGAGGCAAAGAATAACTATCACTTTGTCACATCATGTAGGGGGTTGTGAGTGTGAAATATTTCAAAGGAAATTTATAAAATTTCATGGCACACTTTGAAAGTTTTAAAATTTATGAGTTTCCGGTATTTTTGGAGTACTTCTCTTCCAGTTAATGCCATTAAAGAGCCTTATTCAAAATGGGCAAAAATGGCTTCGGCCCAGTTTTGTTTGAGATTTCGGGAGGTGATAGAGCATGATTTGAGGCGTCCAAAACTGGCCTTGTTTTTGATCTAGCCCCAAGGGAACCGGGGGGGCGGGGGTGCAAAGTCAAAACACAAAATCCGCCAGAACTTTTGAACGCGTTGTTCGATTTGAAAAAACTTTTTTTCAATCGATAGATCTTTTTAAGACCTTTCTTTTTATATACATGTTTTTGTATTTTTCATGGTTTTGAGTCAAGTTTTGACGACTTTTTGTTTTTTTCAGTTTCAAAAAATTTACATTTTCCCCCCTGTGAAAAATTGTTTTGCATGGGTAAAAAAAAAAAACAGTCGTAAAAAAAGCTCTTTCAATTTCCTTTTCAACCGTTTAAATCCGATCGCGGGGCAACGCTTCGTTACTGAGTTACGCGCGCTCAAAGTTGCCAAGGTCCGACCTGGCTGAATCTAGAGGCCTCCCGGTCTCCTGCCTCACACCTTTGACGCCGCGCTTTTTGCCTTATGCGACCAGCTGCTCAGCAGATATTTCGAAAGAAACATCTTTTCTACTATTCTAAGTAATTTCTACTCATATAAACCCCCCCCCCCCCCGCACTTATGATTGACTCCGTGGAAACCAACTCCAAATCCAGTAGTATGAAAATATTATAAACTTCATGTGAAAAAAGTCTCGATATGAGTTTAGTCTTTATAAGTAGGGGTATCTGAACAGAGTGTGCGTAATAATGGTCAATTTTTCAAGTAAGCAAATTTTTTATTACTCCAAGGATTTTCTTTTCTTATCACGCCGCGCTCTCAGGTTAGCGGTATTTTCGAAAAAAACATTTTTCACAACACAGGTCAGGGGTAGAACTTTCACTCTCTTCACGCAAATCATGAATTGCCTGCATTAAAGTATCCACAGAAAGCGGATAATTTCTAAAGTGCTCAAAAATGTAATTTCAAATCACTGCTTCATTAAAATCGTCACCATTTTCACGTATATAGCGCCCTCATCGATTTTAATGCGGGGGGGGGACTACGATCTTTCACTCTGAATCTGACAGCACAGTGTCTGAAATGCATCAAGTGGGATAATCAGTTCAATGAAGATGGATAAAACCGGCAACTCGGAAATACACCTGCTGATTAACTATTTTGGGTAACAAAAAAAAAAAAAAAAAAAAAAAAAAAAAAAAAAAAAAAAACCCCAAAAGGTTTTGGGTTTTGGATTAACTATTTTCGCTAACAAAAATTATGAATTCCTCATTGCCACAGATGATTATCTGCCGAAAATTGACCCGTATTACCCACACCCTGTTCAGAGACCCCTACTTATAAGGGCTAAACTCATATCGAGACATGTATCAAATAAAGTTTATAATATTTTCATACTTCTGGATTTGGAGCTGGTTTCTACGGAGTCAATTATAAGTGCGTTTTGTACCTGCAAAAATGGAGCAAGAACTGTCTCACCATGTGCCCATGTCGTTTCAATCGTTTGGTTCCTGTTCTACGGCCGCTACACACCAGGATTTTCGTCACCATCTGCCTTTTTGAATTCACGTTTCCCGCTAACGAAAAAATCCTTTGGAAATTACGAGTCGGAGAGTGAGGGCGAGGACTCAAGTATAGCGAAAACTAACAAGGTGAGATTTCTATCTTGTACTTTATGCGTATTCTCCTTCAATTTAGACTTGAAACTTAAAAAACTTGCGTCTATTCAGGGGGAAGTATTGAACGTGATAGGGTATGAAGTGAGGGTGGTGGTGGTGGGGGTGGGGGTTTATATGAGTAGAAATTACTTAGAATAATAGAAAAGATGTTTCTTTCGAAATATCTGCTGAGCAGCTGGTCGCATAAGGCAAAAAGCGCGGCGTCAAAGGTGTGAGGCAGGAGACCGGGAGGCCTCTAGATTCAGCCAGGTCGGACCTTGGCAACTTTGAGCGCGCGTAACTCAGTAACGAAGCGTTGCCCCGCGATCGGATTTAAACGGTTGAAAAGGAAATTGAAAGAGCTTTTCTTACGACTGTTTTTTATTTTTACCCATGCAAAACAATTTTGCACAGGGGGGAAAATGTAAATTTTTTGAAACTGAAAAAAACAAAAAGTCGTCAAAACTTGACTCAAAACCATGAAAAATACAAAAACATGTATATAAAAAGAAAGGTCTTAAAAAGATCTATCGATTGAAAAAAAGTTTTTTCAAATCGAACAACGCGTTCAAAAGTTCTGGCGGATTTTGTGTTTTGACTTTGCACCCCCGCCCCCCCCGGTTCCCTTGGGGCTAGATCAAAAACAAGGCCAGTTTTGGACGCCTCAAATCATGCTCTATCACCTCCCGAAATCTCAAACAAAACTGGGCCGAAGCCATTTTTGCCCATTTTGAATAAGGCTCTTTGTTCTACTAATCTAATGAATTATTCATAAATGCCTATTTGGTGTTGGGAGTATTCAAGAAGCATCAGGGTTTTTGAACCAGCTTAAAATATGTATCACAAGTTACCCGGAATTAGGGCGAGTCAAATTTTCTTAGGCAATTTCCTAAATTTCAATACGTACCTTACTATAGGAGCCACAGGATAATTTTTTAAAACTTAAGCTCATTAGAATCTCATTAGATCTATTTTGTTGAGGGTCAGGCTCTTTGCAAAAAACAAGAAAAAAAAAATGAAATTGACTTGAAGGGGTTTCAGAGAGACCTCGGATCACTGCTCATGGCAAGCAGCCTCCCGTGAATTTCCTTGAAATTGAAGTACGTTATTCCTCAGAATATAATGAGATAGAAAGTCAGCGGCGGCGACTAAAGTTGTTAAGCGAGTTTTCGAGATACTTGCAATCAAAGATGGAACTATTTTTACTCCACCAGCAATGGTTTACAAGTGAACGGATGCAGGTGTAACGCGATCGGCACTACTTCCGCACAAGAGGGAGGGACGAGTTCGTATGCCAAAGTGGCGCAGACTGTTTGAAACCATTGCTGGCAGTGTTCCACGTTTAATAGCAAATATCTTGAAAATTCGCGCGACGATCCTAGTTGCTGAGACTGACTTTTTTACTCCGTTTACTCTCGAATATCATAATTCAGTTTCAAGAAATTTCAGCAGAGACCACACGCTACAAACGGTGGTCTGAGGTCCTTTAATTTCAGGAAAGTTTTGGCATAAATTGTCGCATTGAACGGAATCTGAGCTACATTATTTCCGACCCCTCAGTTTATAAACGTACTCAATGTTTCAAATTGAGTTCAAACGAGATAGAGTTTTTTAACTCACACAAATTTTTGAGAGAAGATAAGAAAAAAAAAACATAAAAGAGATTTGTCAAATAGTAAAAATAGTTCTTTTAGCCGGTGCACTGTGGGGCCGATGCCCGATTTAGGCGGCCAAAACCTAGGTCTAGATAAACCGATTTCTTACCCGTAGGTACTTAGAGTAACATGCCTGGACCTCAAATGAATGACTATTGATAGCCCTGCCATGATTGTTGCTATGGGGTGACGTTACCAAGACAAGGTATCTGTAAATGTCAAAATTCTCTGCAGCAGCGTGCAAATGACCATGCACCGATCTGAGGTGCCTAAAAGGTTTTTTGTTCAAACAAACTCCAAACTTGCATGATAAAAGTGATTTCGAAGGTTTAGACAACACTATTTTGTAGGTATCAGATCTAGGCGATCTAGAGGTTTTGGCCGCCTAAATCGGGCATCGGCCCCACAGTGCAGTGGTTAGATTAAAAGTCATATTAAACGGCAATACAATTCATATAAACCCACGCTAATGGCAATATCAAAAAAATACACTGTTGACATCATGCCAAGGTATTTGTCATAGATTAAAGGGGACAAATTATAGGAATGCTAGAGAATCTAGAGGCTCTCACTGTCATTTGAAATTAATGCTCGATAATCTTTAAATGAGAATCTTATGCCAGCATAAACACTGGAGGTTCAAGAAAAGCCTTGTTACATGCATTGACAAAGCATTCGCGCTTCAAATGACAAACAGGTAGAATTAAATTTAAAGAGCACGTTAGTGCCTCTGGACACACTTTATTTCTGTGATCGTGATGGAATGTGATTTTTGGCCTGAAACTAAAACCCATCGCTGGTACAGTGGAAGTTCCGAGCGCAAACTGGAGAACTTTGTCCAAACTAACTTTGGGTTTGGTCGAACCATCTGTGACAAAAGAAAGCGAAAAAAGAAAATGATACAAAGAGCAAGAAATAGGTTGTTCGCACTTGTGTTATAATATATAATTTGAGGCTTCAGGTATGGTTCGATGGATATGTTTCCAGTGGAATGAGGACTGGCTAAAGAATATCTTACCTCACAAAGCTGAAAAACTCTTCTCTTTTTCCCCTACTTCACTTTATATCCTGAAAAAAGAAAACCCCTAAGAAGTAACTTTTCAAGTATCCTACAAAATTTGGCACCTTATTTTCTTCTATTCCCATAACAGGGTGTCCATTGAACTCAAATTTAAAAATTCTGACTTCTTTCTGACATTCCCTGACTTTTTAAAAAAATTTCCCGGCTTTTTATCGTAAGATTCAATGTCTTTTCCTTGAATTCTAAGAGAAGAAAAGTGTTTACACCGGCACAACGCACAGAAAGGTGCAACTTCGCCATGTTTCTCAATATTCCCTGACTTTTCCCAATTTTCCCGGTTTTCCCTGACTCTCGACACACTGCATACTTGAATTATTCTGTAAAATAAACACCCATCTCTGAAAAATGAAATTTTACAGGACAAAACAAACCGAATGATTCACACGGACAATTTGAGTGAGAATGGCCCTCATTGGGACTTTTTAAAATCAAATTAGCTTGCACTCATCACAACTTTTAGTTCTAAATGATGCTTGGCTCACAACTTGCTAAGTTCGAGTGAATAAAAATTAGGTATTTTTGATTTTTCTGAAATTTTACTAAAAATGTCAAGGATTAGCACAAATCGCTGATTTCTGACCAAGATCAGGTGATTTTATTTAGAGACTCCAGCACACCAGGTGAATGGGAGCAGATTTGGGAAAAATTTTGGGAGTGTGCCAATAATTTCTGCAAACATCACATTTTCCAAAATCTGAGTGAAATTTCCCCATTTGTTAAACTTATGGGGGGGGGGGACACACGGAAAATTCGCAATAATTGTCATTTTGAAACAAAATTTGCACACACGTGGAACCACAATGGAGTTATTGCAGGCTCATGCTGCAGGCTTACTAATAGTCTAATTAGCGCACTAAAAAATCACAAATTCCACTTCCAATCTTATGAAATGCTTTCAAACTCAAGATCAGAAAGGCAGAGATGACCACCTTCCACCTGATGTAAGTCTTAGGTAACTATATGTTTCTTCTTCTCCCTCCGTGCGGTGTCGCGAAAACACCTCATGAGGACAGAGCTATAAGATAGGGAAATCCAATGGAACGGTTCATCCCAGTCTTCCTAGTCAATAAAATCTCGTGTTTGAGAGCATTTTTTAAGTTTGGGAGAGGAATGAAGAAGTAAATAATTTTCGTGTCTCGTGACATACCCTGTATATATGCTTTATTAATGATCACCCTATATACTGTGCAACTGCAGCGTAAGATGTCTATGCTGTCTCAGCAATATTCTTTTTTCTTCGTGAATATTGCGTTCTCTTTTTTCCCCAAGCAGTCGTCGAGTATCATCGCAATGAGATTGTGCAAGCCGCTCTATAAAAACGTTGTTTATTAAATAAACGGTATATAATGTTTATGCTTTAAACCAAAATCTAACTTGTTATTCTTATCAGGTTATGGGCCCAGCCCACTCAGGCCTAAAAAGTTTTCTTTAAAAACCGAAGGGAACATGCGAAAGTGTAAATTCGTACTATCGATCTTGTCGCGTGCGTTACGAGTGAGCTCATCCGTTTATTTCAGTAAGTGACATATTTTTTTCCGGAAAAATGAGTTGGTTTTCGAGCGACTCCGCAGTAACGGTAAATAACGATCTCGATGTTCACAATATTACTCTGTACGTGTTGTTTGGATTACTTGTCCTTGTGTTAGTGATGTTCTACGCTGTGCGAAAATGCCGGAAAATGCATAAGTTACTAAAAGAAGCAAACAGAGCTTAAATCAACATAAAAACTGTCGCGTGAATTTTCTGTGCGATTTAAAAATTAAAAAAAACCGTCGCGTGATTTTCTGTGCGATTTAAAAATTTTTAAAAAAAAAAAACCGTCGTGTGATTTACTGTACGACGTAAAAACATCGCGTGATTTTCTGTGCGATTTAAAAACTTTAAAATTCAACGGTCTCTTACAGTGTAGCGACAACAACTGGCAAAATGGAGGAATACTCTCATTTGGATAAACTAAAAAACCACGAAAATTTTCAACTCTGGAAATTCCAGGTAACAGTGATGTTTAGAGCCATAGAAGCATTAGATGTAATTGATGGTACCACCAAAAAGCCGGTCAAAGAAGACTCGACTTGGATAAAGAAAGATGCGCAGTGTCAGAAAATTTTGATCACAACAATTGAAAAAAATTTGCAAGTACATCTTATGACTTGTAGCACATCAAATGAGATGTGGATAAAAATACTCGAGATGTTTGAAAATAAAGACGAAGAGCGCAAGTGCTTACTTATGCAAGAATTTTTCAACATAAAAATGGGGAAAGGTGAAAAAGTCTCACTTTTTCTCAGCAAAATTAAGAATCTCTTCAGTCGTTTAAAAACCCTTGACAACTCGTTAAATGATGACTTGTTGACAAATAAAATCGTTTCTTGTCTCCCAGACAAATATGATAGTTTTGTGACTGCTTGGCGATTGACGGGCAATAAAAATCAGGGTGAATTAGTTTCAAATCTGATTGCAGAAGACATACGGCATGAAAACAAAAACAACGGAGGCGAAGAACCGGTAGCTTTTGTTTCTAAAGAGAGAACTTGTTTCAACTGTAAAAAACCAGGCCATTTTATCCATGAATGTCCTACCAAAAAACACCAGAAGAAGGGTGGAAGGAAAAATCTGTTTTGTACAATTTGTAAAAAGAAAAATCATGTTGCTGAAAGATGTTTTTTTCGAAACAAAGAAGAGGCTAGCACCAGCGGTGAAAACTCTAAGAAGAAAGATGACAAGAATAAAGTGTGTTTCTTATCCAATGCTGATAACTGTACACAAGACTGGGTCATCGACTCAGGCTCATCTTTGCATTTGACAAATCAAAATCAATCTTTTGAGGATTTTGAGGAAAACATAATAGATATCGGAGTAGCGAAAAAGGGTGAAATCATCAAAACTATGGGAAGCGGAACAATTGAGATGAAAAATTGTTTTTTAAAAGACGTTTTCTATGTACCAGACCTTGCAACGAACCTACTTTCAGTTAAGGCCATTACTGATAAAGGAGGTGAAGTGCTGTTTACGAAAAATAAAGTAATGATCTGTAAAGATGCCATTTTTTCGAAAAACAAAGAATCAACGCTCAAAAATAGAGGAATAATAATTGAGGGAAAACAAAATGAAACAGGGTTGTTCACAGTCAACTTTAAACCCGAAATAACTTCAGGAACCTCTTATGTGACTAAAACCGACAACCTAATGACACTTCACAAAAAGATGGGTCATCTCGGTGAGAAAAATTTAAGAAAATTATCAAAAATTTGTGATGGTTTAAAATTAAGTGATGAAGAACTGAAGAAAGGACTAGAAAATTGTGATATCTGCTTAAGAGCAAAGCAGACTAGACTCCCATTCTCTGAAAACCGATACAAAGCCAACAAGCCTCTCGAAATCATACACTCGGATGTTTGTGGTCCTATCGAACCCACTACTTGGGACGATAAAAGCTACTTTGTCACTTTTACCGATGATCATACGAATTTTACTCAAACCTATCTCCTGAGTCACAAGAATGAGGTATTTGATGCTCTTCAAGAATATTCAGCTCAAGTGGAGGCGAAATGGAATACGAAGATCAACAAGCTTCGATGTGATCAAGGAGGTGAATATTCATCGAAAGTTTTGAAGGATTGGTGCAAGAAAAAAGGAACTCTGATCGACTACACGACTCCGTTTACACCACAGTTAAACGGAAAATCCGAGCGTAAAAATCGGACCATTATGGAACGTGCCAGAGCAATGTTGTACGAAGCGGAAGTTGCTAAAGAGCTATGGGGTGAAGCAGTTTTGGTCTCAACCTATCTGATCAATCGAAGTCCCAAGAACGACATGACAGTGACTCCGTACGAGGCGTGGACGAGCAGAAAACCTAATCTCGATAATATTGCAATTTTCGGGTGTGTCGCGTTCGCAAAAAGAAATAATTATCTCAAGAAACTTGATGAACGATCGAAAGAATTTATTTTTGTCGGGTACAATTCTCATGGTTATCGCCTGTGGGATCCCGAAATGCGAAAAATCGTTACGTCACGGGACGTAATTTTTCGTGAACCGATTCGAAGAGGCAAGATAAAGTGGATCGACAGTGAACTGTGCGACGAAAAAGAAGAAGAAGCAAACAACGGTGAAGACAGTGACAGCGCCGAGAAGAAAAGTGTCGACGCATCAACAGAAACAGAAGGAAGCAGTGATGAAGACCCAATTCCAAGGTTGCCAGCTGTGACTAGATCAGGAAGAAAAGTCAAGCCGACGCAATTCTATGGGGAGCCATTACCAAACGACCTGGCAATGATGTCTTACATCGACGCGATCAGCAGCCCAGACAAGCGGCACTGGATGAGTGCAATTGAAGAAGAAAAGCAATCCCTAGCAGAAAATGACACGTGGGACATAGTGTCTGAAGACGAAGCCCGAGGTAAGAAACTTCTCTCTAACCGATGGGTGTTTCGAATAAAGGATAATGGGGTGTACAAAGCCCGTTTGGTGGTCAGGGGCTGCGAACAAAAAGAAAATTTTGACTATAATGAAATATTCAGTCCAGTTGCAAATGCAAGTGGAATAAAATTTTTAATGTGTCTAGCTGTAGAGAGGGATATGGTTATGGCTAAATTTGACGTAAAAACCGCTTTCTTGCATGGAAATCTTGAGGAAACAATTTTTATGAAAATCCCTGAGGGTTATACAAATCTGGGAGGTAAAGTGTGCAAACTTAAAAAATCTCTATACGGTCTAAAACAGGCACCATTATGTTGGAACGTGACTCTTACTGATTTCCTGAAAGAATTAGGTCTCATAAAAATCAAATCAGACCATTGTATTTTTAAGTCTAAAAGTGAAAACCTATATTTAGCTATTCACGTTGATGATGGTTTCGTTATAGCCAAAAATGAAAAAGAAATTGAAGATTTCTTCAAAAGACTAAACTCAAAATTTAAAATGACAACCGAGATAAATCCAAAAACCTATTTGGGTATGGAAATAGAGAGGGGTGCCGAAAATCTAAAACTCACACAAAAACAGTACATCAAAAATGTACTTGCAACTTTTAATATGAGTGAAGCCAAGGGAGTGACAACTCCCATGTTGCCAAACCAAGAGAGGGATCTTGATCCTGCAACTTCCTCAAAGTTTCCATACAGACAAGCGGTCGGGGCTCTACTATACTTAAGTAATAAAACGAGACCTGACATTGCCTATGCAGTCTCAATAGCCAGTAGAAATCTAGAGAACCCAAAAGAGAGTGACATCGACAATGTGAAAAGAATCTTTAAATATCTGAGACAAAACCCAGATTCCGGTGTGATGTTCAAGAAAACAGGCGAAATTAAACTAGATGCATATTGCGACTCTAGCTTCGCCGACGACAGAGAAACTCGAAAAAGCACTACTGGTTTCATAATCTTAATGAGTGGAGGGGCATTAACTTGGTCCTCAAGAAAACAACCGATAGTTACTCTATCTACCACAGAATCAGAGTTTGTTGCAGCCGCTGACTGCACAAAAGAGGTTCTCTATTTGAAACATCTAATCGAAGAGATAGTTTCTGAATCAAAACTCAGGACAGTACTACACATCGATAACCAAAGCGCCATAAAAATTATAAAAAATGGCGTATTTAACAAAAGATCCAAACACATCGAAGTAAGATACCATTTTTTACATGAAAAATACTGCGAGAAGGTCATCGATGTGGAATACTGTCCGAGCGAAAAACAACTCGCCGACATCCTTACCAAACCACTTTGTGGCCAAAAGTTTGAAAAACTCAAGAACTCACTTACCGTGTAAGTGTAAGTTCACCTGTATATAAATATCTTTTATAATCAAAAATTAGCTTTAATTTATGTGAAGAGCGGCAGGGAGTTGTAAGTATATATAGCCCGGTGGGGACAGGGACCTTCCCTTTAATTTTTTTAAAGAAAACTTCTACTTAACTCCAATTATTTAGAGAGGGTGAAGAAGTAAATAATTTTCGTGTCTCGTGACATACCCTGTATATATGCTTTATTAATGATCACCCTATATACTGTGCAACTGCAGCGTAAGATGTCTATGCTGTCTCAGCAATATTCTTTTTTCTTCGTGAATATTGCGTTCTCTTTTTTCCCCAAGCAGTCGTCGAGTATCATCGCAATGAGATTGTTCAAGCCGCTCTATAAAAACGTTGTTTATTAAATAAACGGTATATAATGTTTATGCTTTAAACCAAAATCTAACTTGTTATTCTTATCAAGGAATTCGTGATTTTTTAAAGTGCTTTAAGTTATTTTTGCAGGGTTTTATATCTAACAAAAATAAGCCTGAGGAAAAAGTTTGCGACAGCTCAATTCTTGATATGAGTAAGGCGCCAAAATCCAAAACGATATTAATTTTTAAAAGTAAAAAAAAAAATCTACATTTTTCATAAGGGAAAACTAGGTAGATAAGAAAAAAAAAACCCTGAAATTTTTACATTACCTGAAAAAATTTCCACATCCACCAACAATTTTGAGATCCGGCATGTACATGCACTACAGGTATCCTTTAAAGAATGAGGAGAGCATCGATTTTGGACCCCCGCAGTTGACCCCCCATGGTGACACCTATCCATGAATTAGACAATCAGAAATCCTAGAAAAACGAATGAGCACTATGCCCTAAATTTTACAAATGCTGGATCAAAAATTTGGGAAAATTTTGTTTCCCACACCAAGAAACAAATTTAAAAGATGCTGAGGTGCGAGCAATTCGTAAACTTCAAAAACAAGTAACATCCATTGGGAGTGGGAGGAGGGGGCTCTGAGAGTCAAAGAGGCAGAGTAAAAAAAAGTGTGCTTACCTTCGCCTTCACAATCCTCTTCATCTTCGCAATCCTCTAAATATGTTGTCCAAAACAACAGGACTCTAGATTCCACAGAGAACCGGTTGCTCCCAGCTGGACTCCGAACTACTGCGAACAGTTCGATAATCTGCGCTGCAGTTGGAAAGGATGATTTCAAAAATAAAGCTTCCCGAAACTCTAGCGAGGTTTTAATCGCTTGGAGCAACCCCATCTCCTCAAACCCAGCTGCCAGTTGTTGTAGAGGACCTTTGATTTTGTCCTTTTTGTAAAAAACAACAAGCTCTGAAATCAACAAAAAGCAAAAGGTTATAAGAGCGAATAGGTTTATCATAATTTTACTTCCACATCTATTGGTACAATATTCATCCTAGTAATACTCATGTACGAAATGTGGCCAAAGATATGTTTTTGCCATGCATCAAGAGCAGGTCTGCTACTCTTTCCTCATTTTCAAACTTCCGGATTTTTCCCTGTGGTCGCACAGAATTTTGAGCAACGGTGTGAATCGAAACTAAGTTGCCGTCATTTGGAGCTGTCTAATGCACAAGAAAAAAAAGAAGAAAAACAATTAAAAATGTTTGATTTTTTCTCAAGAGGAGCTGTTCTGATTGGCTGTCTTGGATCTTTGCGTGAGACTGATGACATGAAACAAAAATTCCCGAAAAATTATCGAAATTGCAAATGAGACAATTTCAGGAGACAAGAACAGACATTGACTTTTTTTACAAAATTTCAAAAATCCTCGAGGCTTGCAACTGTTTGCGCATTTCATAAGTTCAAAACAGTTCTTGTCAGTGGCAGGAGAGCCTCTAAATGCAAAATATTACTGAGGTTCTTACCCTGAATGACATGATCTTTGTTGTCATAGTCGGTGATTTTGGAACATACTTCTCCAAGGTCCAAGGGGCTCGATGTAATTAGGCGCCTTAATGTTTCTTCACCCTCGTTCGCTTTAATGTCATTTACTAATGCCAAAAGATATGCATTGTCAGGAATAGTCTTGGAATCTATTTCGCAGTAATTTTCACAGAGGGCATTCATTAAATCTCTGCTGAAGAATTGAGGGCTTGGCCCCCCTTGGAGGATGCTCATAGACATGAGAAGGCCTGCATAGTAGTAAAGTCTATTCTCGTACGCATTATCATTAAAAGTTAATAATTTTTCATAATCTGGACCTTCAAAAAGAGGTGAACGACTGTGCAGTTGTTGAAGAACCAAAGAAAATAGCTCAATTTTAGGCCCATTTGCATCAATAGCGTTTTCACTGACAGTGTAACCACCAATATCGTCAACGAATTGGACATAGATTGTCTTTTTGCAGCTAAAACCTCTCAGTTTCATTGCATCCACAGCAGTCATTAGTGGATCTTCTCTACTGACTCGAAAGGGTCTTGAATTTGAACCCTTAATAACAAACGCTTTGATAGGATTTATTACATCAAGGAGGAACGATGATAATTGCGTACTGACATAGTTGGGATAGAATTGTTGAGAGGGCAACTCTATTTCAACGTCTCCTATAGGGTTAAGATTATCTTCAATTTCCACGACTGCATTCACATTATCTTCGGATCTGACTGATTCGGAGCTTTCACCGTTTACAATTTGATCACGATTACCTTCAACGTTCACATCATGGTTACCATTTCCTTCGATGATGGTGACATTTTCCTGGACACCAACGTTGCTATATTCAGAGTTGAAGGTATCATCTTCAAGATTGGTGATATTATCTGGCAGTGTTGAGAAGACAGAGTCACTATCTTCAAAGTTGATGATATCATCTGTAATAATGGTCTCATTATCTGATGGCTGTGTTAAGGAGATGGAGTCACTAGACTGAGTATCATTATCAATGACAACTTTTCGGGTTTTTTTAGGTGGGGATTCTTCATCAGCTGTGTCGCTTTCATCAGAGTCCCAAAGGTTCGTAAAGGGTCTGATGTAAATCGGTTTCTGCCGAAAGACGAATGCCAGCATGTTTCCATCCAATGTGGCGCCTTTTCCTAGCGATGGAGGGCACAGTTGTTTCCCGCTCGGCATCAACAGCTCATATTCAGTTGCAAAAAGTAACGGGTCATACTCTTCAGAGATTCGAGAACACACATCTTCTTGTGTCATGGATTTACTAAATTCCACACCAAGTCTGACTAGAGATCCATGGTTAATTTTTTCAGTTGAACTCAAAGTTGTTTCCCTGTTGCAGTTCTTGAGAAGAATAAGTTCCTTTTTGAACTTGTCATTAGCTTTGGATTTGGCAGAATACCTCGGCTTGCTCATGGAGCTCAACTTTTTCACGGCATTGACGACACTACCGGAGCTGACAGCAGAGAATGAATTACTCCATGCACTCTGACCTTGGAGGTATGAAAAGGCTGGCAAACTCGGACGATTAGACAATTTATTCTTGCTCCCATTAGAGTTGTGAAATGGGAATGTATTACCAGAGCTTTCTGAGGATGCGTTATTTGTTGCGCTTGGTCTTGGGAGGTGCGAATGAGCTAGCAAACTCGGATGACTAGAAAATTTTTCCTTGCTCCCACTAGAGCTTTGAAATGGGAACGTATTACCGGAGCTTTCTGAGGGTGCGTTATTTGTTGCGCTTGGTCTTGGGAGGTGCGAATGAGCTAGCAAACTCGGATGACTAGAACATTTTTCCTTGCTCCCACTAGAGCTTTGAAATGGGAACGTATTACCGGAGCTTCCTGAGGGTGCGTTATTTGTTCCGCTTGGTCTTGGGAGGTGCGAATGAGCTAGCAAACTCGGATGACTAGAAAATTTTTCCTTGCTCCCACTAGAGCTTTGAAATGGGAACGTATTACCGGAGCTTCCTGAGGGTGCGTTATTTGTTCCGCTTGGTCTTGGGAGGTGTGAATGAGCTGGCAAACTCGGACGACTAGACAATTTTTCCTTGCTTCCATTAGAGCTCTGAAATGTGAAGGTGTTACCAGAGCTTCCTGAAGGTACATTGTTTGTTCCGTTTGGTCTTGGGAGGTGCGAATGAGCTGGCAAACTCAGATGATTTGACGATTCTACAACACTTCCACCAGGACTTTGAGATCTTTGTGATGTGTTGCTGGAGCTTCCTAAAGAGAGGATCTCTGATTTGACGTAATTAAGTTGTTGGTTGATATTTTCTATCACTTCTTCAAGGTGACTTTTGTTAATGTCATCCATGGTATTCTGAAAATAATAAAAACGCATTTGATTAGGGAACATTCATGATTAAACACAGAAATGATCACCGATTCCGTTCAACAAATAAGTTAGGTAGGTTTGCTTTAGTAATAAGCCTCATGATAGAACAAAACTACTGAGGACACCCCTAACAAGGGGTACAATCTAGTGACTTTATCGATTTTGATGAAATTTCAGAATATCATAGTAGACCCTTGGAGTCGTCAGCTAGTAAAAATTTAAGGTGCGACTCTTTACTAATTCCGAAGAAATTTGATTCAAATTTTCGAGAATACTGCCGTGAGTCACAAGTGGTGGAGTATTCTCAGTATTGAAAAACGGTGCGAGGTGGCTCTGTGGTGCAGAACTTTCATGATTCTAGACATACCACCGAGCTTATTTTCCCCCCCACCCTTACTTCTTTACTGACCAGCTAATTGATTTAATACAATTTTTTTCGAAAATTGTTGAACATCTTAAGAATCACTAAAGATGTACTTAAAATAACATGAGTAAATAAATGAAAATTCAAGAGGAAAAGTTGGTTCTAGGAAATCAAAGCGACACTTTCAATTCTTTCATCAAATGAACAGCAATGAATCAGCAACAGGACATCGAGTTTGACAATTCATCAAAGCGCAAACTATCTGAGAACACGTGTCTCAAGGCATTTTAGAGCCATCGTGAGCTTAACTATCTTGAAAACTACACAAGAGCTGTCTTACTGTCTTTGAGGACTGGCGATTAGAAGCCAAAGGAGAAGGCAATGTTACCAAAAAGATAAATTTTGGCTGTAATCAATCTTACAGCATGTGAATGCCTCCTCCTTCCACCTAAATTCACGACATATTAGGCATATTGTGATCGATGGAAAGAATCAAGTTTTTCGAAAACTAGACAGTATTGACTCGGAGAGTTCAAAAATAAGTTTCTAATACTTATTCACTTCAGACATGGATCACAGATTTTATCCTGTATTTTTTAAAACTTCCTTCCTAAAATTCATATAAATTACAACATTTTGTCTACATAAACAAGACTATTTTTTCCCTCAGGTAATATGACAAAGAAAGTAATTAGTTTTAGGAATTGTAGAATAGTATTCTCCATTTAACACAATAAGCCATGAAGTTCGGTGGAATTTGACTTGGCAAAACTGGTAACCCTTGGAAAAAAAAAGTAAACAAATAATTTAACGGAGGTGCCCAGAAATTGTCATACGGTAAAAAAATTAAATTTACAGCTGATGTGATTACTGCAAAATCCACTTTTTTCTCATGAAGATATAATTAATGAATTTTTTTTACCTTTTCGAATCGATTCGAAAGGTTACTCAAACAAGGATAATTCTAACAAACTGGAAAGCAATTTATCCCGCAGCATCATGACATTTCCAATACCTACTTCACTATCTCTGCTCAGAAGTTTGAAAACAATGGCAAACGGAGCAGAAGAAAAAACCACAGTTGCATCTCAGTTTATTATTTGTTACCAGTATCGCCAAATTAAATTCCACTTTAATTCACCACTTATAGTAAAAAAAGATGAACTTAGCAAAGACTTAGTAAGGTCCACAATTAAAAATACAAAATTTTGAAATTCGATTTTTGAACCCTTGATCAAACACCATACTTTGATGTGATATCACGTCACTCATGCACCGGGCCAGATCTACTTTTACATGATATTCCGTTGAAAGAAAATCGGTCATCATAATTCTTAGCAGTTGCCAAATCTTCCAACCCGCATAATTTGGAAACGGACGCAGAAAATTAAAACAACTCAGCGCTATGGGCAGGTTATTTCCACTCACATCCAGCTGTAGTGTGCATGCTTCACGAGTTGTTGATTGGCGGTCAACCAGCGAAGAGGCAGGGACTCGGAGCCGAAGCTGTGGTTAAATTACAAACTTTTGTGTTCCTCCTGTCAGGAAATCTTTGGTAAAACTTGAAGACCAGCAATCCCAGATCTCCTTTTACTTGATATAGCGTTGAACTAAAAGCGCTGATAACACTGTGCAACAAAATTTGGGTTTTGCTCTGTCCCCCTGACGAAACCTATTTTTCTCGATCCCATGGGTGTTAAAACGAAGGAAAATCGCCGTCAGAACCCCACATCTTGGGCGGGAGGGCTAAAAACCCGCCATTTTTGAATTTTCGCCAATTTTGCATACCTTTGATCGATTTTTCCAATTTTTCGGTACAAAAACCAATCGAAAAAAAAAATCTAATTAATGCATCTGAAAGAGCATTAAATTTGCTACAAATCCGTGTAATCAGATTCATTTTACTATATTTTTTTCTTTGGAATAATTACGCATATTCCGAAAAATTACCCTCAAAAATTGCCCAAAAAAATCGACTTTTCCTCAGTTTTTCCCTTATATATTCAGATCCAGAAATTCAATATCAAATCCGTTTTCATAGTCTTAAAGCGCATAAAATTTTCTACAAAATCACTGCAATAACCATCGTTTATTCAATTATTTGGCGTCGTCAGGTGCCATACAATGAGTGCTCAAAAACGTCAACTTTTGCGATTTTTCTCCTCATATAGACTACCATTCAAACCCAAATCGCTCCAGGTCAACCCTATGAGAAGAATGCACCACTTTTCTTTTGAAAATTGAAAATATGGCTGATGGGAAACAATAATTGAACACCTTGGAGCCCTCTGCTTTCCGAAAAACTCCAGATTTTGAGAGAAAATCATCTTTTTACATACTTCGAAAGAGCTGTCAATTTTCGCCTATTTTCTCTCGTTTTTTAATGCGGTGTTACCTACTACGCCCGAATGAGCAAAGTTTCGCAATGATTGTGCAGAGCTAGACTTCGAATTTTTTGCTCTCCTCAGTGAAATACCGTATCTTAATGGTTTAAATTTGAAGGTTAAAGAAGGCATTTCATGTATTGGGTAATCGGGAGTTGTGTTAGGCTCAAGATTAGGTGGCCCTGAAAAGGGCTGTTTTGAAGGGGAAAAGTGATGGGTTGTTTCATCTCCCACAAGAAATGGGCTGAGCATAAACAATTTTCATTTTTTTAGGGATGATAGAGCGATGCGTAGGGAGTTTGAAAATTCTCATATTTTGTTTTACCCCCCCCCCCTTAGAACCGAGGGGGGGGGGGGGGTTGGGGGTCAATGGAAACACAATTTTTGGCCATAACTTTTAAAAGCTTACAGATAACCAAATGTTTTTTTTTTTGCAAAGAAAGAATCATTGAAATACCTGTCTGTTGATGTATAACATGTCTAACAAGTTGTAAAGCCTCCAATTTTCATCAAGATATTGCCTTTTCAAAATTTAGAAAATTTCAAAAATCAGATTTTTTACAATTCTCAATTCGGATTGCACGGAGGAAAACCAAAATAGCCCAAAAGAAATCTCTTGTCTTCCCAGTTAAAACGAGTCCACTAGATTGATTTCGGGAAACCGTTCGTCTTCGAGTTATGAAGTTTTAAAGTCAACCTCTATCTGCTAGGCAGCCATCTTTGGCAGTTAAAAAGTTTCAAAGTGTCAGAAATTGCTATTCTCGCGTTTTCACGGATAACGTTGTTATCCGTTACCGTAACGTCGAAGCCGAAAAAAAAATCATCCGCATGGAGTCGACCAAATTCGATGACAATGGGTCTGTTGCAAACTTTTGCTACAGAGCCATAGAGTGTTCAATCTGATGTGAAATCGCGTAAAAAGTCCATTGGTGGCTTCAGAAAGTCATGAAATTCAGTATGAAACTCACGAGAGACGTTTAGTGAAATCCAAGATGGCGGTAAAATATCGAGCAACCTGTATGGATGCACCACGAACATCCAAGGATAGCCAACCTCACAATATCGATCACACCCAATCACAACGTAAATAAACACATAACCTCTGAAGCGGTGAGGTTGTCAACGTTGGCAATGTTGGATGTTTGATGGTGCATGCATACAGATTGCTCGATATTTTACCGCCATCTTGGATTTCATTAAACGTCTCTTGTGAGTTTATTATCGCATTTTATGACTTTCTGATGCCACCAATGGACTTTTCGGGCGATTTTACACACGATGAAACACTCTTTATCGTTGTAGCAAAAGTTTGCAACAGACCCATTGAAAATGGCGGGCTTTTTAGGTCGCAGAATTAAATTCCACCATCAGGTTTGAAAAAATGTTAAAACCAAGATGGCTGCCTACCAGATAGAGGTTGACTTTAAAACTTCATAACTCGAAGACGAACGGTTTCCCGAAATCAATCTAGTAGACTCGTTTTAACTGGAAAGACAAGAGATTTCTTTTGGGCTATTTTGGTTTTCCTCCGTGCAATCCGAATTGAGAATTGTAAAAAATCTGATTTTTGAAATTTTCTAAATTTTGAAAAGGCAATATCTTGATGAAAATTGGAGGCTTTACAACTTGTTAGACATGTTATACATCAACAGACAGGTATTTCAATGATTCTTTCTTTGCAAAAAAAAAACATTTGGTTATCTGTAAGCTTTTAAAAGTTATGGCCAAAAATTGTGTTTCCATTGACCCCCAACCCCCCCCCCCTCGGTTCTAAGGGGGGGGGGGCTAAAACAAAATATGAGAATTTTCAAACTCCCTACGCATCGCTCTATCATCCCTGAAAAAATGAAAATTGTTTATGCTCAGCCCATTTCTTGTGGGAGATGAAACAACCCATCTCTTTTCCCCTTCAAAACAGCCCTTTTCAGGGCCACCTAATCTTGAGCCTAACACAACTCCCGATTACCCAATACATGAAATGCCTTCTTTAACCTTCAAATTTAAACCATTAAGATACGGTATTTCACTGAGGAGAGCAAAAAATTCGAAGTCTAGCTCTGCACAATCATTGCGAAACTTTGCTCATTCGGGCGTAGTAGGTAACACCGCATTAAAAAACGAGAGAAAATAGGCGAAAATTGACAGCTCTTTCGAAGTATGTAAAAAGATGATTTTCTCTCAAAATCTGGAGTTTTTCGGAAAGCAGAGGGCTCCAAGGTGTTCAATTATTGTTTCCCATCAGCCATATTTTCAATTTTCAAAAGAAAAGTGGTGCATTCTTCTCATAGGGTTGACCTGGAGCGATTTGGGTTTGAATGGTAGTCTATATGAGGAGAAAAATCGCAAAAGTTGACGTTTTTGAGCACTCATTGTATGGCACCTGACGACGCCAAATAATTGAATAAACGATGGTTATTGCAGTGATTTTGTAGAAAATTTTATGCGCTTTAAGACTATGAAAACGGATTTGATATTGAATTTCTGGATCTGAATATATAAGGGAAAAACTGAGGAAAAGTCGATTTTTTTGGGCAATTTTTGAGGGTAATTTTTCGGAATATGCGTAATTATTCCAAAGAAAAAAATATAGTAAAATGAATCTGATTACACGGATTTGTAGCAAATTTAATGCTCTTTCAGATGCATTAATTAGATTTTTTTGTTCGATTGGTTTTTGTACCGAAAAATTGGAAAAATCGATCAAAGGTATGCAAAATTGGCGAAAATTCAAAAATGGCGGGTTTTTAGCCCTCCCGCCCAAGATGTGGGGTTCTGACGGCGATTTTCCTTCGTTTTAACACCCATGGGATCGAGAAAAATAGGTTTCGTCAGGGGGACAGACAGGCTGTTGCACAGTGTAATTCATCGTAATTCTGGACACCTCATAGCACCACTGATATCGAACAGTAAATTGTTAGACAACATACACTGCCATTTTAATCACATGTTATGCTCATAGGTGTCAGGCTTAGGGTAGCCAAAGAATAATACGGCAAGGGGTTGAAGATATGCTAGGAAAGTAAAAAGGCAAATTTCTTACCAAGTGTGGCTGAAATCGTGAACGCCAATTTGAGCAAATACCAATTTCTAAATCCAATTTCGAATCCAGTTTTTTTCATCTGAAAGAATGGGAAAGAAAGTGATTAAAATCCTACAGAAGTAATCAGTACACACAGGGTGGCCGCAGTGTTTGAAAGGTAAAATTTCCTGCTTCACCCGATCAATTTTTTAAAAATCCCTCTACATTTCCCTGATTTTCCTATTCAATTTTTGAGAAATTCCTTAATATTCCCCTGAGATGCCTGATCAATTATTCAAGAATTCACTGGCTTGTTCTAAATAATACGGATTAAACAAAAACTCTCAAGTCAAGACTTCCAAATTATCACATTAAGGAGTAACTTGGGGAACAAGAACTCCTAAGTAGACTTCGAAAATATCACATTGAGGAGAAATTTGGGGAGACAAAACAAGAGATAAATTAATGTTTTAAAAAACATCCCGTCAACTCATTTTCCCTGACTGGCCATCCTGTACAGTACACAACTACGTAAATACGCCAACTTTCACTTTCAGATAAGACAACGCATGAGCAAATGCTGAAGCATACTTCGTAACGGGAAGCAGAATCCTGTTTTGATTTGAAATGTTTCCACTGTTTTTACCTACGAGCAGCATATTTAGATTAAGATTTATTTATTTAGGCTGGCGCCAATAGGACCAAGGTTCCTTTCTACCTTGACACCAGCTAGAGCCCCAGCAGAGGGGGATTTGGAAACGGGGAACCAGACAGCTCATTTTCCTATGCACCTCTCAGCAGGGATTTGAAGCTGCAGTTCATTTCGTATTTTGAGTTTTTTTCAGCAGAAAATTTTGGAAATACCGAGTTGGGTTAAAATTAGATATCATGCAACATCTGAGTCCAAAGGCTCTCGAACAAATGGCAATTGATTACAAGGAAAAGAGTTTAATTTATTGCAATGGTAGCCCTTCAGGGGGGACTTTTTGGGAGCCACTCCTACTTAAAGCTCCTTTCGAAGTAATGTAAACAGTAACCACAGATATCGGGTGTATGAGAGCACTTGGATTCAATTTTAGTGAAATAAATTGCAGATCTTCCAGTTTCATCCAAGATTTCCTAACAGGATGAATACAAAATTTTGTAATTTAACCACAGCTGCAGCTCCCAGTCCCTACCTCTCCGCTTGTCAACTGCCAATCAACAACACATGGAGCATGCACACTACAGCTGAATGTGAGTGGAAATAACCTAATCGCAGCGCTGAGCTGTTTCCATTCACTACATCCATTTCCAAGTTATGAAGATTGGAAAAGGACCCCGCACAAACCTTATGGCGATTGGACCACGGTCAAGGTGTACTTTTTTTTGTAGAAATCGAAATTAGAGACCATTTGGAGCAAAAGTTCTCACAGGCCCAAAAAAAGTTTTTCACATCTTCAGCCTCTAATGAAGCTCCAAAGCTCTGTCGGAGCTCTCTGTTGAACTCGTTTTTGGGCGCACTGTAGTTGCGCACCGAGTCCGAGCGCCTGCCTCACTCAACTACAGTGCGCCCAAAATCGAGTTCAACAGAGAGCTCCGACGGAGCTTCATTAGAGGCTGAAGATGTGAAAAACTTTTTTTTGGGCCCGTGAGAACTTTTGCTCCATATGGTCTCTAATTTCGATTTCTGCAAAAAAAAAAGTACACCTTGACCGTGGTCCAATCGCCATAAGGTTTGTGCGGGGTCCTTTTGCAACCACCAACTGCGGCCAAATTTTAACTGTACCACATGTGGACCAAAGAAATCTTCAAGAAGCACTTGGTTATCATGTGACTCACAAGCAGAACACCCACTAGATTAAAGAAAAGAACCTGAGCTGGGCTATAGCTTGTTGCAGAAAAGATTAGACTCGACAAGTCTACAGCTTTGCTGAAAACATGCAACCTCGGCGGCCAATGAAGTGACGCCATTGGTCGGTTGCTGTTTTGAGCTATATTTCCATTCAAAAGTATGGCTGCCATCTTCATTCCTGCGACAGCCCATAACTACGGCAGCACCTCACAAGGGAAGAGCTCAAGTCCCAGGGAACCTCAAGTGCAGCTGGGGGAGTTTCCATCATGTTCCGTTCAATCTTGAGAGGCAAGAATTCAACCAAAGCTACACAATGACCTTTGATGAAACGCACAGTACTTGTAAAGAGTCGGTGCTAACAAAACTTTACCATCATGATAAAACCTGGGAGGGCGTTTTAAGAATTAGGTAGATACAACGAAATGGAATCAGACAAAAGATAAGGGCAACTTGCTGAGCTAATGGAATCAGACAAAAGTGAAGGGCAACTTGCTCGGCTTGAGAGGTTAGCGGAGTGATTAAGAGAGTGGTGTTTCCGGGAAATAAGATGAAGACAATAGGCATGTACCTTAGTTAGAACAGAGATGAAAAACACATCGTCTAGAAGCACATGACAGTCTCAATGATAGTTGGTAGTCATGGTAAAAATGGTAGGAAACTTACTTACCGAGTTTAATCGACCGCAAAGATGCTCACTGTCTTCACCACGAAGTCCTTCCTTTTACAGTATTCTTAGAAGTTATAGACCGCGACATTCTTCACTCCTTCGAAAAGTTGAAATCCACAGAACAGGTAACGACGAGCTTGCAAGGAGATAAATAAAATGGAATGTGCAAAAAGGATGGGAGAATGTGTATGGAATGCCGAAATGCGCGGGAACGTCTTATCAATTTATCATTCCTCTTTGCTCCTCCTTCTGCACCGGTGTCTCCGATGCCAACAACATCTTTTCAAACTTTTGGCGCGATTTTCAAACTATTGTCACGAGTCTCGGTTGAATGCTCGTCTCGTGCGGTCGCGTTCGTCTTTTTTGGGCTTACATTGGTTGGAGCCATTTTTATTAGGCGTTCCTTCCTATAGACCATCCCTGATTTCATTTCCTTTACTCTATCTCTACTCTAGTTTATCCTTGTTGTTTTGTTTATTAGCTAATAGAGTCTCGTCCATCAACCTTTTGTCCAGTTAAATTAGAAATAGTAGGCGCCGGATAGGGTGACTTTTATTTCTGAAATTTTCGAAAAATTAACCTCCAGTTCTCTCAAAATGAGTTGCGAGGCATAAAAATAAAGAATCTTCAAAAAAAAAAAAATGTTAGACGTCTCTCGAGCGGCATAAGGGGCGTAAGTGCAAATTTGCAACTCCAGTGAAAATATAGTCGATTTCTAATGGAAAATGCCAATTAGCGGCTTCACAGTGCGAAAATTTTGTCCGTTTTGCCGTAGCTGCAACGTTTAAGCCGCAAATGGGTCTGTTGCACACTTTTTTTACAGCGTTATGAAGGGTTGATATACTAAAGTAAAAACGCGAAAAAATCACATTGAAAGTATCAAACAGTCCTAAAATCCACTCATAAACCCGCTAAAGACGTTATTGGAAATGCCAAGATGGCGGGCGAAAGGGCGAGCGCGAGCCAGCCTTGCACGTTTCCACCACGAGCAGCGGTGGACCGCGCGGCGCAGCACATTCAAATGCCTATCGCCCCTTCGCTCACCATCTTGGAATTCTTAAAACGTCTTTTGCGGGTTTACGAGTAGATTTTGTGACTGTTAGATGCTTTCTATGTGATTTTTACGCGTTTTTACTCAAGAATCAACCTTCCATAACGCTCTAAAAAAAGTGTGCAACAGACCCATTGAAATTTTACGCTATGCGCTTATGGACGTCAATGCACGGCAAGCATGGAGCCACGACCGCATGGAGGGTGGGCCGAAAGAGGTAAGTCTTCGAAATCGAATACGCACTTGCAGAGAAAAGTTGACTCGGGAGGATCTCATTACGCGTGCAAAAATCTAAAATAAATCTAGCTTTAAATTTTGAGAATTTTGCGAAAAATGTCAAAATTTAGCGATTTCTTACAACTTGGCAACCATGTTTATAGGCACATTTTCCAAAAGATTTGGGCTAAAACTATAAATTCAAGGTACTCGTTCATAACATTCGTCCGCCATTTTCCAGGTTTTAAGCCCCACCCCCCTCCCGATGGGTCTTGAGATTCTCCGAAAACAACAGTTATCGGTGAACATATAGGGATACAGGGAATTTACCCGTGATACATCGCAACGAAGACTTTCATGACTGGAAATTTTTATCAGCATATAATAATCAGTGTCTCGTGAGTGCGTCTTAAACAATAAGCAAATAAACATTCACAAAAATGAACGCGTCCAGCTTGCCTCCTCGCAAATCGTGTGTCCGCAAAAAAATCATGAGAATATACAAGTAGTTTTTTTTTTTTTTTTTTTTTTTTTTTTTTTTTTTTTTTTTTTTTTATAAATTTCTTCCTCTTCAACCAGCAAAGGGATTAGAATCTTGGGGTTTATTCGAATCGATTTTAAGCACTAAGAATACAAGTGATTTGAAGTATCGAAAATGTAAGTACACTAATCTATTTTATGAATCACGAAGGGGGGAAGGGGGCTGGTCGGAGAGGGGGCGATTGAATTGATAGTTTCGACTCATCCTCTTAGTTGACAATTGAATCAGTCAAAGAATCTGGTTTTGTCTGATGTATGATATGATTTAGTTTTTTACGAAAAAAATAATTCAGTCGTCAACTAATCCTTTACGAAAATTGATCTGTATCCCTCGCGCTTCCGTGAAACAACTGTCGATGGTCACTATATCGATTAGTGTTTTCCATTATTCAACCACGACATTTTTAATCCTTGATAATTATCTGGATGAAATTTCACACAAAGAAAGCTTCCTGAAGACCTTTCGCGGTGCACATCGGGCAGAAATTTCGGAAATATTGCACAGTTTTCCCAATTTCGGTCATGAATCGAACGGTGTCGATATTTGGAACTAATTTGCTGAGAAATCGTCTTAAGCCTTGCGTAGCTGAAAATGCGTGTAAGCAAGCTCAGTTCGGCTGATCCCTCGCGGGTCCGCGGGTGTCCGCGGGAAGCGCGAGGGATACAGATCAATTTTCGTAAAGGATTAGTTGACGACTGAATTATTTTTTTCGTAAAAAACTAAATCATATCATACATCAGACAGAACCAGGATTATTTGACTGCGATTCAATTGTCAACTAAGAGGATGAGTCGAAACTATCAATTCAATCGCCCCCTCTCCGACCAGCCCCCTTCCCCCCTTCGTGATTCATAAAATAGATTAGTGTACTTATACATTTTCGATACTTCAAATCACTGGTATTCTTAGTGCTTAAAATCGATTCGAATAAACCCCAAGATTCTAATCCCTTTGCTGGTTGAAGAGAAAGAATTTTATAAATTAAAAAAAAAAAAAAAAAAAAAAAAAAAAAAACTGCTACTTGTATATTCTCATGAATTTTTTGCGGACACACGATTTGCGAGGAGGCAAGCTGGATGCGTTCATTTTTGTGAATGTTTATCTCACTATCTGCGGTCACTGAATCTGTTTTAAGATAGGTTTCGGTTCAACGGGTATGGCTCCTCCCGTCATTAAAATTGTCAAAAATGAAAGATATATTGACAAAATTTCATTCCTGAAGTCCATCACCATCCTGTTATGTCTGGTATCGAAAATCATTCGAATGTCTGATGACTTGAATCAATTCAGTTTTCAAGATTCAAACTCTAGTGACACCGCTGTCGTGACACAGGATCTTGAACCGTGAAAACTTTTAATGACTTCTTTTTCTTTCTCGGTTACAATTGCTTATTCCGTTGTGAGACCACAATTTTCGGTTTTTTTGAGGCTCGGAGAGCAGAGAAGTCGGCCCGGATGGGCAGGAGATTCTCTGAAACCTTCTTTTTAAGGAGAAAATTCGGTATTTATCGGAGCCGTCTTTTTGAATTGAGCTACACAAGACCGCTTCCAGAGTAGCCAACCGCAGTACAAAGCGAGCGAAAACTTTCCCAGCCATTCCCTGGGTGGGACTCCCGAATTTCCAGCACGTTTAAATACTAGCCTCTGGTTCCGGAATATTCGGTAAAACCACTCAAAAATAAGTTCAAGCTCTGTGAAATTCCTCGAAACCTAAACAATTTTGAGGCCCGATCGCTCCGACTCGTTTTTACGGCAGGCTGGGAGTTTCCCAGCTGGAGCGTGCGGAAAATTTCGCGCTCTACATTTGCATCATTTTCCACATGTTTTGTTGACTAGATTTTCCTTATTTCTTCGGTGGTGGAGCTCGGCAGTATCCCCGAAAAATGTGAATAAATAATTCGGAAAGTCTTAGAACAGCAGTTTTCATTGCATTTAAATGTAAATCGAGGTTCGCGGTGGCTTGCCAAGTGAATTCGAGACCATAAACTGCCTCGGATAGTGGATTTTGTCGACAATCGCGGGGCACCTCCCAACCGCTGGACACTGGCTCATAGTTCTTCTCCTTTCAATTTCATAAAAGCAATTATTCATTTTGTCGGAAGTAAAAGTAGGTAAATAAACAGACCATATGATTCTGGAGGAGGACGATACGTCACTAAGTCGTGGAGCAGTGAAGCCTCCCTCCTTCTCAAGTATACAGTCGCTCACCTCTGCTATCTATCCTCTCTCGACCCCTACTGTTAGCTCTGTAAATGGGAGGCTCCTAAACCGAGTTCTTCACCTCAGGCAGGGCCTAACTCGAGCTGAAATTTGTGCGTAAACACTTCTCAGTTTGAAACTAGGGTTAGTGCAGCATTGATGGCGCTGAGAATGAGATAGGTTTTACACGCAAATCGTACGGCAATGAACATAACACGCAGCGCTGCTGTAGCACAAGAACTAAGCAGTGAAGACAGAGAAATGAAATCGAAATCCCAATTTTAGTTAGAGCTAGTTCAGCAGATTGGAACTGAAGGATATTTGTTTGAGAAACATCCGATTTACTCTTTTACCAGTCACATTGTGTGGAGACGAATAGCCCGAGCTATGCCTGGCTGAATCGGAGAAAATTTTTCACAGCATTGCACAGCAAATCTGTCCAGAGAGATAGATGCAGTTGATCACACGAAAACTCCGATCGGTTCAGAATGAGGGGATGAGGAACGGGGGAACGTAGTTAAGTAGAGAGCAACTAACGACAGGCTGGCGATTGCTGCCCTTAATATCCAGGCTTTTAGAGAAGTGTGAACAGAAATTAATTAGGGTTGCTCCGAGGCACAAAGGACGTGGCACAATCCTTATGGGAAATGGCCTACGGTCAAACTTAATAAATGTGGCATCATTTTTTTCGTCTCGTCGTCCTGATCAAAAAGTCTCACGGGCCCAAAAGATTATCATCGCCCGTTTTCGAGATAATCGAGCTTAAAGTTTGAGCAAATCTCGGCTCTCAGGGACGAATTCGCTCGGCAATTGAGCGTACGTCCTACCCTGGAAGCGGCTTACCGCAAACTGGCGATGGCTGCCGCCCCTTTTGCTCACACTCTGTCCGGAGATCGTGTTGAAGCGTTTGGAGTGGGAGAAAAAGGGGCACCACCTCCGGACGGAATGTGAGCAAAATGAGCCGCAGCCATCGCCAGTTTGCGGTAAGCCGCTTCCAGGGTAGGATGCACGCTCAATTGCCGAGCAAATTCGTCCCTGACAGCCGAGATTTTCTCAGACTTTAAGCTCGATTATCTCGAAAACGGGCGATGATAATTTTTTGGGCCCGTGAGACTTTTTGATCAGGACGACGAGACGAAAAAAATGATGCCACATATATTAAGTTTGACCGTAGGCCATTTCCCATAAGGATTGTGCCACGTCCTTTGTCCGAAGAAATTGGAGCTAATTGTCTTGGTTTGAAAATGCTGATAGTTTTAGCAAGCTATGTTGTGGCTGTTTTCGGAAAAGTTCGTTCCCATCTGCCGTGCTACGCTCAGTTTGTGATATTGCGTATTTATGCAGTAATCGGAATTTAAAACTAGCCCAAGTCACAGTCTCTTGCATAAAGTAGGCTGTTTGCTATTGGCCTCTGCAAGATGATGTGGTCGCTATGGTGGTTAATGTTTTCCCTCCGATATGCAATGTGTCTTCAACTGTCCTCGATAGCCCCGCTCAGCTTCCACTTCATCGCAAAGGTCTAGAGAGGCCAACAGGTGTAATGTCTCAATCATTCAAGTGTTTCTAAAATTCAAACTGTTCTACTCAGCGTCTGAATATCCTGTGTAGAACTAAAGTTTGTCTTTAGACAGTACTTCATTGCGCATTGGTCAACTCTCCTATCTTCAACTCTACAAGTAAGTACCTGCAGTTTTCCCAATCGAATGTCTCTGAATCATCCTGAGTTATTAATGGCACCCTGAGAGTCAGGGTCCAATGTATCCTACATCTCAGGTTCGATCTGACATCAAAACCTTTGGATTCTGAGTTTTTTATTTTTGTTTTTTTTGGTAAAACGAGTATATTTTGACTTAACTCTATGTTGCATGCATTTTTTTTGGATTGCCGATTTTGGGGAAAAAATATATGTTGTTCTTCATAAAAATTCTGGTTATAAAGTTTAAGGATTTTGTTCCATCATGGCACCCTTACTGCCTACTGTTACCTGTTGGTCACATCATGCAGAAATCATTTGCACCAAATTTCTTAATTTAAAAATGAAAAAAACCGGCTTGATACCTGTAGGTAACAGCATGCAATAGGGGGTTGATTAAGAAAATTTGCAATTGTGACTCACCTTTGGATCCTATGCTAGAACATGTCCAGGCGTTTTGTTGCATTTGAAGGTTTTTTTGAGAGGAACAAATGTCGGGAACTTTACATGATCAACTGTAAGTGCCACTCCCACTTTTGTAGTGAGCTCTCCTTGCATGCCAGCGGCGATCTTGTTTGAACCAAGAGCTATGAAATGGGCTGCTGCAAATCGGGGCTCTCAAGCCGAAGCCCCTGACTCTTGCTTCTCTTTGGCAAAGAAACAAGAGCCCTCCAATTGACGATGTTCGGCAAACCACTAATGCTTACATTATTGTTTTCTCGGACTTACCACAGGTGCCTATGGTTGGTGCAATCGGAGCGCTTTCCTGCAGCCAGAGTCTGTTTGTTTAAAAGACGAGCCACGTTCATGTGAGTTTATTTTTGGGGTGCTGTTGACAAGGAGCCAAGAAAAAGGAGGGGGGGGTGATTTGGTTTCATTCATCATTAATATATCTAGAGGAGGCTGGACGAAAGGCTGTTAAATGAGTGCTTGGAGTGCTCTTTGGGGGGCAAATCTAGACGGTTTGAGTAAACGAAAGAAAATAGTGCTGATATGGCACTAGGATGTTGACCCAGTAATAGAAAAAGAATTTGTAACCTAAGTACAAAAAACAGTAGTTTAGGGGCAGTGGCGCTTGAATCACAGACTGCATTCTTACTATGTGCCCATTCGCTAGACTCCTCGGAAAATCATACAATTTGAATAAGAAGAGTTGCAGATCTCTGAGGGACTCTTTTTGCAGTGACATTAGACAGTCGAGACCTATTGTATCTTGCTCCAAACTGTGATAACATGTAAAAATTTTCTTACGTTTCTCAGCAAACAAAATCGTGGTAATTATAGGCTAGATCTCTCAAAATTTAAAATTGACCTAGAGCACACACATGTTCAGGCTTCATCCCCCCCCCCATCCTCCAGGGATTATCTTTTCAAATTTGAAGAGTCCGGGGGAAAAAACGATAAAGGTCACAAACATCGAAAGGAGAGTATTCACAGTAAACTAAAAGCTCATTCAAAAACAAACTAAATTTGGATAAATTGAAACGTAGAACAGCGATTTCAAAACTTGAAAATACATTGAATCCACTGGAGAAAACAACCTATAAACTTTGTTTTCTTCGCTATTAGGTGTTAAAATGAAAAACTGGTTTCGGTGACATTTATCGTTCTTCCCCTATACTCTCCATTCATGGGGGCCAAAGATTGAAGCGCGAGGCTTTGATAATGGCATCAGAGGATAACTATGCAGACTTAAGTGAGAGCTGGAAATTACACCGCACGAGATGTAAGACTTGAGAGCGGATTTTAACAAAAGGTGGATCCGACTTGCATGCCAAAAATGGAATATTTCAGGGCTTGCCTCGAATCGGATGGATGCAAAAAATCCGATCCAATTTTGTCACACCACAGCAAGATTGGTCGAGCCTCCTGAACTGAGGAAATCCTTGAGTTCAAAGGTGATTGCCTGATTCATTTGAGGAAAGAAAACATTTTGATGAGAACAGATTGATGCAATAAATCTTTATTATCTTGAAGGAAAATCAAGTTGATGCATGATTTATGATTGGTCAACATGCTGCGCAAAGCAATGAATTTAGAGGGTGGTAGTCCCTCTCCATCCCTGAAGGAACAAAGTTACAATATAATTTGGACTATCGAGAGGTGTAAAAACTTCATTCTGTCACACAGCTTTTCACTTCTTCTCTTCTGGATGAGTAAGCTTGATCCTCATTTGACTGCCAACAATTCAGATCCTGAAAAAGAGAACAGTTTGTTAGACAATTGACATTTTGGCAATGAAATAGTGATAAGGAAGAGGATGACGCTTATACTTCAAAGGCGGAGCCACCAACAGGTGCATGCTGTCCTTGAATAAAACCGTTCAGACTTAAATTTCTCTCTCAATCAAAGGTTTCAAGTGGGCAAATTGATTTCTTCTGAAACTGGGTAAAAACAGTTTGGGATGGTTTACAGAAATCTAATTTGCAGTGGATTGTTTTAACTATTCAGGAACCAGTGGTATTCGGAGTGTGATGGACTTCTGTGGGTCAGTAACTTTGGGTTCGGATCATGCGCTTTGACAGGAGCAGCACTAAAATTTTGAAGCTTGGCGAGTCTGAAGGTTACTTTGCTCGAAGTATCATCAACTCAGATTTTGTGAATCTTTGCACCATAAAAAAAACTATCGCCACTTTCCTCGACATTCACGGAGACTATCAAAACGTAGAGCGAATAAGATCTTGGCGATTTGAAAAACGACTGTTTGGCTTGGCACTTCAAGACAGTTCGCGCAGTCATCAATCGGGTTAACAGGTATTCACTCACCACAACTCCCCCTTCCTCCCCTGCTTGCCACCATCACAATTTGATTAAAAATGGCAGGACCAGTGCTCAGAAAACATAGCCATTGTAACTTCAAAAGTACTGAGGTTGGAGCGGTGTGGCTGAGAGCCGCTGCGAGCATTAACCCAAAATACTAGAAAAGGTAGTGAGAGTTTCGTTCCGCCCCAACACTTCAAAGAATTTTTTGTGAGACAACATACCTGGAGGTAGTTTAATAATCCATATTCCTTATGCTCGCAGTCGCGGCATTATGAATAGAATTCGCTGAGATATTTAGAAGCTAATTCACAATTAATAATGACAGGCGATAGAGGCATTGCTTTAGCTTATGCTTGATGCTTTTTGAAAAACTGAACTCACACATGTATGTCAGTAGAAGTGGAACAAATCGGCAGGCATTGAATGAGCGGAGAAGTTGAGAAACTTACCGGGAGAGGGTACCCTTAGATTGTTCCGCTGTTCAGTTCAGTGCCCGCAGTGCATATTTCACACTCTGACATGGCAAGCTCCTTGCAGGTGTGTAGCCTCACTTTGTGTGATTTCTATTTTTTGATTGAAGTAGGTTGGGCAACGTTCGATATACACCGGACTCTCTTCACTGATACCTGGAGAGAATTTAGACAGTCATCAAATGTTAATCGATTACAATTCCCTTTACCGAGAGAAGCAGAATGGACCCTCAAAAGAGCCATCTAGAGGCAAAGAATCATGTGGTATCGTGACGGGGAAATAAACTAAATTAGCATCTTTACGACTGAAAACTGTGAGCTACTTCCAAAAATGAAAATTGCGATAACGTTTCCCCTCTTCTGATCAGAGTTATTTTTCCAAGGAGGTGCTATCGTGAATTTGCATCATACCTGCTTGCAGTTCAGGCAACGCTTAAGTTGGAGAGCCAGACTGAAGAGAGCTTTGAAACGGCACAACTGTGGGAACGCAGAAAGTCTAACTTCTGCTGCTGTTTGTGATTGCAGCTCCTTATGGATTACTATTAGATGTATCTGGGGTCTCTCTAGCCTGTCCGCTCCCTCAAATTCTCAAGGTAAAGAGGAAGTGGATGAATGAGTAGAAATTTTTGTTCATTAAGTACTGGGAACACCAGGGCAACCAACTAAAGGCAATCGGTCCTATTTTCCTCAAGCACTCTCAAAGCTCGAAACCTCAACTGGTGTTGAGCAAGGAATGTTCCCAGGGAATACTCCACCAGTCAGGCAACATGGAATATTCCAATTTCTGCAAATACTCTGAAGAGTTGAAATAGTTTTGGATGACGATTGGGACTATAGGCAAGAACCCCTCATTTCCAGGAGATAATTCCTGGGTGGAGGGTCTCCTCGGCGTTGTTGGATTGTTTCATTTCTCAGCGAGTGTTCTTAGCCTCACACACACCTGAGCTTTGAGGTTCAAGCGATTCCAGGTCACGTGACTATCGGCATCGATAGGTCGATCGATTAAAGGTCAATTCTAAACTTTTATGCATCTCTTTTTAAAATTGAGGAAGGTCGGGGCCTGGAGATGGACATAATGAAGATGTCTGCAAAGTTTGAACGCTTGAATCCTCTGAATAAGGCTGTAATTATGCAAACGGAAAGTATCGACGTGCAATACGATATATCACACTGCGACATTGACCGTTAGCAAAATTACGGCCTTATTCTGCGGATTTAAACGTCCAAACATTTCAGGTTTCTTCTCAATGTCTATCTCCAGGCCTCGACGTTCCCCGTTTTTAAAAAGAAATCCATAAAAGTTCAGAATTGACCGTTATCAATCAACCTATCGATGCCGATAGTCACGTGACCTGGAATCACTTAAAAACTGCAAAAAGCGACTTCATGAGATGAAAAGAAGGTCGATGAATTAGGTGACTTACCAGCCAGACTTTCCGTGCTGCAGCAGCCTTCGAGAGGACCGAGCCTTTGCCATCAAGATAGCCTGGACGCAGCCACAGGAGGATTATTCTTCGTGGAGGCACTTGGGATACAGAGTGAGGATTCTCAAATCACTTTGGGTCTTTCATGAGACGTAGATTACAAAAATTTAACAGGTGTCACTGTCACTACTCACGAGCGGTCGCATCCTTGCCCTGTTCAATTGCGTTCGAGGAGTCAGAAAAATTAACGGGAATCGGAGAAATCTGATGATTTTCCGTTGGTACAATTCACTGAACAGAAGATAAGATAGCAAGATTCCGTTCCATAAAGGGACACTTCATAATAACCGAACTGAATAATAATTCGCTTTCCTCAAAGCCAATTCGAAAAACCGATTTGAGAATTGATATTATTATCAATGAATCCTATTAGAAGTATCTCCCGAATCCGAGGGAATCTCTACTCAGTCTACTCTCATATTGACTCATACGGAACAAAGTAAACAAAACGCAAAACTTGTGAAATAATAAATAAAACATTTATGAGAACAAACTGGCAACCACGCGCCGAATCGATTCTACAGCAGTTCTGCCAACCTATGAAAGCGACAGAAGGTTGGTAAGAAAACTTTTATATCCGCCGAGAGAGAAAAAAAATATATCAGAGAAAAAATATATCAAGAAAAAAAAAATATATATCCGATGTAACAAGTTTATATCCGTGAGGGAATAACGTATATCCTAAAAGAAAATATATATTAAGCGCAAAAATATATCTATCAGAGTGGAATATATATATATATATCAGATTGTAAAAAAATTATATTTTCCTTTACGGTTATGACGCCATACGCACGAAGCTCGAATTCAAGGTCGGCGTCGAAGACAGATCGCAACAGACACCGGCATAGGCAAAGATGTTCGGATGATCGAAGTCCCTCACATTCCCGCGACTATTCACCCGGTTCTGATAACAGCGACTCGAGCGCCCGCTCCAACTCGTATCGACGCAAAGACTCCTACAACCGAAATCGACGTCACTTACTATTCTTCACCTCACCGCTCCAACAAACGGCGCGGCAACGGAAATGATAGAGGTGTGCGATTATTTCAATGATCGAAAAATCGAAAGTCGAAAGATCGAAAGATTGATAATCGAAGCCGCCAAAAATCGATTACCAATAATCGAATTTAATCGATTGATAATCGAAAATCGAAAGAAAACTAATGTTTTTTATTTCATAGTCCCGCCACTTTTTTTAGGTTCTGTTTGAGTTAATATTTTATGACTTTTGTATTATTTCTAAACTTTTCTAGTCCTGTCATTGAGTCTAACTTTGGCCCAGGGGGGTAACATTGGCCCAGGAGGAAAAATCATTTGTGAAGCTGAACAGTTTTATTATTTTAGCATGTTTGGATTGTGTTTTCAGGTCAGTTGGTTAGTGATAACCTCTATATCCAAACATGCTAAAATAATAAAACTGTTCAGCTTCACAAATGGTTTTTCCTCCTGGGCCAATGTTACCCCCCTGGGCCAAATTTAGACTCAATGACAGTCCCTCATAGGCAATTTTCTAATTTTAAATATTTAATTATGTTTCGTGCAAATTTTGTGTCCAAAATTTCTTCAAGAAGTCCTGGGCAAACGTTTCGGTTTGGACTTCATTTAAGGCTTTGAACTTGCCATTTTTTTCCTCTTTTCTTTAGTTTTAATTTTTTGTGACGTCCTATTCGTATTCTCATAATTTGTATTTTCATAAGTCTGAGTTAAACTCTTACGAGACTTTCTTAATTTCTCAGTTTTCTTTATTTGTTCCATTAGTTTTAATTTTTTCGTGACGTTATATTCGTATACTCTTGATTTGTATTTTATAAGTCTGAGTCAAACTCTCACGAAACTTTCTTTACCTCTCAGTTTTCTTTATTCGTTCCATTAGTTTTAATTTTTTCGTGACGTTATATTCGTATACTCTTGATTTGTATTTTGTAAGTCTGAGTCAAACTCTCACGAAACTTTCTTTACCTCTCAGTTTTCTTTATTCGTTCCATTAGTTTTAATTTTTTCGTGACGTTATATTCGTATACTCTTGATTTGTATTTTGTAAGTCTGAGTCAAACTCTCACGAAACTTTCTTTACCTCTCAGTTTTCTTTATTCGTTCCATTAGTTTTAATTTTTTCGTGACGTTATATTCGTATACTCTTGATTTGTATTTTATAAGTCTGAGTCAAACTCTCACGAAACTTTCTTTACCTCTCAGTTTTCTTTATTCGTTCCATTAGTTTTAATTTTTTCGAGACGTTATATTCGTATACTCTTGATTTGTATTTTGTAAGTCTGAGTCAAACTCTCACGAGACTTTCTTTACCTCTCAGTTTTCTTTCTTCGTTTCATTAGTTTCATTTTTGTTTACCTTGATTTAATTGTATGTGCATTTTATCTGGGAGTGTTATTTTTTTAAACAGTGCACCAGTTTTTAAAATGTATCCTTTTGAAGACTGTAAGTACTGCTTACCTTTCTCCGACTGTTGCATAGCAAATTATTCGTTACCTCGAAAGTATTATATCCCTAAGAAGTACATTTTTATTATTTGTTTTTCTATTTTCAGTACATTTTTATTATTCGTTTTTCTATTTTCATTTTTACTTACATTTCACATTAAAATATGTTTGTTTTTTTGACTATCTATTGACCTTCTTTCTTGTTTTTGAGACCAACTTTTTCCCGTAAATTATAAGAGCCCAGACAATAACGCCTCATAAATAAACAATTGAGGCGTTTAGAGTTCAAGGCGCATAAGTGCAAATTTTTTATAAATAGAATTAGTTGATTCAAATAAAACAAGCACTAAAGTATATTTTATGTAAAACTCAACTTCTAAGCTTAATTCTTAAGCCTCTTAATATCATCCGTTTAATCTTTCTTTGAGCCATTAATTGCGTTTTAAAAAAACACTACACCCCATCCAATATGGCTGTAAGTGTGGAAGGAAAAGAAAGAAAGAAAAAAAAAGTCGATTATTCCGTGATTTAACATCATTTTTTAGACAAAAGAAGAAAAAATCCCGCTTTTTTTTAAATTTCTTCAAGTTTTCGATTTTTCGATTATTCACGTTCGATAATCGAATAATCACATGATTTCGATTTTTTCAACAATCGAAAAAATCGAAGTCGTATGACCATCGATTAATCGAATATTCGATTATTTCCGATTAATCGCACACCTCTAGGAAATGAGCAGCAATACCGAAGCGATAGGTCGAATCATAGGGAAAAATATTGTAACTCAGTTTCTGAACAAACTCACGATTTCAATTTTTTTAATCCCGTTCATGCTTTTAATTTCTCTAAATGCAATTCAGTAAGTTCTGAAAAAAGTAGTAAAATAGAGTGGCTAATCGATTCAGGGTGCTCTGATCATGTTGTTTATTCTGAAAAATATTTTTCTTCAATTGAAATGCTCGAAGAAAATCTTGTAATTAACTTAGGTGATATTATTAGGTGAACACCTTTAACAACAAAGATGAGAGGTGATATAGAGGCCGAATATTGTGTAAATGGAAAATGGTTTCCTGTCACTATTTATGATTTTTTTTTTGTACCCGACATGACGAATAACTTACTTAGTGTCTCTAAAATTACCGATAGAGGAAATTTTCTCAAGTTTTGTGACAATGACGTCAAAATGTATAATTCTAAAAATGAGTTATTCGGAGTGGCGGAAAGACACGGTAATCTTCATAAATTAATCACAAAAGTAGATCACAATACTGTAGCAATTAAAGCAAATAGCCTAGAGAGAAAAAAATTGTCCTCGAAGGAAGAATGGCATAAAAAGACCGGACATATGTCTTTCCCAAAGAGGTTGATCCAGCTCCCATAAGGAGTGAACCCCTCGAGTTTTCAAACCAAACCTTTTTAGATCGATAGAGCTACCTCTGGGGGTTCTGAAAAGGCCCAGTTTTTTAATTTTGACCCCATAGGGACGGGGGGGGGCGGGGGGTCGAAGGTAAAACCTTTAAACCGTTATAACTCCATCAAAAATTAAGATATCAAAACGAACTTGACGCCAAAAGATAGAATATACAAAGAGCTTTCTAACCATATACCGGGTGTCCCAGACCACCCGTCTAGATACTTTTTCTCGAAAACGACTGGGAGTTGAGATCTGAAACAAAAAAGTCAGATAGGGAATTGACCCCAAAGAATCCAATGAAAATATTTTCAAAGCCCCCCGAGGCCCCCCAGGGGGGTTTTGGGGGGGGGGGGGGGGGGGGGTTCGAAACACATTTTTCCATTTTTGGCGGGAAAAAGCCTATGAAAGGTACCAAAATAAGTTCAGATTCTGAAAGAACAGCTCATTGCCGACATTTTTGGTCTTATACATTTTTCCAGAAAACCCCAAATTTTGGGGTTATGGGCCCTTTTGGGGGCAAATTTTCAATCGGCCACTGTGACCACATCATTTAATATTTTTCAAAAAACTAAAAACCATCTAAAAGAAGACACCAAGACCTTTCGATTGATGTGCCACATAATACCTAAATTTGAAAAATTAAGGCCCCCACGTAGAATCCAAAAGTTGTGGGCCTTTGGGCCCCCCCCCACGTAAAAAAACTCAAATGGCAAGGTATGGCTTGTGATACATCGATCAAAAGCCCGCAAAAAGTAGAATAAGATGGCGCAATCCAAAATCGTTTACAATCATTATTTTAAAAATGGCTGCCATTTGAAAATTATGGGTGCTCAAAAGTAAGTCCTAGGAAGAGAGCCTAAGGTTGAACGATACATGGCTTGAAAGGCCTTAAAAAATGCAAACAAATGGTACAAACCGCAAATCAATCCGCCTTTTCAATCAAAAGTTATGACCGATTGAAACTTAAACTGCTCAATAAGGCCTATTTACGGCTGCTTAAATTTCAATCGGTCATAACTTTTGATTGAAAAGGCGGATTGATTTGCGGTTTGTACCATTTGTTTGCATTTTTTAAGGCCTTTCAAGCCATGTATCGTTCAACCTTAGGCTCTCTTCCTAGGACTTACTTTTGAGCACCCATAATTTTCAAATGGCCGCCATTTTTAAAATAATGATTGTAAACGATTTTGGATTGCGCCATCTTATTCTACTTTTTGCGGGCTTTTGATCAATGTATCACAAACCATACCTTGCCATTTGAGTTTTTTTACGTGGGGGGGGGGCCCAAAGGCCCACAACTTTTGGATTCTACGTGGGGGCCTTAATTTTTCAAATTTAGGTATTATGTGGCACATCAATCGAAAGGTCTTGATGTCTTCTTTTAGATGGTTTTTAGTTTTTTGAAAAATATTAAATGATGTGGTCACAGTGGCCGATTGAAAATTTGCCCCCAAAAGGGCCCATAACCCCAAAATTTGGGGTTTTCTGGAAAAATGTATAAGACCAAAAATGTCGGCAATGAGCTGTTCTTTCAGAATATGAACTTATTTTGGTACCTTTCATAGGCTTTTTTCCGCCAAAAATGGAAAAATGTGTTTCGAACCCCCCCCAAAACCCCCCTGGGGGGCCTCGGGGGGCTTTGAAAATATTTTCATTGGATTCTTTGGGGTCAATTCCCTATCTGACTTTTTTGTTTCAGATCTCAACTCCCAGTCGTTTTCGAGAAAAAGTATCTAGACGGGTGGTCTGGGACACCCGGTATAGGTTTTTTAAAATTCCAACAATTTTAAGTCCCATTTTTGGCGATTTTTCGAATTTTCAAAATCAAAAATTTTGATTTTTCGATTTTTTAAGGGGGGCGGATCCTGGATAGGAAAACAAAAAACTGTCAAGAAAGTAGCGGAAGTAATGACCTTTTTAACAGCGCAAACCGCAATGTGAAGAAATGTTTCGTTTCAGAGATATAAGGCCGCAAAGATGACGCGTCGAGATTTCTAGCGCTTCTCGAGGCGCGCGATGCCTGCCGACGGAAGTTCACGCACACGAAAATTTCCTCTATCGGTAATTTTAGAGACACTAAGTAAGTTATTCGTCATGTCGGGTACAAAAAAAAAAATCATAAATAGTGACAGGAAACCATTTTCCATTTACACAATATTCGGCCTCTATATCACCTCTCATCTTTGTTGTTAAAGGTGTTCACCTAATAATATCACCTAAGTTAATTACAAGATTTTCTTCGAGCATTTCAATTGAAGAAAAATATTTTTCAGAATTAACAACATGATCAGAGCACCCTGAATCGATTAGCCACTCTATTTTACTACTTTTTTCAGAACTTACTGAATTGCATTTAGAGAAATTAAAAGCATGAACGGGATTAAAAAAATTGAAATCGTGAGTTTGTTCAGAAACTGAGTTACAATATTTTTCCCTATGATTCGACCTATCGCTTCTTATCTCATACATTCATTAGATTTTGGATTTAAACTTCCATTTCATTACCCCCCCCCCGCTCACCTCAAAAAAGAAATGAGCCGCGGGGCTAAAACTGACGACGGCGCAATCACACTAATAATCAGAAATTAACTAGATCCAAAAAAAAAACAAAATAAAAACAAAAAAAACAAAAACAAAAAAAAGGAGACTCACCAATATGGCAATGTATAAAAAATAAATAAATAAATAGATAAATAAATAAGTAAAGCGGCGCAGGGTTAATAATTGAACCCATTTTTTACAGTATTCATAACTATAGCTTAACATACTTATATCCTATATTTGCTCGTTAAACATCATATGTTTGAGTGTTTAAATGTTTGTTTCATTCACTGCACTACTCTTATTCATTTGGCAACACTCGTTTTAGGGGGTCATTCGTTGGATGTAGGTATATCTCGCGTATTATCTGTTAACCTGAAGGAAAGCTGCTTCTACAGGTATCTACCGATGACTGTCCGTAATTCTGATACAGAAAAAGATAAGATGCATGTGATAGACGTAAACTTGCATCTATGTTTACGCAAACATCAGTATGCTGGTGTTTTCGTAACCTCGTACTTATTTCAACTTTCGCGATGGAAGATGAAAAGTGTTCGGATTGTGATGTCTCGTTAGGCAAAAAAGCTCGAAAAGATCGAGTTTTCTCGGGTGGTCGTTTATTGTGCAAAAAGTGCTATAAAGTTTCCTCGCGTTTACCTAGTGCTCCCGAAATTAGTGCTCCCAAAATAGAAAATTCCGAAAGTGCGTCTAAGTATGTGACTTTGAATATTAAGTGCACCACTAATAGTCAAAAGTTTTGTATTTTCTGTAAAAGTGTTAGTGGCCGGTGTAGAGTACCAAAACATTTACGCGTGTTGGCTCTAATTAAATACCGCATTTTTATTTATGATGGTAGTAGAAGTTGCAAGGAACATTTGACGGAAAATGACTTTAATGCGGACAGTGTTGCCAAACTTCTAAACGATGATTTAGAGCAGACCAACTTGTCGCCGGAAGATATCACGCGTTTAATCGATGACTTGCGTTTGCACACCTCGTCCGATCCAATTGAAGACGGGAGTAATAAAAACTTTTTCGCAGAAACAAATGATGTTCAAACTTGGACTGGTTTAGATGCGGTTCAATTCAACGAATTAGCAAAAAGTATTACCGGCAAAAATGAAAATGATGCTCGTTTCATTCTTGGTGTCTATCTCATGCATCTTTATTGTGGATTAATGAGAGAAAAATCGCTGCTTTTTTGACGATTGCTCAATCTACTGTTTATCGCTATATTTCTGCTTGTCGTGAATTTCTGTTAAGTGAATTTGTACCCATTAATCTGGATTTAATTAGTCGAGAAAAAATCATTTCTGAAACCACGGAAATCGCTCGCACTTTGCATAGTGTTTCTCCAACCGATGATATTTTAATAAGTGTGTGGGATGGGACGTATATTTATCTTCATAAAAGCTACAATTACCGATTTCAACGCGTAACGTATTCGGGGCATAAAAAAACGAATTATTTAAAACCCATGCTGGTTGTCTCAACAAACGGTTTTATAGTGAAGGTACTCGGTCCGGATGCCCTTTGAGCTGGTAGTGTCAGTGACTCGGACATTCTGAAAATTAACATGAATACCGAATCGTTCGAATCGTTTTTTAAGCGAGATGATGTTTTCATTTTGGATCGCGGGTTCCAAAATGTCAAGGACGATCTGGAAGAAAAGGGTTTTGTAGTGTCGATACCATCTTCGAAGAAAGGTTCTTCTCAACTTTCTGCATTAGAAGCCAATGATAGCAGAATTTGTACAAAGTTACGATGGATTGTTAAATGGACAAATAGTTCTATTAAAAGGTTCAAACATTTGCAAACGAGGGTTGTTTCTCCAGAAGTGCCTCATCTATTCGAAGATGTTAAAATAGCGGCAGCGATTCACAATCAGTTTTTCAAAAGACTCTGTAGCGACAACGATAATAGAGAGGTAGCTATCTCAATGTTGAAGAAAAAAAAATGAGCCAAACATCATTCAGCAAATTGTTGAAGAGGAGAAGTGGATCAGAAAAATTACCATTTTTGAAGACCTCGAACAACACCATTTTAATGCACTTCCAAAATGGAACAGTGACGATATTGCCGCCCTCTCCGGAACTTATCAAATTGGACTCGCGAGGAGCTATATTGCAGACCACTTTGCCAACGGGAAGTATGCTTTTCAAGTCACGAAGGATAAGTCGTTGCCTGATTTCAAAAAATATAAATTGACCATCGTATCCCCCTTTTTTTTAAAAGCTCGCCTCATATCTCGACACATTTCAAGTAAAACCTACAGTATATTTATTTTGATAGATTGCAGTGTAAAATCCTCCGATGGAATTATTGGCAGTTATTGCACTTGCAAAAACGGTGCGCGAACTGTTAACCCGTGCTCCCATATTATCGCATTAATATGGTATTTATTTTACGGTCGGTACAGGCAATCGGTTCAATCACCTGCTGAATTTTTAAATGATAGTTTCCCTCTTCTCAAGTCAAGTTTTGATCACAGTGATTCAGAGGATGATGTTGATGATGTGGAGGAAGAAGAATGATATTGCCGCATTGGTGAGTCTCCTTTTTTTTGTTTTTGTTTTTGTTTTGTTTTTTGTTTTTTTTTTTTTATCTAGTTAATTTCTGATTATTAGTGTGATTGCGCCGTCGTCAGTTTTAGCCCCGCGGCTCTTTTCTTTTTTGAGGGGAGGGGGGGAGGGGGAGGGGAGGTTAATGAAATGGAAGTATAAATCCAAAATCTAATGAATGTATGAGATAAGAAGCGTCCTCCAATGTTCCCCTCCCATTTATTCAAGTCATGCAGTTTCCCTGTGCGTGAACTTCCGTCGGCAGGCATCGCGCGCGCCTCGAGAAGCGCTAGAAATCTCGACGCGTCAACTTTGCGGTCTTATATCTCTGAAACGAAACATTTCCCCACATTGCGATTTGCGCTGTTAAAAAGGTCATTACTTCCGCTACTTTCCTGACAGTTTTTTGTTTTCCTATCCAGGATCCGCCTCCCTTAAAAAATCGAAAAATCAAAATTTTTGATTTTGAAAATTCGATAAATCGCCAAAAATGGGACTTAAAATTGTTGGAATTTTAAAAAAACTATAAATGGTTAGAAAGCTCTTTGTATACTCTATCTTTTGGCGTCAAGTTCGTTTTGATATCTTAATTTTTGAGGGAGTTATAACGGTTTAAAGGTTTTACCTTTGACCCCCCGCCCCCCCGTCCCTATGGGGTCAAAATTAAAAAACTGGGCCTTTTCAGAACCCCCAGAGGTAGCTCTATCGATCTAAAAAGGTTTGGTTTGAAAACTCGAGGGGCCCACTCCTTATGGGAGCTGGATCAACCTCTTTAGTAAAATTAGTTAAAAATAACAGCACGTTAGGTTTACCAGATAAACTCTCGAATGAAAATCTAGAACGTGATATTTGTATGCAAAATAAAATGTCAAATTTGCCTTTTAAAAACATCCGCTGGACAGCTGAACGTCCAGGTGAACTTTGTCATACCGATGTTTGCGGTCCTTTTAGCAAAGTAGGTTTTAGGGGCGAAAAGTATTTTGTAACTTTCGTCGATGATCACTCAAAGTTTTCTGCTGTTATGCCCATAAAATCCAAGGATGAAGTATTTGATTGTTTCGTTGAGGCTAAAAATCTTGTATCAAATCAAACAGGTAATTCACTTAAGGAACTTAGGTGCGATAATGGTAAAGAGTATATCAATGATAAATTTAAGCAGTGCTCTATCAAATGTGGATTTCAAATCAAACCCTGTCCTCGATATTGTCACGAACTTAATGGTACTACAGAAAGACTAAATAGGACACTCCTTGATCGGGCAAGATGCCTATTTGCTGAGTCTAATCTTCCAAAAATGTATTGGCCTTTAGTTCTTACCACTGTCAACTTTCTGAAAAATAGAACATTAATCAATAATATTGAAAATTGTACTCCTTACGAAATTATCTTTAAGCGTAACCCCGATCTTTCATATCTTCAGCTTTACGGATCCGAATGCTTTGTGAGAATGCCTGATAAACTGAGAGCCTCTAAATTCGAACCGAAAGCTGAAAAAGGAAAACTTGTTGGATATGAAAATAATTGCTATGTTATTTTAGTTAAAGGCAAAATCATTAAGTCTCGAGATGTAAGGTTTTTAAATGAAAATGTCAATCAAGTTAAAAATTTAAGCGATACATTCTCTCCATCAACTAGTCGAAACTGCGACGTTGAAACTGAGAAACAAAAACATGTAAGAGTTTCTCTAGATTTTCATAATTCAAAATCTGAAACTGTAAGCACTCCTGAATCTCAAATTAATGAAAATTCTGTAAATTCAAATTATGATAGTGCAAATACTCAAAATCCTATATCAAATCATGATAATTTAATTACTTCAAGCCCTTATAACTCCAAATAGAGAAATTCCATCTGATCAAATTCAAAATTCTCCAAATGCAAGTCTCAGGCCCAAAAGAAACATCAAATTGCCAAGAAAGCTTTTAGATCACGTTTTATTCATAAATTTTGTGGATGTCAATGTGCCACAGAACTATGATGAAGCCCTGAATTCTAATAACTCAAATCAATGGGTTCAAGCGATGAAAAACGAACTAAATTCTCATCAAGAAAACAAAAACTTGGTCTGTGAAAAAAGAACCAAAAAATGCTAAGATTATTGATTCCAGATGGATTTTTTGAACTAAAGATCATAATCAATTCAAAGCCCGGCTAGTAGCCCGCGGCTTTCAACAGTCATATCATGAAAATGAGGAAATTTATTCACCGGTTGCAAAATCAGCAACCTTAAAAATGTTATTGTCAATTTCTGCTGTTGAAAATCTCCATATTCACCAAATGGATGTGCAAACAGCATTTCTAAACGGAAAAATTAATGAAACAGTGTATATCAAACCTCCTCAAGGTCTTGAAATTGAAGAGGGGTATTGTCTTAAATTGAACAAAGCACCTTATGGACTCAGAGAGTCACCGAAAAACTGGTATAATTGCTTTGATGAATTCATGAGATCCAATTTAAGTTGTTATTTTATTCCATGTGACAGACTGATTTAAGTTTAATGCATTTATGTGTAAATTATTTTTTTTTCCAGACACTGAATACCAATTAAATCTTAGAGATGTGTTGTACTTTGCCACCAGTCAAAATGAAAAGCCCCCCTTCGGTTTCTCAAAATCGAAGAAACCAACCATTGTAATAAAGCCGTATCTTATGCCGAAAAGCAATACTTGTTTCAATGAACTGGCTCTACCGACGCTGAATGAAGATTACTCCGAATTCAAATCCATGATGGAAATAGCAATCAAATACGGCGATGGGTTTGGTAATACGTAATTTCATGTTACTTTTTTTTACCCAGGCCCATTATTGCTGCTATCTATAATAATTATCGAATTTTTGCAGCGTATTGCATTTTTTTCCCCTATTAAAGTCAAATTTTGGATCCTCCAAGATCACACATTGTAGTAGTGTGTTTGTTTTTATGATTGCCATATTTGTGCCTCTTATTGTTAGTCAGCCTTATTTTCAGAGGATTTAATTCTCTTTCATATTTTTTTCTTCTTTAGAGCAAGCTGATGCTACGAGAGGTGTTTAAAGTAACCCCCCCCCCCTCTAAAATCTACGTAAATGGGCAGATTTGAAGCTCTTATTTTTTAAAATCGGTTCATTTTTGTGGATTTTAGAGGGGGGTATACTTACTTATTGAAAGCCCATTGTAAGTAATGTTGACTCAGTTGGCGTCATCTAGCCCATGAATGTAGTTCATAACGCACTTGTATCATTCTGCCTGCAAGAGGTATTTATTGCTTGATATGGCGTTCAACCATCCTTTAGTGTTTCTCATTTGATTGAATCTATTCGAGTTTTTAGCTTTTGTCTTTTTTTGATAACTTTAATCTAGTATTGGAAGTTCCTAAAATGTAGGATGCGTAAAGTGGAACTAATTCCTACAGCATTTTAATTGTCAAATTTCTTATTCTCAAGTGTTTAGTTCCGAGATGATTCTATGCTTATTTAAAGAATTTTCTTCTATTTTTTACCTTCTTACTATGTCTTCAAGGGCTGTCACTATTTTTTAAGGCTTTTGGCAGTTTTATACTTTTTTTTTACTTTTCACCAAGGGGTTGTTCGAGTTTTTATACCCTACCCATTTTCTTATAACTTTAATTATTGAAATTTCGAAAATTTAGGGTGCCTCTAAGAGAGCTTGTGCCTTTCGCATGTTAAATTTCTCATCCAGTTTTTGTAAATATTTAGTCACCAGTCTGGTCAGTGATTACTGATTACCAGTCTGGTCAGTGATTACTGATTAGTCAAGGAATTTTCTCAGCCAGACTGACTGTCTTCTATGTTTTCTTTTTTATTTTATTCTGAAAGGATTCTCTCCATTCTCTTGAGTATAGTTCTTGACCGTCCTTCTTTTTAACATGCAGTAAGTACTGCATGTTTTTGTTATGGTTTTGTATCGATTTTGGCCATAAACTTCCTGCGTAAAAATCGACAATTTTCGGCTTGGTCGCAAACGTGCGTTGTCAGATTTCCGCGCGTAATGATCGCGTCTCGTTTTACAGTGGATTCCGTTCGTTCGATATATTGCGGAACGGCAACGCAAAAAGTCTCCCTTTCCTTTAACTAGGAACAAAACGAATCACGCGCCATATCGGATTTTCGATATTCTTCGGTCCGCCGCACAATGGACAGAAATCAAATCTTTAGCGGACCAAATTCGATCCTTTAGTATTTTAGCTGGGTGTTATAGATGATTTTAATGGGTTTATTTGGCTGGGTTTTTTATTCTTGGGTTGTCCCTTATTTATCGGAGTCTTTTATTCGATGGATGGATACATTTTGTGATATTTCATGTTTTTGTATTTTTGACCGTTTAGGAGTCGATTTTGATCCATAGTGCGCCGTTTGAAATGTTTGAATGTTTGAGTTAGGTTTGAGAATCGACCCTAAGTTTTCGAGAAGACTTTGTCTCCGTTATGAATAAATTTGCTAGTTTCTTTATTTTGTCTGTGACTGTCAACGAGCTATACCTACCTTTACCTAGTTCGGAAGCTTTGGTAAACATGCGTAACCGTCTCGGAGATTTTAGGGTTAGAGTGGTGAAAATCAATGAGTAAGCAAGTCGAATTTCTTCGCGTGTTTTCGAAATCTATCAGTGACTTTGAAATTAGAATTTCTTTTTGAACTGTGCGTGTTTTCTGTCAATCATAGCCATAATCTCAGTTTCTACTAATTGAAACACTCAAGTTCTTCATAGCTTTCATTTAATTAGTCAGTTGTAATTCTCATTTGTCATTTGTAAGCTCCATTACCTATTCTTAATTTTCCATGTCTCGAGACAACTTTATCAGGAAATCTTTCAGGAGCCTTTAGGAGCCTTCCAGGCTGATTATGTGTTGAATAATAGTGAAGTAAATAACCGAACTAGTTATATCTTCGTCCATTGTCGAAAGAGTAATTTTTTGTTTGTTTTCTTACATCCATATATTTCGTCTTTAATTTCAATGTTATGATTTGATCGTATCGGAGGTTTCAACGATTTGACAATAAACAGTTTTCTACTTTCCCTCTAAATACTCTTCGATTAGTTTTTTCCTTAAGTTCTGACTTTGCTCGGCAATTCTTGCCGAGACAGGACTGAGACTGTTGCAAGATGTTTAGTGCTTACGTTTGAGGTTAATTGATGAGCAGTGCTCCCAAACGTTTGTTCTTTTTTTAATCATTACTCATGTCCTTCATTTTTTATTAGTGACGCATTAAAGGATTATTTCAATCAACCATAACCCACCCACTTGCTTCCTATTAACTTCCAGAATCCAGATGTTTGCTCGTGAAATGTTGTGGCCCCGGCCGTGGTTGTGGATCATTACTCGTTTGTTTATGAAATAAGCAATCTGAACAATCAACTTATTTCTCAGTGCTCAACCCATCTTTCAGTTCTGTAACTTAATCTAGATTTTATTATTTGCTTTTGCTGACCCACTCCTTTAAGCCAAGAATTCTTGTGTTCGGGTGTGTAGTGAATTCTGTCACGAATCAGTTTGTTGCTATCTTGTCCCTTCCGATCAAAGAGAATGAATTTTAATGTTTTTAATTGCAAGTTTTTGAACCAGACGTCAGAGCCACTTTCAAAGTGCCATATCTGGGCCTAAAAAAAGCTAAGAAAATAAAGTCCAGGCAATTGGACCGGAAAAAAGGGTTTAAAATTTAACTCAACTTAAAACAAAAATTGCTCCCGCTAAATCGGCTCGCATAGTGCGGCGCGTCGCCCAGAGAATGTGCAATGCACTAAAAAACTGGAAAGTGGAAGTTTACAGTTTTGGAGCACACAGATCATAACTATCTTGAGTTGTAATTGTAGTATTTATTCTTTATCAGGTACATTGAAAGTAAAGTGGAAGGAACTAACATCACTGTACGTCAGTTCCGAATTTTTTGGAGGAAGAAAGAATCTTATTAAAGAGAAAGTTACTTGCGGGTATGATAGTAATTCCAAGAATAATATTGACTAATTCAATTAAGGCTTTCACTCCTCTTTCACTTAATCCGAATCTCATGGTAAAATGGGGAATCAAAAGCAATATCTCAAATCTTATAAGACGCGATGAAGGAATCACCACACCATCTAGATCATCGAGGTCTTACTGTGCAACATAAATGGATCCTGTTCATGAGGTTCGTGAAGATCATCGTGGGGTTCATCGAGAAGTTCATCGTGAGGTTCATCGCGAGCTCTTGAAAGGCCTGAATCTTCATCTGAAGAAATGGAGTCTGATTCTATAAATGGATCGATCCGGTGGTGATTGGGGGGATTCTAATTCTTCTTCAGGCTGATTGAAAGCTTCATATTGCGAGTATGATGAAGTTTCCAAATTGACTAAGTCACCTACGCTACTTACAGATGTTGATGGAGCACACAATAGACTACAGGCTTCCTCTGAGCTCCTTCGCCACTGACTTGTTTTCGGTTGTAAGCCAAACGAATCAGAATAAGGGTCTAGATACTATTTGTATCGTTTCCTACCCGGAGGGTCTGACATGTCTACAAACTATATAGTCAACAAGGAGTAAAAACCACCAAAATTTAAACACACTGATTTTAGCGCATACTGCAGATTAAAATTGATTCCGGCTCAATATGATATGACAGTGGTTACGGAACCAATAACTTGAGAAACGAATTGAGAAAGATTTATTCACGCACAGACCCAAATGATCGACATGATACATTAATTTAGCACAAGTGGATGACAAAAATTCATACCCAGATGTAATTATACGACTAGTAAAGTTTTTTTTAGTAAGATGTATTTAGGAGCAGCAATAGCACTTATCAATTAAGTAATCTGGACACACAGTTTTTTTAGTCCCACAAAAGATGAAAAGTTGGTTCAGGCTGTTAATCGAATTCTCAGCAGGTCAGGGACCAATTAATCTAGAAATAGGATGAACAAACTTCCCGCACAGAAACAAGACTAAGAATCACAGAATCAAATCATATTCATTTATTAATAACCGAAATTCAAAAACTGCCGAACAATAAAACAACTTCAAGGCGAGGATATTTGTTATTGTTTGGGTTTGTTGTTCAGTGACACTAAACCGACATGATAATAGCATGGACCAAGATTTAACAAAATAGTGGCTTGTTTTTAATTTTGGGACTGATGAGCTGGTGTGGCTGGGTGGGAGAGCGATTCGATTGGTATGCAACATGCGTTTCAGAGAGAAAAACTCTTTTGCAAGTCGTGCAAAACAGGAGCAACCTAATGTATAGCGGGTAGCATCTAGCAAACGTTTTCAACGGTTTATACCCTTCTAATAGAGACGGTATTGGTATATCTGAGTAGTTCCTCCGTATCATAACGGAAACGGAATTCAATTCGGCGTCGCGAGGACGAGGACATGTGAGAATTGAAAACTGATTGTGAGTCTGTTACTTTTAAACCTTCGAAATTTCGGTCACTCAATCTCATGAAGGCTAATTCCTAATGGGTTAAGCTTTTCGCATCGAGTTCGCGAGTTCATGTAAATACGTGTAGTTAAGTTGTGAATATTTGCTGTGAAGTGTAAAGTAATTATGTCATTCGCTCTTGTGGAATTTGTCGTTGGACGGGACGAAGAAATCGTACCGGTTTCCTACATCCGAGATTTCGAAGTAGCAAGTTTCTTTTCCGGAATAAGGAAGTCTGTTTTCTGAAGTCCAGACCCCGACCAGACGCCTCGGATTCTTCTCGAGAAACAAGGCTACATCCTCGATTTGGACAAAACTTCAGAAACGTCTAGGAAGCACAACCGTGAACCATTGCCTGGCTATTATGAGGCTAAAATTCTCCGTACAGCAAGTAAGTGAGCAAGGATTTACTGGAATAATTGACTCTTCTATTACTCTTATACTGTCAGTATAACAACCCATCAGGATTACCCGTGTATGACTCTCTTCATTTGCATAAGCTGCAATCAATATTGTAAATCTTTCGCTATAGGTATAGGTTGTCCCAAGAATGATTGGATTTGTGACAACAGTAGGTTTGAATGAAAACGTCAGCTTCTTCACTGCTCCTAACCAATCAGGTTGCTCTCTCTGAGGTTTGAAGCTGATGTTTTCATGAAAGCCGTAGACTTGTCAAATCCAATCTTTTCTGTGACAAGCTATACACTATTCCCTTTTACAGTGAAAGGTTGTTTCTTCAAAAATGGCTCATGACAAGCTCAAGTCTAACTCGCGCTGTGCATTAGATGCGTTTAGTCGTGTTTCTTGTGCTGATGAGTCAGTATCGCTGCGGGTCAGTGTCAATGTGCAGGGACGTCCGATATTGTCTAGTGTGCTGTAACCTAACCGCCGCACCTCATCAAGGAGGGATATGGGAAAGCGCCGTCAGAAGCGCCAAGTCCCACCTGACAAGGACCGTCGGCAATACCGTGCTGGCACTTGAAGAATTCCAGACGCTCTTCTGTAAAGTCGAGGCCATGCTCAACTCCCGCCCGCTTACACCGCTCTCCGCCAACCCGAACGATCTCACACCGCTCACGCCTGGGCACTTCCTCATTGGAAGACCACTAGCTGCCATTCCCGAGCCCGCCTATTCAGATAAGGATTTGACCTCCCGTAGACGCTGGCAACCAGTCGACGCCATGTCGCAAGCCCTTTGGCGCCGCTGGAATCTAGAGTACATCCACACCTTACAACCTCGTAAGAAGTGGACGAAGGATTCTCCATCGCTTGCCGTGGGAACGCTAGTGCTCATTCACGAGCCGAACACTGCTACGCTCAATTGGAAGTTAGGTAGGGTAGTGCAGGTATTCCCGGGAAGTGATGATAGGGTCAGGGTTGCTCTTGTAAAAACAGCCGCCGGAGAGTACAAACGGCCTGTACATAAGCTTTACCCTTTGCCGCTGCATGACGAATGAATCCCAGTTTGTTTGTTTTAGCAATGGAAGACTTTAGTGTCGTTTGTTCAACCATTGATGGTTCGGACTACTTGTCCCTATCCGACGGAGACTTCCAAGACTTCCAGGATTCCCCACCGCCGCTCAATCCCTCATCACCGCCTCCCGCCCCCGTTCATCCGCCTCCCGCACCTGTTTATCCGCCGCCTCCCGCTCCTGGAATTCCACAATATTGCGTGTGGTGCCGGACGAACGGTCATAACGTTTTCTCGTGTCCCTCTGTAATGGACCTGGGGCCACTAACTAGGCTTGACCTTGTCCAGGCATGCGATAGGTGTACTAACTGTTTAGGAAATCACCCCTCCGACCGCTGCCGATCCGGTAAATGTTGCCGAGCCTGCCGCCGCCGTCATCACAGCCTCTTACATGAGGCCTGGATGATCTTTAATGGACCAGCAGCCGTGGGTAGAGCTGTAGTTCCCCCGGTGCCCCTGGCTCACTTGGTTGCGCCACCCGCTGGACACGGTGCGCCTCCTCAAGTTGTTCAAGTTGAAGCAGCTGGCAATCCGCCCGCACGCGCAAGAGGCCGTGCTCGCCTTCATGCTCTGATGGCCGCTCGCCTCGCTGCTAGAGACCAGGGCAATTAAATGCCGCAGTCTCACCGCCGCCCTCTCTCTCTTTTTTACCGCCGCCTTCTTCTCCCCGCCGCCTACCTCTTTCCTGCATTCTTCACGTCGTATGGATTTCATAGGTAAGTTCTCAGTTGACCTTTGACTTCAGTATTTTACATTTTTCGAACTCCTGAAGTAGTTCAAAGCCCGTGGGTATGTTTCCGCCGATAACACGGCCACGGCCGGAAACACATTAGTCGCGCCTTCAATCAGAAGGAACGTAATTTCAGTTACTCGTAATGCCGCTCGAATGCGACCGCGGAAGAATCGCCTTCACCGCGCGAGTCTACAACCCGCGTTACTACTCGGGATCTAGGTCACCAATCAGCTGATCTACCTCACACTGCGCGGGGCTTCGAACCTTCTCGAAGCGTCAGGCCGCCATTGCTTTTCTATGCTTCGCTAGGTGTGCTTTTAGTAACCGTGCTCTTGTGTCTTTTCTTGAATGGTTTTCTTTGATTTGACTAACGCTTTACTTTTTATCCTGTAGTTTGATTGGAGTCTAGTTGCTTGCTACTTTTCTCTCTTTTGCTACTTGGAAATTAGGATCCGCTAATTGGTAAGCCGCATTTTCCATTAATAATGATAGGACTTCAGGCCTGACTCACGTGGCCGTGAGCTATCACCGCAATCGCCGCTATTACTTTCTAGTATAATTATCCACCGCTGTGTTCTCCCCGCCGTAACTCGAGTCTAACTATGAGCGAGACTAATCTTTTACCGCCGCTCCGCTGAATTTAAGTATGCATTAAGCACCTTTCATTCTCGGGTGATAGCATCCATCCAAGGTCCATTCAATAGGTTCTAGGTTATGGAGCTCAAGATAGAATAGGTGTTGGCACTCGATGAGTGTAGTTCTGGTATCCAAGTTACAGTAAGTGACATTGCGATGTCAAGTTGTTGCACATTTGAGTTCAATCTCAACCACCGCTGTATATGTTCATGAAGGTTGTTCGTACTCCTATAAAACGGACTAGTCCTCTGTTCTCCGCACGCTCCAGTTATAATTGATTTTTTTCTGAAAAGAACTTGCCTTTTGGAGTATTTTAAGTTTCAAGTTTTTAAATTCCGACTTCTCAAAGAGGCGTGATATTTTTTTTGAAAATGGGTCAAAATGTCACTTTGACCTTTAATACATCAGAAACGAAAAACGATGTCTTCCTCTTTTCAAACAATAAATCACAAGATAGGGGTTGCTACTTCAAAATTTTTAGTTCACCCGCAGAGCCCCCTCTTTCAGAGGCGCTGAGGGCTCCACAGCTCCTTAGTTAAATTCTTTGATAAAAATGATGGAGATCTATACAAACTGCTTTTTCCTATCTTGTTTCGTTTTTGAGAGTTCAAGCCATTTATGGGCTTTCACCACAGCTTGTACTTCAAGGCACCAAAGTAAAATAATTTTTCGTGGGAAATAAAAAAAAAATACTTGACATACTACAAGTAATTGACATAACTGTAATTAGACCAACTCGAAAATGCTCTAAAAAAACAAATGCATAAAAAATCAAGGAATAAAAAGCTACCTATAAATTCAAAAAATGATGCCAAAGAGTTAAATATAGTGAGACTCCTGCCTAGTTATCCTCAAGCAAAGGGTTGGGAACCAATTCTTGAGTGGTAGCGAAAATAATCAATATCTTCTTGACAAAGATCAAATACTGAAAAATCAAGAGCGTTTTCAAAGTCTCTGGGTGCGGAAGCTAAATTAACATCTAAAACTTCTGGCACCAATCCTGTACCAAATATATCTTCTTCGTAGCTTAATCGACGTAAATTTGTAACCTACAACTGATTGGGACTAGACTTGCCAGCAATTCGTAAACCATGCTGATTCTAGCAATTTTTACAATTGTCAAGACTCAATTGGATTCTTGGATAAAATACATAAATTAAAGACAGAAGGTCTATAATAGAGCGTTGACTTAGGGCATCGTCATTTTCCAGGTGAAAAAGAATTTGACGAAATTTACAGCTAGCGACAAAATTGACTTCTGCCCACAGTCTTCCTATTCTAGTGTTATGAACACTTCTCCCTTGAATGAAAAGTGTTTGAATATTGCTTCGTTGAGATTGCATGAATTCCATTTCACGGAAATTTTCTGTTCCGCGATCTGCTCTCACCCGCATTGGCAACCCATGCTCTTGTACTCCTTGTCTTGTAAACAACTTTAATACTGTTTCAGCTCTTTTTGTCACAGCTCAGCGTTGCCAGATTTTAGGGAATTGTCGGTAGATTTTACATTGATCCTTATGGGAAATCTACCGATATTTCCTTAAAATCTGGCAACGCTGTCACAGCTAATTCAAGATAAATTATTTTGCGACTATATCCGTCCACGCACCCATGAATATACAGATTCCAGTTGACCAGTTTCTCATTCCCGTCCATGAGCCTGAAAAATGGAAACAATATTCTTTTAAGATTGTTCTAATCCTACTGAACAATTCGTAGAAGACATATTGATACAGTGGACTGGAATGCTTACTTTTATTTAAGCTACCTAGGTTCAAATATCTCACTACCTGACGGCAAGTTTTTGTGCTGGAAATTGGCCGGACTGTACACCAACACCTTTCTTTTCCTAGAGTTTCATTCTCCATTGTAAAGCTGAACTTTTGCATCTTGCTCTAATTGTCACTAATCGAAAAATTCGATAATATTGATCCAATTCCATGGGCTGAAATGCTAAGTTTGATAAGATTCTCAGATAACAAAATCCAGCCTGGCTTACCCTTACTATTTTCATAGTATTTGCAACAAAATGAGCTGAAGACTTCTTGAATTATAGGTGATTCAGTTTGAGACCATTTTTTTAAAATTTTTCACTTTTAACAGAAAATTTGTCAAATTCCCTAACTTTTCCCCGTTGCTGGACGTCTTTAATATCCGTCTTGCCGATACGGCTTAAAATTGGCACTTAAAAGGCCGTCTTTACACCCCGTTTTAAAAATCGCTTAAATCTGTCCTGCGGTAGTAGTTCTGCACAGCCATATTTAAGACCCATTTCAGACCCATTTTCAGGTCAGAAGTGGTTTTTGAGATGCTTGAGGAAGATGAGCCGAGTGTAAACGTCAGAAATTTTCTTAGGCAATGGGCACTCGTGAACAATATCACCTTATCGGCTCTTTCTAAACTGCCTAAGGGTTTAAAAAGGGCTCATGCTCAATGCTTTTTAAATTTACCAATAGATGCACGGACAATTCTCAAGACCATTGTCAAAAAAAATTGAAATTATAGTTGTTCCTCCTGGTCAGTATTATAAAATCGGAATAAAAAATCAGTTAAATGTAATCCTACCTTTGCTCCCAACGTCGGTTGATACAGTCCACCTCATGTTCAATGCCGATGGGTTACCTTTACGTAAAAGCGGTAATCAGGAGTTTTGGCCCATTTTAATGTCTCTTCCAGAACACGCTAACTTGCTCCAAAACAAGGTTTTTCCCATTGGTATTTACCAAGGCGCAGAAAAGCCGGCTACAGCAGAAAGTTATTTGAGACCATTTGTTGACGAGTTGAAGGATTTAGTAACTAATGGCTGTATTGTAGGGAAGTACTTTAAAATATGTTTCCTGGCCATTAATTGTGACGCGCCAGCTAAGGCCTTCATTATGGGCACCAAAGGTCATCCAGGGTTTGAATCCTGCACCAGATGTACTGTTCATGGTGTTACTGAGCGATGAGCGAGAGTCTGGAAGCAGACAGTGGCTCAGCAAAATCATGATTTTAAGATGATCCGGTGTTGTCGGATGTGGATGGGGGCCGTGAATTTTGAGGAAATTCAATGGTACAAATAATGAGGGCCACTCCCCATCCACATCCGACAACACTGAGATGAGCTGACTTCGTGTCTGTGCCCGGAAAATCGGTACTGACTCAGGGGTTCTTCGCTTCTTGTCTCCCATGGGAACCAAAGCCCGGTAAAATTGTCCAGTGGGCAATTTTAGGGCTGAGGGGCAGTGGAGGGACGGGGCCAGGGGCCCTTGGTGAGAAAATTGAAAATTTTCTTCAATTTCCTCGAGTCAGTCGTCTCTCGCTCATCGGTTCGCCGTTATTGGTTATTGGTTATTTTTCGTTTCGTCGGATTTGTCTCTTTTTCCTTTTTTTTTTATCATTCGTTCTTTCGATTTCGTTTTTCAATTTCGTTATCTTTCTTGTTTCTTGTGCTACTGTTAAATATTGTTGTTCCGTTGTTACTGTGTGTTGTACTGTGTTTGTTAAATTTCAAATAATTAAGTGAATAAACGGAGTGAAATAAACCAGTCATTGTTGTGTGGATTACCCACTTTCCGTGTGGATTACCTTTCGTCATTGGATTTGGTTGGACTGAAGGTTGACTTAAAGGTAAACTATTTACTAATTAAATTGTCCGCTTCGCGGACTGGTGGAGCTACCCCCCGAGATTTAAAACAAAAGGGGAACCAAAAGAACTCTAACGCTACGCATTTGTAACGCTTAGTTTTTCTACTAGCGAAGGGGGGGGTAGCTCCACCAGACACTTTTCGGTAAAGTGTCAAAACTTGGTAGATATAAATAAAATAGAATAACAATACGATTCGGTAATTATAGAAGACACACTTATTGTATTGGACAAACATTCGATACACATAAAACAACTCCAATTAAAACATTAAACAACGCAAGCTCCCGGCCGGCGAGCCCCAGCCACGAAAACCCAAATAAAACAGATAAAAATCAAAACGCAAATGAAAGCAGAAGAGTTTTTGCCAGTATGGATCAGCCACGCCGCACAGATGAGGGCTTCCGTAATAGGGAGTATCCTGATTTCCACAATGAGTACAATCCACTGGAAGAGATTCCCGGTTGGGATTTTGGGAAATCATTCGTATTGGACTACATGCATTTGCTCTTGTTGGGAGTCTGTAGAACTCTTAAAACAACTTGGTACTCAGGTGGAAAGCCGTTGATGCTATCAAAAGCATTAAGAGATAATTTTTCAGAAAAATTGGCTTTTGTGAGAATACTTGTCCCTTCTGAATTTACCCGTAAACCTCGAGTGCTGGATAAGACCCTTTCCAAGTGAAAGGCGACTGAGTTTAGATTATTCGCTTTGTACTCTGGGGGAGTAATTTTAAAAGATATTTTAACTGATGATAAGTATAATCACTTCTTAGCTTTTCATATGGCTTGTACTATTCGTTTGAGTCCAAAGCATTGCAAGCTTGATAAGATGCGATTGTAGGAAAGGCAATTGCTCAAATTTTTTGTCGAAACAACTGTTGGTTTGTATGATGAAAGATTTTTAACGCACAACTTTCACAACCTGCCGCATATTGTTGATGATGCAGATTATTTTGTAAAGAAGTTACCAATTTTTTCTCTTAATTCAATTTCTGTCTTTCCATTTGAAAATTTTTTAGGAATTTTGAAAAAATTGGTTCGCGGTCCTGCGAGAACATTGGAACAAGTTGCTAGGCGTCTTGATGAACTGTCCTATTTAAATAATGTGTTACTAACCTCAGCTCCTAAGAAAGGAATTGCTTACAAAGATTCTCACAACAACGGCCCACTACCTGCACTTTGCAAAGGGCCACAGTACAAGACTATGGAATTTCTCAGTTTTATTATTTCATCCTCGAAAGGTCGTGATTGCTTTTGTGAAATGTCGAATGGTGACGTCGTGAAAGTTGAAAATATTGTTGTTTCTAGTGCATCTGGAGAGAAGGTGATAGTTGGGCGGAAATGACTTTTATCCAAGTAGTTCCTCACTGGGCATTTTTATTTCTAGTCGTCGTCAGTAATCTTCTGCTTTATTCTTAATTTTATTGAAGCAGAACACTTTTTTATTAATTGTGAAGAAACAGGCACGCACCTTGGTTTTTTCATAAATAATTATAAGAACTATTGTCACTGAATTATTAATGGTAAGCTATTGGTTAAACTGTCCTGCAAACTTTTCCAAAAAATTCTCATTTTTTGTTTTTCTGAAAGAAAGGTGAACTTACACTTGCACTCAATAAATTCAATTTAGTGGCAAGATATTCTTTCATGGTCAGCGCTGCTTCAAAAGTCTGTAACAATGATTGATGATTGTTTTTGGCATGATTTTCTAGCCAGTCAATTTTCTTTTCTCAATCAAAGTAACAATGCTACTTGTTGAGACTTCATACAAAGCCAACAAATCCAAGAGCAACAAACCCAAGTGATTCACTTACTTTATGAAATTCTAAATCTCTCTTTTTTTCGCTCTCTCTTATTTTTAGCAGGAGACGCTCAATACTCAAATGTGTCAATCGTCAAACTAATCGACTTTGACGATTTTGATGTCGTGCCCAACTGTTGGCTGCTGCCTCCAGAAGAAGACTCCACTGAAAACCGTAAAGCATACTACCCAAATAAAAACAAAGCTGGGGTAACAAGGGACGCAAAATATGCGGAGACACCTGAACCCGATTGGGACATCGTAGATGTCTTACTCCAAAGAACTGATTTTGGTAAGTGGTTTTCAAGAATCTCTTAATGTTAGTGGTATTCTTTTCCCTTAGTTATTCAGTGTAAAGATCAGTGCCGAAATGGTAGATATTCCCGCATTTTAATGGCTGGGATAGCATTAATTGACTTTTTTTATGCCAGGTCAGAGAGGTGTATTTTTCCATGGTTAAAAGAGAATCTTTCCAACTCTTGTTTACAAAAAAGAGTATGCTTTGAATGTAGTACAACTTGATTTTGCTATTTCTTTTTTTCTTGAGGTTGCTTATTTAACTGGGTTTTGTATTGAGAGCTAAAGTTACTCCATATTTTTTTTTATTTTTTTTATTTTTTAAAGCACCGTAAGAGCTACCTCTCAATCAAACTAATACCTTTATACCTACTGTATAGATTGAATTTGTCCCTAATATTTTCATCCAATGTTCCCTCCGTTTCTCTTACAGTTAGTACTAAATTTAGGGGGTGCATATGACTACACATGCCTCAGGCAGTACACTTAGCCTAATTGACTTAGGGGACAGAAAAACTTCGGTGAAAATTTCTGGGGGGGATAGAAACAACTTCAGAATTTATTTTTTCAAATGTAGCAATAACTTGGGGCATATTTTTTTAAGGATGTGGTGGAGTATTCTGACCTTATGATATTTATGGGAACCATCAAGCTGCAGGATCATCTAACTTTGGCACTCATCAAATTTTTCCCTTAAAAAAGCACCGATCCTCATGTTCGATGAATCCATGAAAGCTGAAGGTAGGGTCAAATAAAATACATCAAGTCGGAAGATTGGCCAGAATCTTCAAAGAAAATACGCCAATAGTATAGACGGTTTTAATGGTCACGTCACGGATTGATGTTTTTAGAAAATTAATAACGTAACGGTTCCAAGCAAACTTCATTTATCTCTCTCTTGTGCAACCCTCGCTTGCTCTGTCTCTTTCTAAGATTAAAAATACCACATCAGGGATGTTTCTTCCTTATTTATTCGCAAAATCATCATTTAGAACCCCATAGATTTCATTTCTAACAGAAAAGTAAGCAAGAAGTAGCCTTGAAGTAGGATTTCAATTTTAGATAGAGAGTGCAAGCGAGCATTCCATGAGAGTGAGAGAGATAAATGATGTTTATTTGGAACCGTTACGTTATTACTTTTCTAAAAATATGATCTGTGTGACATCCCACTGAATCTGTCTATTGCTGTAATCCTGCCTCCTCCTCCTAAAAATTCTAGACCTGACCTTTCTGAGGACCTATTGTAATAGTAGTCTTCTTGATTTCTTTCAGATTCGTACAAAAGAGCGTATGATAACCTAATCAGGTTATGTTCCAATAGACGAACCCTCTCTTCTTCAGAGAAAGAAGAATTAGGGAGAGGGCTGCGTACCGCCCGGAAAAAAAAGTATTCGTCCTCCGAATCGGAAGAAGATGACATGGAGGAATTTGATGGTCCAAGAACAGAGAAGCAAAAAAAGAAAAAAAGAAAGAAGAAGCTAAGATTCGGCACCGAAAAACTATCCAGCAATTTAAGACTATCTGCAAATTTTGTGGGCATTGGAAAGGCTGACTCCTGTAGAAGGTGGGATACAAAAAACAAGGTGTACTATCAGTCAATTAAAGATTGGGACTAAAATATGCGGCTCGAAATGCGCCCGCCCGCTTATCTGACTCGATTTGCTCAGCATCTAGAGCGGTGTTGCCATTCCCAAATAAATGTGCGAAAAAGCCGAATCAATTGAGGTGGGCTATAACTGAACAGTTACAGGGGAGATAACGCACCGCAAACCTTCTCGCATGAGGAGCCAATTCTCCGCCGCTCGCCGCCGCGCCGCCCGCAGCAGCGTCCATTCACTAAAATCTTATTCTTTCAAAATCAGTTCATCGAGATTCGGTGGTCGGTTCTCTCTCCGCTACCTTCTTCCCCCTTCCTATTGGCCCTGTCTCATTTTATCACTCATGCCACTTTTCGTTCGACACTTCACATTTCAAACGTTTTCCTCCGGACCATGTTTCTTTCACCATTTGCCTAAGAATGAATGCAGAGCTTCCCGAATAAGAGCATATTGTAAAAATCTTGGATTTAGGCGTCTGGCCGTCTGTAGAAGAAATTTCTCGCTGGCGGGAGGGGGGATTTAAATGCACTTTCCAGCTGATTTTCTCTAAGTCCCTATGTAGAGAGTAAAGACAAGACAGGGGCGGATCCAGAAAAGTCTCAAAGGATGGGCCATTTTTGTAACGTGAAGGGGGGGGGGCCCTCCCTTATAAAATTTTGAAAATTTTAGCTTCTCTAAAGCCAATTTGAGGCATCTTTTAACGGTTCACTCATCATTTTTATACTACCTCATTTCAATTTTTATGAGTAAAAGGGGGTCAAGGGTAAAAGTTTGGAACGGCTGATATTTTACATCATTGACCTCTCTATCAACACAAAACTATTTAATCAGCAACCCCCCCCCCAACTCCCCCCAATTATCTTGTTCTTATGAGCTCGAGTAAACTTTTCCTTCCTCCTCACTAGGTTTGCTCCCGGCTCCCACTTTTCATTCAAATTTTGGAATGCCAGCTACCTATATTTTTTGCATTTTCGTAGAAAATGGATGTCTAGTGAATGAAATTAAGACCCTATTCTCCCCCCCCCTCTCAAAATCTAGTATAATATACCTACGGTTACTTAAAGGCTTTTGTTTTTCTCTTCTCTTTTTCTTTTGCTTTTCCCTCTCTTTCTCTTCCTCTAACTGATTTTTTTTGGGTTCCAGGGGGGGGGGGGGCATGCCGCCGTGGCCCCCCTCTGGATCCACCCATGAGACAAGAAGGTTGTCAACTTCTGATTGGTCGATGAATTTTTGGCTCTACGGACACCGCCATTGGATGCGATTTTGCACTTTTGTTCTGTTTACCAACGGTCTTTTACAGAATAGAGTTAATTTGCGATGAATCTGTTAATTTTAATAATGAATGTCAATAAGAATGTCTATAAATCTCAAAAGAATCATTAAAAGCGTTAATACATGTTGATCAACAAAAGGAGGGAAAGATTACATCGTTACAAACTTAGCGGAACTGTAATCTTTGCAGTGGAGCAAAACACAACAACGGCCTCAGCATAATGTAAAAAAAAATGTGTAAAATCGCATCCAATGGCGGCGCCCATGATTTCACTTGTCTTGACTCTCTACATATAGGGACTCTGATTTTCTCTAGAGTCCCTCATACCAGAGCTGCCGTTTTGCGCATAGTTAATTTATTTTTCAATTCACCGATGATTCCACCCGTTGAAAAAAGATTACACAGTTCAGTTTAGTGTTTGAGATGGTAATGCACGAATATATTCGTATTCGCATCTGTAATCTTTCCTCGACCGGTGGGGTCGTCGATGATTTTAAAAAAAAACTTGCGGATATTTTAATTAATTTACGGCGTTTCCACCGATTGAAAAATATTACGGATCGAAGTATTTTTGTGCAGTGCAGTCATACACTGCACTGAACTGTGTAATCTTTTTTCAACTGGTGGAATCATCGGTGAATTGAAAATTTTCATTAATTATACGCAAAACGGCAGCTCTGCCTCATATTCAGGGACTCTAATTTTCTCTTAATTCGATTTACTCTCAATTTTTTATATGCCAAGGAGTGGTGTGGGGGGGGGGGGGGGTTTTACGGGCTCTCTTTGGACTTCCATGATCTTGAATAATGCAGATTCTCATTTCTTCAGAAGGTAATGAAAGATGGGTGGTATATCGATTGCAATTAATTATTGTAAAGTAACACATCTAGCCCTCGCGAACGGGGGGGGGGGGCGATCTGGGGAATTACGACCCCTTTTTCCTTTCTCTTCCCTTTCCCTCCCTTCTCCCTCTTTTCCCCTTTTTGGCTGAACGGAGGGGAGGGGGTCACCCCCCCTTTCCCCCGGTATTCGCAAATGATTGTCGTCGTAAGCGCCGAAACCTTTCCTCTTTTAAATGATTTAACTCATTTGAGACTAATAATAAAGCTTATACTTTCAGAGGCAGCTTTTGAGGAAGGGGGTCTTGCCTCGGGTGGCATTATGTTATGATCTATAATCTTTGACAAACTGGGTTTATCGATTTCTTTCATCGATCACTTTTCAAAAGTAATCGAGGTGGATTTCAGCCTTAATCAGGTGTTCCGATTTTATTGAACTTATGATGAAATTCAATATACAATCAATGTAATTCATCAAAAACACGATTAGTTCCTTTGAATTCAGCACCCCTAAAAACTCCCCCCCCCAACCCCTATCTATGAGGTTTGAAAATCAACCCAGATGTGAGGAAGCGATTACCATTTACCGTGCCCACCTCTGCTTTAAACCCCTCCCCCCTCCCTAAAGTTGATTAATGGGTTCTGGTGAATATTTATGCAAGTAGGAGAAAGAAATGCTTTGTTAGAGGGGCGAATACGATTTAGTAAGGTAGAAGACGAGACTTTCCTGTCAACAACTGACAGTTAAAATCAAAGGAGAAAACTAAACTGGGTCATGAATTTGAGATGGGAAAAAATTATGTCCTGATAAAACTGCGACCTTAAAATTTAAAAAAATATTCTCCATGAAAAATTTGAGTAAAAGTTTTACGAAAGGCAATGCTAATTTCTACTCCATAGTCCACCTGCCTGTTAATTACGTTTGTTTTTATCATTTATGACCAAAAATGTCCTTCGGTAACATGTCTTAGAGGAGTTTTTGATATTAAATGTAAGCGCTTGACTTAAACTTAAAAACTCAAATGAGCTTTGAAACCAATGGATCAAAGCAAAAGAAAAAAAATGGATAAACTTTCTTTTCCGCTGAAATCACTTCCCATCCATGCTTCAAAACGTGACAATTTATTGCTGTCCCTTCGCAGAAATTCTATTTCGTTGTTAATTTGCCTTCGGTCCAGATGATCAACTGCACTTGAAGTATGAAAAGAAGGTATCAAAAGCTAAACCCTTGAAGAGTAAAAAGTTATATTTGGTAGTACTGGTGAAGCTAATTTTTTAATCGGAACAAACCGGAATTTTTTAATCGGAACAACGGAACACTCCCGTCTTTTTATTGCGGTTAGCCAATGCGGTTCGAGTGTTCCATCAAAACAGAATGGTAACTATGCCAACGAGCAACGAGTCGATCCACCGATCAAGCGCAGTTTTTTGCGTTCTACTGAGATATAACTTTAAACCCGTAAGTTTCGCTGTAATCCTGGGTTTCTTGACCTGGTGTTTTTTAACGAGTCCCAAAACGATGATCAAAGTCCAGTATTTTGTCGCTATGATAGTATTTTTTTCCGTGTGATGTCGGGGGGGGGGGGGGGGGTACTAGAAGGGAACCAACGAGAGGGGAGATGGGTGGCGGCGAGCGTGTCTGCCCCGGAAACCCTTAAAAGTCGCCCTTACTTGATAGAAAATTGCCAAAATATTCTTTCAAAGACACTACAAATTTCAAAATCTAGAGGGGTGATCTCCTCCCTCCCCCAGGAAATCTTCTGGATCCGCCACAATTGCTGCTCCAAATTAAATTCTGAATGATACTTAGAACGTCTCTGATAATTAAAAAAGTTTCCCGGGCAACAGATCATAATGTGTCAACAGTCATCAGCCTAATGAAAGATCCACATAATTTTTCTGAAGGGCGAGGGGGGGGGAGCACGTTTTAGACATGGCAATTTTTAGCGTCCAAAAAGCATTACAAGATCATTATACGATGGAAAAGGGCAATTTTTAACGCTTTTTGAGAATGGGGAAGGGGGGAAGCACATGCCCTCGTGCCTCCTGGATCCACGCAATATCATCATCGACGGAAGCGCAACCCAAAAAAGTCTTTCTATAGTCTTAAGGGAGGATTTGTCCCAAAAAATGTCGGCACTGACTCAATGATATTTGTGTTGTGGAGGAGGGGGGCCATCATCGCTGAAAACCAATTTTTACAACAAACGAGTAACGAGTCACTGAAAGTCTATTGAATGAAAAGAAGAAATAGTGAGTTGAACTGACAATGAGAGTTGAAGCAGCGTGGAAGGAGTAGGGGAGGGGGAGGAGGGGTTGACGACAGTGCGACTGTGTCGTTTGGACACGATGGCCAGCTTTTAGGTGAAACTGCACTGGTCGGAAAAGAGACGGCGCAGATCGGAGACGGATAGCCGCTCTCGACGAGGCACGCTTATCTGCTCGCTCATATTTGTTATGAGTGAAGGCCCTGCGGTTTATATTCCACTCCCCTCGCTACCCCACCCTTATCGCTCACCGTTAGCACAAGCTGGCAACACTGCTGCGAATTTCCGAGAGTTTCTCCCCTTATCGCTAATTCCTCAAGCGCCGAGTGTCCGAGCCCAAATAGTTTAGTCCCAATCTTTAATTGACTGATAGTACGTCCAAGTTACAAGACCCGAGTCGGTACACCTCTACAACAAATTTATGGGTGGCGTTGATTTGCTAGACTTTTATACAGGGTGAGCCAGAGCACCCGTACCAGGCATTTTTCTCGAAAACTAGAGAACCAAATGATTTGAAACAAAAAAGTCAGATAGGGAATCGACCCCAAATTTTTCATTTTTGATATTTTCAAAAGCCCCCGACAGCCCCTTGGGGCATATTTGAGGGGGTTCAAACACATTTTTCAAGTTTTTTTGAAAAAACCTCGAATAAAAGTATAAAAGTTAGTTTATAATCTAAGAGAAGAGGCAATTGCCGACATTTTAACTCTTATCAATATTTTCCAAAAAACCCAAATTTTTTGAGTTATGGGGGATTTTGGAAATTTTTTTGAATCGGTCTTTTTGGCCACCCTGTTGAGAATTTTTCAAAAATCATTACAGATTCTGAAAGAACAGATCAAGACCTTTCGATTGATGTGCCACATGTTACCTTAAAATTGAATAATAAGTTGTTTTTTGCCAATTCAAAATTTTGTGGCTTCAATTGCAGAATTGGCGCGATTCCATAGTTTGAGCGAATTGAAGCCACAAAATTTTGAATTGGCAAAAAACAACTTATTATTCAATTTTAAGGTAACATGTGGCACATCAATCGAAAGGTCTTGATCTGTTCTTTCAGAATCTGTAATGATTTTCGAAAAATTCTCAACAGGGTGGCCAAAAAGACCGATTCAAAAAAATTTCCAAAATCCCCCATAACTCAAAAAATTTGGGTTTTTTGGAAAATATTGATAAGAGTTAAAATGTCGGCAATTGCCTCTTCTCTTAGATTATAAACTAACTTTTATACTTTTATTCGAGGTTTTTTCAAAAAAACTTGAAAAATGTGTTTGAACCCCCTCAAATATGCCCCAAGGGGCTGTCGGGGGCTTTTGAAAATATCAAAAATGAAAAATTTGGGGTCGATTCCCTATCTGACTTTTCTGTTTCAAATCATTTGGTTCTGTAGTTTTCGAGAAAAATGCCTGGTACGGGTGCTCTGGCTCACCCTGTATATACAATTATTATATATTTACAGAACTTACAGGGTGTCCCAGACCACCCATGTAGGTACTTTTTCTCAAAAACGGCTGGGAGTAGAGAGCTGAAACAAAAAAGTCAGATAGGAAATTGACCTCAAAGAATTCAATGAAAATATTTTCAAAGCCCCCGGGGGGGGGGGGGGGGGGGGGGGGGGGGGGGTTCGAAACTTATTTTTCCATTTTTGGCGGGAAAAAGCCTATAAAAGGTACAAAAATAAGTTCAGATTCTAAAAGAGCAACTCATTGCCGACATTTTTTCTCCAGTAACTTATTCCAGAAAACCCCAATTTTTGGGGTTATGGGCCGTTTTGGGGGGAAATGTTCTTTCGGCCACTGTGACCACACTATTCAATATTTTTCAAAAAACTAAAATCTATCTGAAAGAGGAAGACCTTTCGATTGATGTGCCACATAATACCTATAAGTGAAAAATTAAGGCCCCCACGTAGATTCCAAAATTTGGGGGTCTTTGGGCCCCCCTCGTAAAAATAGTCAAATAGCAAGGTATGGCTTGTGATACATCGATCAAAAGCCCTCAAAGAGTAGAATAAAATGACGCAATCCAAAATTGTCTACAATCATTACTTTCAAAATGGCGGCCATTTGAAAATTATGGGTGTTCAAAGGAAAGTCCTGGGAAAAGAGTCCAAGGATAAACGATACATAGATTGAAAGGCCTTAAAAAAAGCAAACGAATGGCGCAAACCGCAAATCAATCCGCCTCTTCAATCAAAAGTTATTACCGATTGAAACTTAAAGGGCTCAATAAGGCCTATTTAAGGCTGCTTCAATTTCAATCGGTAATAACTTTTGATTGAAGAGGCGGATTGATTTGCGGTTTGCGCCATTCGTTTGCTTTTTTTAAGGCCTTTCAATCTATGTATCGTTTATCCTTGGACTCTTTTCCCAGGACTTTCCTTTGAACACCCATAATTTTCAAATGGCCGCCATTTTGAAAGTAATGATTGTAGACAATTTGGATTGCGTCATTTTATTCTACTCTTTGAGGGCTTTCAATCGATGTATTACAAGCCATACCTTGCTATTTGACTATTTTTACGAGGGGGGCCCAAAGACCCCCAAATTTTGGAATCTACGTGGGGGCCTTAATTTTTCACTTATAGGTATTATGTGGCACATCAATCGAAAGGTCTTCCTCTTTCAGATAGATTTTAGTTTTTTGAAAAATATTGAATAGTGTGGTCACAGTGGCCGAAAGAAAATTTCCCCCCAAAACGGCCCATAACCCCAAAAATTGGGGTTTTCTGGAATAAGTTACTGGAGAAAAAATGTCGGCAATGAGTTGCTCTTTTAGAATCTGAACTTATTTTTGTACCTTTTATAGGCTTTTTCCCGCCAAAAATGGAAAAATGTGTTTCGAACCCCCCCGACCCCCCCCCCCCCCCCGGGGGCTTTGAAAATATTTTCATTGAATTCTTTGGGGTTAATTCCCTATCTGACTTTTTTGTTTCAGCTCTCTACTCCCAGCCGTTTTTGAGAAAAAATACGTACACGGGTGGTCTGGGACACCCTGTAAAATCCAAATCCTGAAAATCGTGTCGCAATTTTATTCATCGATGGAACGTATTCGTATATAGAAAAATCGACTAATTTAAGGACCCTCCGACAATCATTTTCGATGCACAAGTCTCGTCACTTGATAAAACCAGCACTTGTTGTTGGTCCTGATGGATTTATTTTGGATATTCATGGGCCTTATTTCTCGGACTATTACAACAACGATGCCGCAATGCTTCATAATGAGTTACACAATGATAGGGGAGGATTCCGTGAATGGTTAAACGATGGTGATATTGTTATAGTTGATCGCGGTTGTAGAGACATTTTACCAATACTTGAAGAACTTGGCATTGAGTACAGAATGCCAGCTCTACTGCGACCAGGACAACGTCAATTGAGTACGGAAGAGGCAAATGATTCCCGTCTAGTCACCAAACTAAGATAGCTGGTGGAGGCCCGAAACGGACATATCAAATCAATTTTCAAGTTCTTTCAAGGTACCATCTCCATCCACCATGCATTACACGTCGGAGACTTCTATCGAATCGCTGCGGCCATATTGAACAAATAGAGGGAGCCAATACGTATGGAAGGCTGCGATGTTGAGTACGCTAATTTAATGTTGAGAAAAGCCCACGAACCAAACCGAGTTCAAGAGAGAGTTAGAAGAGGTGACATACAAGGAAGGGATGCAAGATGGGTGCGCTTGGACGAACACCATGCTCCAAGTTTTCCACGACTCGATCTCGATTATATAAAAGATGTAACTTTTGGTGTTTATCAGATTAATCTTGCACCTTCCTACATTCAGGATAAACAACAGCGAGAAGCACTGGAAGTGTTTGAGTTCGACGAGCGGGTCAATGAGCCAGGATTGATTCGGATTCGGATTTATTCTCGTTTTAGGACCGCCATGCGGTACCAAGTTTGGATCTCCTATGTCGAAGACAACTTTTTCCAGGATGCAGTACCACAGCCCTCTGCAGATAATGTACAAGAGGAACCTATCAAAGGCTATTACTGCACCTGCAAAACTGGTGCCAGAACGCTTGGCTCATGCGCGCATGTTGCAAGTATTTTGTGGTTCCTTGGTTGGGCAAGGCACCAACCAACAGTAAAATATCCGAGCTCTGCCATGTTAGAAAACGTCATCGATGCAAGACACCGAAATTGAAAAAAAAAAATATGATCACAAAGTGAAACACGAGTGTAAGTCAACACTTAATGGCTTGAACGAAGGTGAAGCGTGCAATCTGTCAACGCTATACATGTCGTCCCTTTAAACCCATAAAAAAGATCGGATTCAGCAGTTTCCGAAGTACACCCGCATTATTTTGATCTTTTATATAGGATTTAATGGACCAAATGCAACGATGCCTGATGCACGCTTTTCCATTTCAAGGGACCATTCTAACGGTTCCAAAACCCAGCAAACTGATCAGAAAGTGGATTTTCTCTGTATATTCGTTTATTTAACTTCTTACTTCATTAAAAGTTTATAAATCTTCTGTAACCGTTGAGAAAAGAAGAGGTTAATCTGTACGTCCCCTTGCTCTGACTTCGAGAAGGGAAGCGAGATGGAGTGGCATAAATTCATAGAAAAAATTAAATTGCTAAATTATTGATTGTCAGCGACTCAAACGCCTTAACCCCTCCTCCAACCCACTCGGCAAAGGGTCCGAGTTTTACTGATTATTTTTACTTGTTAAGGAACGCTCCTCAGAGATTTTATTTTGTTTTTTGTTTCATCAGAGCAATATTTTGCAATGGGCCATTTTGATGGGCAACATTTTAGAGAAGTCTGTCCTATTTTTACTTGTTAAGGAACGCTCCTCAGAGATTTTATTTCGTTTTTTGTTTCATCAGAGCAATATTTTGCAATGGGTCATTTTGATGGGCAATATTTTAGAGAAGTCTGTCCTATTTTTTCTTGTTAAGGAACGCTCCTCGGAGGTTTAATTTTGTTTTTTGTTTTATCAGAGCAATATTTTGCAATGGGCCATTTTTATGGGCAATATTTTAGAGATGTCTGTCCTATTTTTACTTGTTAAGGAACGCTCCTCAGAGATTTTATTTTGTTTTTTGTTTCATCAGAGCAATATTTTGCAATGGGCCATTTTGATGGGCAATATTTTAGAGAAATCTGTCCGTCGCGCAAACAAAAGCGATACCACTTCCCGGGTTAGATGTTGAGTTTGTGACGTCAAATGAAACAAAAGTTGTTCTTTTTTTAATTTAAAAAAGAGGAGGACATTATATCATTTCATCTAGCAATATATTCATCGTCAATTTAAATGAAGGGAAAACTAGGACTTCTGGAGCTCGCACCGGAGTATGACTCGATGTCAGCCCCCCCACCCCCATTGCATATTTATCAGGTTTGGATCTCTTATATGACATCTTCGGGAAAACGTCTTAATAATGAACACGTACTCGTGAAAATTCAAATTCCTATCTCAATCGAGCCAGAAATCGAGATCCGAAAAGTTGCTGCCTATGATCAGCAATCAAAAGTATCCCCCCTCCCACCACCACCAACCGCCCATTTATTAGATGTCCAGCTCCGATGGTACATTAAATGGTTCTCATCTCGATGGCCATGCATAATTGCGAAAACAGCGATCAATTATTTTCATTCGGGCGAAAGTTACGCTTGAAACATATGGGGATGTCAGCCCCCTCTCTCCCCTCCCTGTATGTCTTTAATTACTATATTAACCATGGGGGCCATGGTTAATAGAGTGGTACTCATCTAAAAATGATCAGCATAGTGCCGAAAACCGCGATCATTTATCTTCATTCGGGCGAAAGTTACGCATGAAACAAGTGGAGATGTCAGCTCCCCCCCCCCCCCCATCGTGCACATGTGTTACTTGGATCTCCTGGAGAAATTCGGAAGAAAAACGTGTCAACCAGGAGCGTATACTCGTGAAAATCGCTATCTCAATCGAGGCAAAAACTTAGATCCAAAAAGTTGCTGCCTATAAGGCCAGAGAACATTAATGTCTCAGCCCCCCTCTCCCCCCCCCGATTCTTTATTAAAGCCTTGTTGGTCAAGTGAATGGTACCTATCTAAATGATCAGCGTAATAGCGAAAACCGCGATCAATTATCGTTTTCAGGGCGAATGTTATGCATAAAACATGTGGGGATGTCATTTTAACTCAACGAAAATACTTGATCTCAAAATAGTGAAAATCTGGGACTTTGACCCCTCATATCTCGAAAACTATTGTAGATACGACTTTGCGGCCATGAGACTTTTGATCAGCATCAGAAGTTCTATAAGATCCCGAAGTTTCATCAATTTCCACAGGAGACAGATTCCCATAAGGTGTGTGACTCGTCCTTTAGAGTCATGTCTCATACAGGCTTCTGTCCCTGTTGTCAACGAGCCGAAACCTAATGCGACTCCCACTCTAGATGAAAAATGGTACTACCCAGGAAGTTTTCCTGTTCGAACCGATTTTTCGAAGTTGGACGGGAGGTGTTTTATCAAATTCATATCACCTACCGATATAGGACGCCACGGCTACTCGCGGGAGATCCCGGAATTCCAGACCTCCCGTGAGTTAATTAAAACACAGAAGCACGAGCCTGGCACGAGCTCGCAAATTATCTTACTGTCACTTTTCTCTTGACATCGCGTCTCAGAGCATTGTCCGCTCAGCGAATTAATATCCCTTTTTAATCCTGATTGTATTTTGTCTTTTAAAATTTTTGTCAATTGTGAATAAATAACTCATTTCATTTTAACCTGAAAATAATCAGAGTTCTATTTTACAAAACTTGCCTGCACTGACAAAATTCGGCCTAATCCAGCATTTTCGCGCTTAATACGGCCAACATTAGACTTTTGCGTAAACGGTTTGCTTTCCCCCTTGCTTACTTCACAATCAGCGTTGCCATATTAAATGGATGGACCGTACTATTCACACACAGAAAGCGAAATATATTTATTCAGTTAAGCATTTAAAGTAGGTATCGATCAAAAGCGTATTAATGATGAAAAGAGAGTTATGAAAGAAAGAATGCTAACTTACGCTAGGCCTCGTTCCGCGGACCATTAACATCGTCTTCGTCCTCGTACTCCATATTGTAGACTCCACCGGCAGATTTCGTCAGAGGGAACGCGTCTTTAAAAATCCAGATTTAGAGTCCAAAATCGATTTGGCTGTGTATGGATCGTCCGAATCTCTAAATTGTCTCTTAAAATATTTATTGTGGATGGCGGATACAATTTGAACGTATACAAATAAATGTAGAACATTTCGGCTGTCAACAGGAATTCGGAGATATTTGAACCATTTTATGGAACTATTTGCCCAATTCTATAACCCAGCGCACTTTCGTACACTTTCGAGACTCATTTGCTTCCATTTCGCATATAATTTATCGGATCTCTTGATTCACCGATGATTGCACCGGTCGATTCTATGATTACAGAACAGGGTTGCTAGTGCCTTATCGGCATACCTTTGAGGTGACCTGTAATCTTCGTATCGACCGGTGCAATCATCGATTAATCAATAAGTGTGCTAAGTTTCATGACGCAACGACGATACCACCGGTTGATACAAAAATAACAGAACAGTGTGTCGTCGGTACGTCTAATGGGCATACTTCCGATGTGAACTGTCATCTTTGTTTCAACCGGTAGAATCATTGATGAAATAAAAAATCCGATCAATCATGCGTGACACGGCAGCCCTGTCGTCCTCTTGCTTTTCCCCTCTCGCTTATTTTACAAACGGTGCTGCCACATTTAATAGAAATCTCGCTCCCCTCCCCTCCCCTCCCCCGACCGACAAGACCGTATTTGAAGTACCCACTGTGTGTATTCCGTTAATGTGGCAACGTCTTTAAGTAAACATTAAGGTTTCTTTGTAATCTTCGTAACTGAGATGGTCACTGATAACAGATCTACAGGATAAACTGATGATGTCGAATCAGTAGGACATCGAGTAATCTCACAGATCCGCATGCCGATGATTCACAGTACGTTTCGTAGGTTATATGTACCAGTTGTCGCCAATTTTTGGAAATCATGATGTATGAGTCTTCGCAAAAATGAATTAATTCCTTTAACTGACTGATTGTATTGACTTTGATTTATTTTATTCATCCAGTCACCTTTATATGCTTCTCACAGGGTTCTCACAGGGTTTATTGACTCATTCAATGCACTTGATTCGAGGTTTTTTCCCCTAACATACTGAGCACTTGAAACAGCTTTTTTCGGAACTTTCACCCGTAATTTCCATCTTGACCTCGTGCGAAACTATTCGTGATTCGGTGAAAGGAATTCTAAAATGAGTTCTAGGCTGCATTTACCGAATAAATTGTACCATGGCACTTTTCCCCAATCCGTCATCACACTTCTGTTTTGAGTCACCCTATAGAATAACAAAATACGCTGTTGCGTTTGAGTAAGGTGCATCTGATTTGATGAATGAGGTGTCCTCAGCTAGATAAGATCCAATCGTACCATTTTTCGGTACATGCAGCCAAAAACACAATTTAGTATTCCTTAAACCGAGTCACGAAAAGTTACGCGCGAGGTAAAAATGGAAATCGTGGGTGAAAGTTCGGAAAAAAAAAAATGTTCCAAGTGCTCAGTATCGTTAGAAAAAAAATCTCGAAGCCAAAGAGTATTTTCCAATGGTGTCTATTTTTGCAAAAAGTGTTACAGAAAACCAGTAGCGACCCCGACCCGTGATAACAGTGATTCGGAACTTGAAGACAGTGATTCTGGTCAGGAGGATGAGTGCGAGGAAAAAATATCCTTAAATATTAAGAGCACCTCCAAAGGCAGCTCGAGATGCATTTTTAAATGTAAAAGCTCCCCATAAGTCAAATTAGTGCGGATCCCTAAAACTTTGCGAGACCAGGTGTTCATAAAGCATCGACTCATCATGATGGAAATGTTTGTTGCAAATATCATATAATTAGTGATGATTTAGACGAAAAAATTATTTGCACTTTTTTGGATAGTACTTCGAAACGTACTTCTTTTTCGGCAAGTGAATTGGTGAATTTAATCGATAATTAGCGCGGTATCTCCACTGGAAATGAAACTGCATCTCCCTCAAATGAGGGTACTTTTTTCGAGGAGGTCGCTGATCTATCAGTCTGGACTGGGCTACAAAATGATCAGTTTGAAGATTTGGCAAAGTATATAAACATGGATGATCGTATCAAAGCTCGACTAATTCTCGGTACATACCTTCTCTACAAGTACACAGGTATGACGACAACTAAAATTGCAGCTATCCTAGATTTATCGATTTCGACTGTTTCACGCTATTTGTCCCTTTGTAGAGATTATATTTCAGGCGAATTTGTCACATTATTCCTTGAAACTATCACGAGAAATAACGTCATGGCAGAGACGACACAAATCGCGAAAACCCTTCACTCTATCGATCCATGCGATTCAAATATTATCACTGTCTGGGACGGCACATACGTTTTTCTAAACAAAAGTGATAATTTCGAGTTTCAAAGAGCAACTTACTCTGGTCATAAAAAGAAAAATTATGTCAAGCCCATGTTGGTGGTGTCAACAAATGGTTTTATTGTGAAAGTGTTAGGTCCTAATGTTCTTTGGGCCGGCAGTGTGGCAGACGCACACATCATGAAACACACGATCAATTTGGATTGGTTTCAAATTTTTTTCATTCCTGGAGATATTTTTGTGCTTGACCGTGGTTTTAAGTATGTCGCCGAAGATCTCGAAAACAATGGATTTGTAGTGTCAATTCCATCACTAAAATCTGGCTCAAAAACAACTTACAACACAGAAAGCGAATGAGTCTCGAAAGTGTACGAAAGTGCGCTGGGTTGTTGAGTGGGTAAACAGTTCCATCAACGAAAGTGTACGAAAGTGCGCTGGGTTGTTGAGTGGGTAAACAGTTCCATCAAACGTTTCAGATACCTACGGAATCCTGTTGACAGCCGAAATGTTCCACATTTATTTGTAGATGTTCAAATTGTGTCCGCCATCCACAATAAATATTTTAAGAGACAGTTTAGCGATTCAGACGATCCAGACACGGCCAAATCTATCTTGGACAAAATGAATTCACCAAATATTGTCCAAAATATGGTTGTTTCCGCCGATTACACGGCCACGGCCGAAAACACATTAGTCGCGCCTTCAATCAGAAGGAACGTAATGTCAGTTACTCGTAACGCCGCCCGAATGCAACCGCGGAAGAATTGCCTTCACCGCGCCGATCGACAACCCGCGTTACCACTCGGGATCTGGGTCACAAATCAACTGATCTACCTCGCACTGCGCGCGGGTCCGAACCTTCTCGAAGCGTCTGGCCGCCATTGCTTTTTCCTATGCTTCGCTAGGTGCTTTGTAGTAGCTGTGCTCGTGTGCTTTTCTCTCCTGAATGGTTTTTGGTTTGACTAACGCTTTTCTTTTTCTGTAGTTGTTGATTGTAGTCTAGTCGTTGTTACTTTTCTCTCTCTTTCTCTACTTGGATTTAGGATCTGCTAACTTGGTAAGCCGCATTTTCCACTAATAATGATAGGACTTCAGGCCTGACTCACGTGGCCTGATCTATCATCGCAATTGCCGCTATCCCTTTCTAGTGTAATTATACCGCTGTGTTCTCCCCGCCGTAACTCGAGTCTAACTATGAACGAGATTAATATTTCACCGCCGTACCGCCGAATTTAAGTATGCTTTAAGCACCTTTTATTCTCGGGTGATAGCATCCATCCAAGGTCCATGCAATAGGTTCTAGGTTATGGAGCTCAAGATAGAATAGGTGTTAGCACCGTTGAGCGCAGTTTGGTATCCAAGTTACAGTAAGTTACACTGCAATGTCAAGCTGTTGCACATTTGAGTTCATTCTCAACCGCCGCTGTATAGCTTTATGAAGGTTGTTCGTACTCCTATAAAACGGACTGGTCCTCTGTTCTCCGCACGCTCCATTTGGTCCTCCGGACCGGATCATTAACGCGAAAAGTATTGGATTTTCTCAGCGCGCAATCTTTGCCGGAAGGTCACTCACCAATGTATGCCGTGCTTCCGAACTAGACCTCGCCAAGTCAACCCTCTCATGGGAGATCTACCGTCACCTCGAGTAACTCCTAGCCCCGCCTTCACGCACACTGGAACCGACTTCGCTGGCCCTTTCAAGGTGAAAGTCCACCAATTGAGAATCGCCCGCATCGTACAAGTCTACATGTGCGTATTCGTTTGTCTCACGGTTAAAGCCGTCCATCTCGAAGTCGTACACGACCTCTCAACGCCAGCCTTTATTGCATCATTACAAAGGTTCGCTACCCGCCTTGGACGCCCAAAAGACATCTACTCTGATTGTGGCACCAACTTCATTGGAGCCTCCAATCAATTCCGCCGTCATCTCTCTGAAGAAAGAGATCAGCTCGTGAACTTCTCACACGAAAATGGGGTGATGTTTCACTTCAATCCGGCCGCCGCACCTCACCAAGGAGGGATATGGGAAAGCGCCGTCAAAAGCGCCAAGTCCCACCTGACGAGAACCGTCGGCAATACCGTGCTGGTACTTGAAGAATTCCAGACGCTCCTCTGTAAAGCGAGGCCATGCTCAATTCCCGCCCGCTTACACCGCTCTCCGCCGACCCGAACGATCTCACAGCGCTCACGCCTGGGCACTTCCTCATTGGAAGACCACTAGCTGCCATCCCCAAGCCCGCCTATTCAGATAAGGATTTGACCTCCCGTAGACGCTGGCAACTGGTCGACGCCATGTCGCAAGCCCTTTGGCGCCGCTGGAATCTAGAGTACATCCACACCTTACAACCTCGTAAGAAGTGGACGAAGGATTCTCCATCGCTTGCCGTGGGAACGCTAGTGCTCATTCACGAGCCGAACACTGCTACGCTCAATTGGAAGTTAGGTAGGGTAGTGCAGGTATTCCAGGGTAGTGACGATAGGGTCAGGGTTGCTCTTGTAAAGACAGCCGCCGGAGAGTACAAACGGCCTGTACATAAGCTTTACCCTTTGCTGCTGCATGACGAATGAATCCCGCCGTTCCCTGTTTGTTTGTTTCAGCAATGGAAGATTTTAGTGACGTCTGTTCAACCATTGACGGTTCGGACTACTTGTCCTTGTCCGACGGAGACTTCCAAGACTTCCAGGATTCCCCACCGCCGCTCAATCCCTCACCGCCGCCTCCCGCACCTGTTAATCTGCCTCCCGCACCTGATAATCCGCCTCCCGCTCCTGGAATTCCACAATATTGTGTGTGGTGCCGGACGAACGGCCATAACGTTTTCTTGTGTCCCTCTGTAATGGATCTGGGGCCACTAGCTAGGCTTGACCTTGTTCAGGCATGCGATCGGTGTACTAACTGTTTAGGATTCACCCTTCTGACCGCTGCCGATCCGGTAAAGGCTGCCGAGCCTGCCGCCGCCGTCATCACAGCCTCCTGCATGAAGCCTGGATGATCTTTAATGGTCCAGCAGCCGTGGCTAGAGCAGTAGTTCCCCCGGTGCCCCTGGCTCAGTTGGTCACGCCACCCGCTGGACACGGTGCTATGGAATTATTTCCGTAAACCTTGCGCGCGTTCAAAGAGTCGCGCGCGCGGGTGAAAAAGTCGCCCGCGCGCGTGGAGTTTTCGTTATTTTCGTCAACATCACTGCCAGTGGGGAATGATTCTTGCACCCGCGCGGGTGAGAACTCAATTTCAGTTAGTTTTGCGCGCGGGGAACTCTCCAAGGCCATTACGCTGCATCGCTGTTGCCAAATTAATGTAACTAGTGTCATTTGGCATATAATGTTTAATGACTGTTGACTTGTCGGACCGATGCTCGTTGATCATTGAACATTATCGAAAAATATGGTTGTCACCAATTCCATACACCTACCTTGGTTGCCACCGGGAATTAATCTGTGGTCATGAGTCTTTATTATTGTTTTGATTCTGCTTAGTATTTTTCATATTGTCCCTGTCAAAGACTGTTTCTCCAAACGTAACGAAAAGGTCAAAATAATGAATTGTTAATTCTATGTTGGCTGTAGGCCCTAAGTAGGATAAAGGCAAAAGGCCAAATAAACCATCCGTAATAACAATAATAAAAGTTGAAACTTCGATGGAGTTTTACCAGGTTTTAACGGAATTTCTTCCCTGTCTTCAATTAATCATTATCTTCCTGTGTTCGCGGGTAGATCATGTTTATTACAGGTGATTGTGATTTTCTGCAATTATGTCAAGATTACTTTTGTTATGCTCTACGAATTTAATCTGGAGGTTTTTCTCACCAGCTGAACTCTAGGATCCCTACTATCGCATTGATTTAATACTTTAGGTAAGAACAGCTTCTTCCTTTATTCTAAGTCTTCACTGCTCTTATGTTTCCTTTCCGCAAGCTGTCTTGTCCAGCGATTTGAAATGACACTCATGTTGTGCACTAGGAACTCAATTTTTGTTATGATCAACTTTATAATCCTAATTTCTGAAACACTATTTTCATTGTTATGCCATAGGAGTTTTTCGCTCCAGTCAAGCTTTCTTAAGCAGGTAAATGAACAACAGAACAAAGCGACGCGTGCTCTCAATTTCATAAAAATTAGCAAGTATTAGTATGCATCGCAATGGCTACTATCCTGTGCCTACCAAGATTACTTAGAAATGAATAATTGTAATCCTTGGAATGCGAGTTTGCCGGGATTTGCTATAAAAAATCAATGAATGGGGCAGTTGCAAGGGTCCGAAATGTTCGGGTTTTTATAAAGGAAATGAAAGTACTTGTTACGCTGAGAACAAAAATGCCTTTGGTTTCTAATTAAGTCCAGTAGTTCCAAAGATTATATTTTGGCCCAAAATACATTGTTTTAAATGGGAATTCCGCGCGGTGACGTCACTACGCACACGATTTATTACAACTTTAAACCTGTGTATCTCCAAAACCGGGACACTCATGAAAAAACCAAGGGCACCATTGTTCTCAGCTCATCGAGTATTATCATTTTCTTTATAAAAACACAACATTTCAGACCCTTGCAACTGCCCCATTGTTTAGAAAATGATTTGACGGACCATAAATTTCGAGCATAAATATTTTTTGAACTTACCGTAAATGATTCCATGCAACAAACTGCACTCAAAGGGTGCCTAACAAGGGGATAAAGGGCAAGGCTTGACGCACCATAGTTGGATGTGTCAGGTGAGGAACTTCATATAATCTACCAGCCCTTAAGTAACTACTGAACTGAAGATTGTTAATTTTTTTTTTTTTTTTTTAGAATAGAATAGAATATTTTTTATTATTAATCACAAAACAGAGATCAGAATGAAACAAGACATACAAAAAGCATCCGCCCACCCTCTAAGAGAACTTGTGCTGGGTGAGACAGTCACGGAGATTGCTCATAAATTATAAAATTTAACATTAAAGATACAAAAGAGAAATTCCCTGAACAAAAGAGAAATACACATCTATGAATTTGTTCAAATGCACATACAGGGTGTCCCAAAATTGATAGTAAATATTTTTACCACGTATTTTTGGGGCCAAAATAAGACTTTTTTTTCCTATGAACACGTATCCGAAAATGCCCCCCCTCGGAGCTACAGCCCCCCAAAGTTTTTAAAAAAATCGGTTTTTCTTCGATTATAGCAACGGATCTCCGTAAAAATTGATGAAAATTGGTTTCCATCGGTAATTTTAGGCGTTCTTTCCGATTCCGGGGTCGAAAATTTCCGAAAGGGTCAAGAAAGGGGGGTTTGAGGGGGGTTCAAATTTTAAATTGAATAATTTTTTAGTGCTCCGTAAGAAAATGAGAAAAATAATAAAATAATCTAATGGAACAAAACCAAAGGAACATTTTTGATCTCTTGTGTTTTTTTCATAAGACTTACGGAAAATGAGTAAAATCGATTTTTCGCCGGGAGCGCACAGCCCGATACTGCTGTTTCAGTGCCGCGTTGCGTCGAGTCGATCGTTGAGCTAGTTGAGTGCACAGAGCAGCGCTATCGGGCTGTGCGCTCCCGGCGAAAAATCGATTTTACTCGTTTCCCGTGTGTCTTATGAGAAAAACACAAGAGATCAAAAATGTTCCTTTGGTTTTGTTCCATCGGATTCTCTTGCTACTTTTCTCATTTTCTTACGGAGCACTAAAAAATTATTCAATTTAAAATTTGAACCCCCCTCAAACCCCCCTTTCTTGACCCTTTCGGAAATTTTCGACCCCGGAATCGGAAAGAACGCCTAAAATTACCGATGGAAACCAATTTTCATCAATTTTTACGGAGATCCGTTGCTATAATCGAAGAAAAACCGATTTTTTTTAAAAACTTTGGGGGGCTGTAGCTCCGAGGGAGGGCATTTTCGGACACGTGTTCATAGGAAAAAAAAGTCTTATTTTGGCCCCAAAAATACGTGGTAAAAATATTTACTATCAATTTTGGGACACCCTGTATTATATCTGACTTTCTATATCCTTGATTCTTTCAGGCATTCTTAATGTTTCCGGTGTGTTGAGAAATTTTTAAATCGTTTGAAGGTAAAGATTATCATGACTTCTATCTTGGACGATATGAGGCAAGACTGTCAAAATTGTTTAGCAGGAATAACCCAGGGAGATCCTCACCTCCTCATTAATGGAGCAAGAAAATTAACGAATCATATTTCTATGTTTGATGGAATCATTAATCAGTGCCATGATAGTGAAGGACATTTTGGAAATAATTCATTCAAATCTACTCAAGCTAAGATACAGTATATTGAAGCAGATGACAGCTTTTTTGAATCTCAGGTTCAATTACTATGTCCTTAAGTTGCCATTTTTTTTTTCGGTTGTGTCATGAATATTGCTCCTCAACGAATATAAGTTGTCTCGGCAACTAGCTTAGTATGAAATCTTTTTTCAGCTCTGCTATCATGCCGGTCGTCTCTAGCTAGACCGTAAGGATAGACATGTATCTAATTGACCGGAAGCAACATGCTCGATCATGGCGAATTGTGTGGCAAAGAATGGAGCGCCTAGCAATGGATACGGAGTATTAAGAAGAGGGAGCTGGAGCCCTAGCGCTGTAAAATGTAACTTTGGAGTCAGTTGGAACACTGAAGAATTGTTGCTTTTAAAACGCTATTTACAGTTAAATGGCTAATCCAGTGAAAACAGTTAAGGAAACCTAAGTTTTGAAGATCTTGGTTTCATTGGTTTTGTATCAAAAATCAAACCAAATAATGATAAAATATTATTATACCCTGAGTTGTTAAATTTCATGACATTTATTTCAATGAAATTTCAAAAGTGAAATTTCATGAAACTCAAATAGGGAAATCAGCGTTAAATCAAATGGCTCGTTAAAATTTCATTTGAAAATTTCATCAAAATGGCCGATTTTACCAACTCAGATTATACCCTCTAAAATTTTTTTCAAAGAACTACCTACTCTTCAAGGAGAAGTATCCAATGATAATAGGATATTTTTGAAAAACGTAGCACTGCTAGGTATAAAGACACTGTTAAGCAAAATATAGAGTAATAAAAGGCATTATAGGTTATGAATTAAGGAGAAAGATGCAAAAGCACTCAAAACACCAAAAAATTAAATTTAGTGACTGTAGGCAGAGTAAACTAACAGCACAGATATTGAGAAAGTCTAAACTCTTGAAGGAAAAAATTGGTGAAACACTCGCTGTCCCAAAGACACCCATGCTGCAAAAAATAAAGAAAGCACTAATGCTTAAATACTAATATTTACTTCCTAAAAGGACTAATTTTAAAAAGTAATACTCATATTAAAGCTTTAAGGAAAGAAGCTTTGGCAGGAGAAATAAGCAGAATGCCAATGTTAAGTGGGTACTCTAACTCGAGCAACATGGGGGGGGGGGGGAGCGGATCGCCCTGAAATGTCAATTTTTTATTTATAATGCAGTTCTTCTTCCGATATCCCTTCTAATCCTGAATTTTTGAGGGGGGGGGGAGAAAATAAACTCTACTCAATAAGAACAAAAGTGCAATAAAAATCAAGGAGAGAAATTGAATCATTCAAAGAAAAGGAAGAAGGAATAAGTGAAAATATCAGCAGTCCGTAAAAAAAAGATTTCGAGTTGAAAGAAATGCTCAAACTCGGAGAATCCGTAAAAAAAGGACGCTAAACTTAGTAAAGGTGGGTACTATCCGAACTTACTTAAAAGGGCTTTTCTGGAAGGTATTATTTTGAATGTACATCTAGAAAAATTCTTGTTCTTGTTGGTAGCGTGATTAGAAAAGAATGCAAGTGTTTGTATGAATAGCATGAGCAAACTTCTCTGAGCACAACCAACAAAGATAAAAGATTTATCATAATTCATTTTTTTTGTATTTTAGGAATTCAGTGACTTTGGCTATAACAGAAGGTAATGCTGAAGACACTCAAAGCAATACTACTTTAGAATTTGATTCTGATCTAGCATGTACTCTGCGTAAGACAGGTATGCCATGGTCCAAGATAGGTCGGGTTTTTGGACTAAGTCGACAGACAATATATAATTTACGGTGTAAAAACTCAATCACGGAACCAAATAGTACCATCAACGATCATGACCTAAAGTCATTTCTTCTAGAGAAAGTTCATGAGCAGCCAAATGCAGGTTTGTATACATTTTAATCACACTTTCTCTTGAGATTTTGTTGTAAGGGTACGCGGGGTAACTGGGCCAAGGGGTAACTGGGCCAGGGGTCTTTATTTCTCAGGTTATTTGCGGAATTTTAAGATTTGACAGTTTGTATCACTTCTTTGGGGTTGGAATTATCTGGAAAAGTAAACATAATCTATATTTGTCATCATTATAAGGTTGTTGCAGCTGCTGAAAAATGGGTCCCTAAATTCCGCAAAACAACGGCGTGACTACCCATCTTCTAGATCCTGTAATAATTTTTTGGTAAGTGCTATTATGTCTTTTATTATTTTCAATCAAAGTTCACCTAATGAGGCATCAATTTTTTTATATTTCCGATGATTACTGATCAAATGTACCTTAGCCAGAGGGCTGGTCCAGTTGCCCCAAGAAATTTGACAATTTTGGGGTAACTGGGCCGGCTTTTTTAGAATCTGGCCCAGTTACCCCAAACGTACAAAATTGATCTCAACTCATTTAAAAATACTTAATTATTCATTATTATAACACCTTAAATACTTATTTTGTGCCGATATTCAATTTTTATTAAGCCAAGGACATAATTACTTATTAAACTAATATATAGCCATGTTTTTTTGGCGCAGAAAATTGTTCGCACATATATGTACGCAAAACGACCATAGGAGCTGGCGAGAGGTATGAACAAGATTCCGGCTAAGGTACATTTGATCAGAAATCATCGAAAATATAAAAAAATTGATGCCTCATTAGGTGAACTTTGATTGGAAACAATTAAAGTCATAAAAGCACTAACCGAAAAATTATTACAGGATCTAGAAGATGGGTAGTCCCACCCGTTGTTTTGCGGAATTTAAGGACCCATTTTTCAGCAGCTGCCACAACCTTATAATGATGACAAATATAGGTTATGGGTAGGTCCATACCTCATGTCATTACTCATTTAGTTTTTAACCGAAAATAGTAAGTTACTCTATCCCGGACTAAAGAGGCCACAGCCGAGCATATCCTCTTACTGATATTTGCGGGGGTTTAAAAAGGACCAAAGTAAAAACCGCTAAAGCTATGATCTGGAGCCTTTAATAAAACAATAACTAAAAAATAAAAGAAAATAAGAAACAGAGAACTCTGCTCCATCAGTTGAAAATAGCGTAAAAACTGCCTTGTTTAAAGTTAATTTAAAAAAAAAAAATGTTCCGAGGGGGGCCCCAGAATGTAGGGAGGGGCCCCTAAATTGATCCAGCGGCCTGATGTTTAGAGAGCCAGTCCAACTCTGATTCCAGTGCCTCTAAAATGGTGGCTATTAGTAAGTACTTAGGTACTTAAATAAGTACCTATTCTGTGTAACCAAATATTTTTGTTCAAGTTTTTTCCACATATTAATACAGAATGTTTTTCTCAATAATACCATTTTTCATTTTCTCTGCTGAGCGACAATTTGGGCGTCGCGGTTTACAATATAGGTTTTGAGCTTATCATTTTGTTCAAGTGATCATGTAGATACGTTTTTTTCTTCATTAGGAGTGTAGTAAGGTAAGTGTACCAGTGCCCGGAACGTTAAGGAATTTTCAGACTTTGAGAGCTGAGTAAAAATTGAAAAATCAACTGAAAAATGTGAGAAGCACATATTTAGTTTCAGAATTAAACCAACTTTCAAATGGTATGTAGGTTTTTTCAGTTTACTTCATCAGTTATTTTGGAAAAAAGGAAGTATGAGAGAAAGTTGAAATGTATCAGTTTCCGGAATTCTTGTGCTTGAATGTTCCTAACTCTGGAAACTTTGCACCAGTATCCGGAAAATGCAAATAAAACCATCAGTTAGGATGGAAAAATAAACAGAAATGTATTAAACACTGTAAAAATTGCATCCAACATGATAAACATCAATTTTCAGTAGAAACTGTACTTTCTTTAAAGCAGAAAACAACGAAAACTGATGCATTCATAGGAAGTGAATCTTAACCTCCAGTTTAATGAGCATCAGCCGAAGTTTTTCTAATCGAACATAAATAATCTCCCCCTAATAATATTTCTAGACTACTCAGAAGCACTAATGTAAAATTGAGTAATAGAAAGCTAAATTATTATATTATTAAAGTTAAAACACTCATATAAAGAATGTTCCTATGCTTGGAAATCATTTCCGGATACTGGTGCTTTTTACGAATTTGGTGTTCCTATACCCGGAACGGATAATAAATAAACAAAGCTTGCCCAAAATTAAAACTTTATTAATGGAAAAGATTCCTGAAGATACAGAGAACATAATATCGTCACAACGACAGTAAAATACCGAAAAGTAAAGTCATGAGACCTTATTTACGCTTACTGATTTCTAAGTTGACGACTTTAAGTATTCCGGCTTATGGGAAGGTTCTCGAGTGACGTCACTTTCAAAGTATATATCAGATGATTGTTGCAGTGAAAACAGTTTATTTATGCTGTATAGTTTCACTCTCTATGTGTAGAATTAGAAAACATACCGCCCCTTTCAAAGTTTTACGTATGCAGCTTATTTTTTTACGAAAAACCGGTGAATTTCCGGCTACTGGTGCACTTCCGGGTACTGGTACACTTACCTTAGTAGGCCCAGTTGCCCCAATAGAAAACAGTATGCTTTCAATAGAAAATACAGGCAAAGACCCAGTTACCCCAATAGCATGGGGTAACTGGGCCAGTACAATTTTTCTTAACAAAAAGTTAAAAATAAAGCAGCAGAGTGAGTCAAAGTTGAAATTTACTTTAGGAATTTTAAACTTAAAGGCCTATCTACAGGAACACCGCAAGTACACAAACGCTGGCCTCTCAATTTTGATTTAAAAGCTTTTTGAACTTGAAAAAATGAGTATTTTAGACGTAAACCTGGCCCAGTTACCCCGTACCCTTAGCACAAGTTCCTAAAGTCTGCCAAAAATCTAAGAGCATTAAAAATTGTAAAAATGTTGAAGCGCGTGGAAGCGCGTTAAAGGAGCAAAAACTGATTGAGCATGTTTCAAAGGACAACACTTTTAGCAAATTAATGCGAAATGGCAACAAGATATTTTTGAAGCCCAGTCTTGAGCAAATGTGGGAAGCAAAGAACATTTTGCGCACTTGTGAGAATTTCTGCCCCTTACACCTGCATTTAAGAAGGTATAGATACAAATTACTCCCGTTTCTAACTGTCTGCAATTTTGTCCTCTTTAGGCACTGGTCTTATGCATAGTGCAGTTTTGGCTGCTGGGTACCGTGCCTCCAGAGAAAGAGTGTGGAAGTGCTTACAAATTGTTGATCCAGTTGGCATTTTTAATCGAAGAAAAAAGCGTGTTACTCGTCGTGTGTACAAAGTTAAAGGAGCTAATTACCTTTGGCAAGTATTAATTTTTTCACCTTATATTTCATCAAAAAGAGGTGTTAAAATGATATTTGAAATACGTGTATTGTTAATTTCTGTTGAATACGTGGAAAACTTCCCCCTGCGGCTGTCAGATAAATTATAAATTACAGCTCCAATTCAGATCAAAGACATTGAAAAGAAGTAGACAGAGCATTTGCCCCCCCCCCCGCAAAAGTGAGGCCGGTTTCTGATTGGCTGTTGGAGAATTTCATAGGCTAGTATGAACCATGCTCGATTTTACGATCGGGCCTGTGCGTTTTCTGTGGGTAACGCTGTCACTTAGCCTATTTACATTATTCTTACTCTTATTATTATTATTACTATTACTATTATTGAGGCTTCTGGATCTTCAGGAATTCAGAGTTTTCATTGCAGTTTCGCCGAATTGAGCTTCCTTTCTTCATAACAACACGAAAATAATACCGGAGACCACGACCAACATCGCACAGGCCCGATCATAAATTTTTGTTGTGGTTCATACATCACTAACACATACATGAATACTTGTGTATGCGCGCGCACACAAACGCACGACTCGTAGAATCGTTGGCGTAAAATCCGCTGTAGGCGCTGATACACGTAATGCTCTAACTAAATCTTTTCAATGTCTTTGATTCAGATTTAAGGAAGCCTAGTATGTAACAGTGGTGCTGAGTAGGCAACTGAAACATGGTTGCCCTCAGCTCCCTCCTTTTCCTGTGCCCAGCTCTTTCTTTCTCACTGCTCTCTCCTTTAAGCCAGGATGGAGGTTTTCAGGCCTCAAAGCAATTTTAAAAAGTAAATTAGACCAACTGAACGGTTTTAGGTAAAAGTTTGAATTTTGACTATCAGGGGAATTGCATTTTCATAATTAATCAGAAAAAAAAAAAAAAAAAAAATTCAGAACCCTTAAAATAGATTTTGGGAAAAAAATTCTGAAAAGTGCTTAAATTTTAGAGTATTTTTGGCACTTTGAAAATAGTAGTTATGAATTTTTTAAAATGGATCAGTATGAAACTTGAAACTGTGATGTGTCAAAAGCAAGAAACAATATCCACTCAGAAATAAGCGGCAAATCTCATTACAGATTCACATTTTTAGGTTCATTTCTATAATGTATCGCAAGATAGGGGTTTTCATTTGAAATCTTAGAGTTAGGGGAGTTAATCCTAGCTCTCCCCTAATCAATGCCCCAAAATTTTTCATCTTGCCTAAAAGTGCGTTTCATTGTGAGGCCCCTCGCAAAAATTTCATTTTTCCATCTCAAACTGTTTAAAAGTTATCAGGGTGACTTAGACTTTTGGTACACCCTTTGTATGTTTTGTAGATAAATTTGATCGACTTGGGTGCTTTTCGATTTTCCCACATTGTTTTAGACACATGCAAAATCAACAACAATGCACCCAACGCCATTTAGGCAATTTGCGAAGAACCCAGCCTAGTTCACAAATGTATATGAGCTTGAATAGTTCTAAGACAATCTCAACAAATTTATTAATCCTTGAAAATCTCAGAAGAAAACTTTTTAAACTTTAAAAATACCTACTTTGAAAATGAGCAGTTCAAAATTAATTGAAAAAGGTTATAAATCTGATGACATTTTTTAAAATAACTGAATTATAATAAATAATCATTAATCTCTCCTTTTTTCTAGGCACATGGACTCAAATCACAAACTATTAATGTACAAGTTTGTGGTGCACGGGTGCATCGATGGGTATTCTCGAAGAATTGCATACTTGAATGTTGCAAATAACAATAAAGCTTCCACTGTATTAGCAATGTTTAAATCCGCAGTCTCCTTCAATCTCCTTCCAAAACGAGTTCGAGGTGATAGAGGTTGCGAAAATCAAATGGTGAAAAAGTTTATGGAAAGAAAATCTTGTGTAAGCACTCCTTTCATTTTTGGTAGATCAGTCCACAACACAAGGATTGAAAGGTTATGGAGGGACGTTAATATTCAAATTAACTCTGTTTTTAAGACCATTTTCGAGAATTTAGAAAGTGAAAGTGTTTTGGATCAGCTCAATAATTTAGATCTGTTTTGCCTCCATTATGTGTTTGCCCCTAGGATCCAAAGATCTTTGCAAACTTTTATGTGTAATTGGAATAATCACTCTATGCGGACAATGAACAACAGGACTCCAAATCAACAGTGGACCATCAGTGTGCATCAACAAGGGACAAACTCTATTTCGCACATTTTAGAGGACAACAGTGATATTGATTCAGACTCTGACCCAGAAATTTCTATTTTTGATAGTGCCTTATCATCTGCTTTCTCGCTGGAAGAGTCCGAAGCTCTCCTTGAAGAGTGTCGAAGGATTGTGCCTGATCCTCTTGTAGATGATAGCTCTAGTGGAGCCAACCATTATGTTGCCCTACGCGCTCATTTTACAACCATGATCAACTCTTTCATCAACTCTTGAATATCTTGAAACTTGTTTTTGCCAAACTACATAAGTGCATATGTTTAAGTTTATTAAATGAACAACTCATGTATATTTTAATAAACTCACATCTTACTCTAGTACAGCGCTACTGCACCGACTTTAAGGTTGGCAACCTTAAAGTGATGATTAAAATTTTCTTGTTTGTCTTACTTTGTCACCTCTTCCATTTGTTTAGTATTTTTTAAATAAAAAGAACTCACTTTTGATTAATTATTTATGCCAGTTTTTAATATCTTTCTTCTCTGCTTTGTAGCTTCAAAACAATAAGCTTTGCTGTAGAATCTGGTAATTCTACCTTCTTAAGTCAATTTTGGTTTTTTGAATAACCGTATTAATTAAAGCGTTCTGGGCTCAAAAATCCTAAATAAGAGTACGAAGAGCAAGAATTCTTGATTTTTTGCGTAATTTCTTTGCATCTCACTTAAAATACGAAATAACACAAAATCCTGGAAAGCAACTTTTCTCTTGGGTAGAAGCTTCTAGATAGCTTGCAATGGAAAAGTCTGAACCTAAATACATATAGTATACGGCAGGCCAGGGATGCAAATTTTTCATGAGGCAATCGCATGACAGTTGCCAAACCCATTGAGATTTCATTTTGTCTAGAACAATGCAAAATTGACATTTTAAGCCGTAAAACTTTAATTTTCCTGTCAGTTTGCACTTTTGACTGTTTTACGAAAACCAGCCGAAAGGGTAAAATTATGCGGAACCAAACCTCATCAGGAAACCAAAAAAAAGTAAGGAGTTCGCCTATGAAAATGGACTGATAACAGTTTGCAGGACAGATGATTTTGGCATATATGAGCTTTGCAGGGCTGCTTCAATCTTTTTTTAAGAAACGAAGGGTCGATTCGAGGATGGTTGGAAGGGGGCCCTTTAGAGAGCGATTGGAGTGACCTTAAATATTCAATACAGGTCAGGTAAAACAATTCGCAATGTCTCCACTCCAGATAGGACCCATAAAACACCTGTTGTGCTCTTTCTGAAAAATCATCGAGAGTGGAACTTTAGATCGAATGACCTACCGTATATTTTATGGACCCTTTTTCTGGAGACTTCGTTAATTTGAAGTATGGGTTTAAGTCTCAAAATTACAATAGAAGTACGATCCGAAGTATGAAGAAGTTAGCATTCGGTAGAGTGAAAGGCTTTCTGACAAATTGGACCATGTCAGCTGTTTTGACTGCGTGATTTTCTAGTATTTTCTCTTGCTAATAAGTCCCATCCACCCTTAACGGACATTATGCTTTAACTTTCATCAGCAGATCTCTATAAACAATTCAAACTCTTAATTTTGCTTAACTTTGTTTGTTTGTTTGTGCAAAAAAGTTTAACGAAATCATGAGTTTTAATACTTTACTAAAAATGTACAGGTTAAAGTTACATTCATTTTTTTTTGTTTAAAATCTTGCAATTCATAATTACGTTTTATGCTTTAAATTTGTGATTTTCAGTCAAATTGTTTACAAACGTGCGCGTGACTGGTGTCTCGAAATGAGTCATTCAGAATAAATTTTCTTGTTGGATGAGACATTGAGACGGATTGATAACAGCCTGTTTGCACTCAATGTAATTGTGTGTAATATTCTGCTTCCATGAATCATGGCCCTAATGAATCATGGATACCTCAAAAAATAAAAAGAGAGCAAAGCTTAAGCTAATACATCTATCCTTCTTGCACTCATGACCTTGACTAGGCTTACTATAACAGAAGAAAAAACACTCGGTCGTAACTGATAACCCCGCAAATCAGGAAAAATTACATGGTTAAAAAGTATTATTTGTTTATCGAAAAGTATCATATGGCTTTTAAATTCTTCTTAAAAGGAAATGTGAACACCTTATCCAAACAGGGCCCCAAAAACTCAAAAAACTTAACTGACGGTGATAAACTTTCACAAAAATGGAGCCACAGCTCTTGAAAACAAGCCAACCAATTTTTTAGTTTATTCAATTCATTTAAATACACAAAACATCCACAACATTTTGAAAAAAACACATTGTAGTAATACGTGAACCATCCAAGAATCCAAGAAAAATTAAGTCAGTATAAATGTTCCATTACTTAACCAAGATTAAAGCCGGAATGGCCATAGAAAGAACTCAGATTTTTCCCGGTGGACGTTGCAAGGGGAGAAAAATTGGGAAGAAAAGGGAACAGAGAGAAAGAAAAGGCTGGTACAGTTAGTAGGTCCCATCATCTTTGGCCTCTCACTAAACAAAAAAGTAAGTCTTGAGTGGCTAAAGGGGTGTCTCCACCAGCGAATTCAAAAGCGCGAATAAACTGATTGAGCCAATGAGGTGCCTTGAAGTCGATAGGTCGAGTCCGATGTATCGACAACGAAGAAGCTCATTGGCTGAATCAGTTTATTCGCGCTTTTGAATTCGCTGGTGGAGACACCCCTTAACAAATGAAATTTATTAGATTACTAAGGAACAAGAAGAATAAATTGAACAAAAAAGAAAGTCTCGAGTGGCTAACAAAATTTATTAGATTACTAAGAAACAATGAGAATAAATTGAACAAAAAAGAAAGTCTTGAGTGGGTAACAAATGAAATTTAATAGATCACTAAGAAACAATAAGAATAAATTGAAAAACATTGATAAACAAAAAAGTAATGATGAAGAATGTGTCCCTATCCAGGAACAAACTTTTGAATGAGGCACGAAACAGAATAAGGTTTAAGAGAATGCAATCCCCTTACAAGGGAGTTTAGTTTGGTTAGCCGATTTCATTCTCTTGCTGCTTCTAAGAAAACAGCATGCTAGTAGAGAAGCCCCCTTTAGTACTGATTATTAGGAAATCATTTTCACAATATCTGATAGGCCCAGTGAATAGTTACTGTTCACAAGTAAACAGTGTATGGTAATTGAGGGAAAAGAATCCCCAGTCTTAAAATTCCTAGTCGTTAAGGACCAAGAAAAGTATCTACAGCGTTTTAAAAAAGTCTTAAGAAGGTAATAAATTATTACTGAGAAAATTACTGTACTGGCACGGATGACGCATTACGTCCTTTGGTAATATTTCTTCCTCCAAAAAATTACTTAAAATAATAAAGACAAACAAGGGAGACTAAAAAGCTTTAAAGAAAAGGAAAAAAACATTAGAAATTAAGATTGAACAGAGAATAAAAGTAATTTTAGTTGTACAAAAACTGGTCTAAATTCTAATCAAACAGACCTCGTATCAGGGCCTTTAATGAGTAGTTTAATTTTTTTCCCCCCTCCTTTGTTTCTTCTTGACTTAATTTGATTTTTGGAAACATTCCATCGGCCAATTTAAGCGCTTGCATAAAATGCTAAAAAGTCATAGTCATATATTCTTTACATTTGCAACTTTCAGGGTGAAGTTTAACATTAAATCACAAAAAAACACACATTTTAGGTACCTGCAAGCAAGCACAAAGTATAAAAACAAAATTATTGCATGAATATAAGTTACCTTATTTTAACCAAATTTAAAGAAAACAATTGCAAATTACCTGTTAACAATGAAAGCATGGTATCTATTTTCTTTACTTCAAGTATTTTCTCATCATCTTCTTTTAAAGGATTGAATTCAATAAGTTCATGTAAAATGTAAAATTGAAAATCAGGATACCTTATACTGGGTCAAAACTGGCAAACCTAGCCGTGATTTTAAATCATGACCATTTAAAGGTACTGAAGCCATTTCTTATTTGTTAAATTCTGTTGAAACTAAGAGGCATTTCAAAGGACCTTATTCAAAATCGACCATTTCCACCCCCCTTCGATTTTCTTCAAATTTTGCACACTTATTGAGTGTGGTGTCACACGTCTTTTTCCAAAATTTTAGGTCTCAAAAAAGTTATCTCGCGGAGCCACGAGCCTCCAAAGTTGGCAAATCGCCGAATCTTTCTAGATCGATACCTCGAAAACGAAAAGAGATATCGATTCGCGGTTTGCCCCAAAAAACGTAAAAAAATATGTTCTTTCAGAAAGGTCGTATGCTTTGACTCGCTTTTTCCCATTCTAAAGTGGCTTTACCCCTCTTTTCCATTTTTTCATACCTCATTTTTTTCACTCAAACTCAATTTTCTCAAAAACACATTTGTTTATTTGGATGAAAATTGGATATGTTGTTCTCCTTTGAATTCTGCATCTGCTGATGTACACCGCATATCGGGGAAATTTTTTCTTCTGGAGCTGTAGCGTGTTTTTTCTGCGAGGTTGCCAAGTATCGAAATATTCAAAATCGATATACCTCGAAAACGAAGAGATATCGCTTCGCAGTTTGCGCCAGAACAATTCACAAAACATGTTCTTTCAAAAAGGTCCTTAGCGCTTATTTACGCGCTCTCATGCTTAAGTGACTTTTTCCCATTTTTCAGAATTTTCGATGAGTTTTCGGATCTCTATTTTTTACTTAAAGTCGATTATCTGAAAACCACATCATTGTATCAAACTTGAATATGTTATTCTTCTAGAAATTTTGCATCTTTTTATTCATTTTGTGTGGCGGGAAATTCTCGGGTCGGAGTTGAAAGACGCGTTTTCTTTGAAGCTGCCAAAATGTCAAACCCTTCAAATATCCATGTTAACCACGGTGGAATTTCCGGGTAATGTGTTGACTGCAGTTTTTCAAACACGACTATTTTTTCAGGATATTTTCCTTGTTAACAACTTCTTCGTGATGTTCGGTTTTCTAGATTTTATTTAATACATATCTACACTAGCCTGAGTAAAATCCGTATTATCAGTTTACTTGAAGTAAGTTAAGCAACCATCAGCCGTTATATTGCGGAAACCTGGGATGCACAGGAAAAAAATTTAAAAATGTTGAAAACCTAAAAGAACCAAACATCACGAAGAAGTTGTTAACAAGGAAAATATCGTAAAAAAAAATAGTCATGTTTGAAAAACTGCAGTCAACACATTACCCGGAAATTCCACCGTGGTTAACATGGATATTTGAAGGGTTTGACATTTTGGCAGCTTCAAAGAAAACGCGTCTTTCAACTCCGACCCGAGAATTTCCCGCCACATAAAATGAATAAAAAGACACAAAATTTCTAGAAGAATAACATATTCAAGTTTGATTAAGATCCAATGATGTGGTTTTGCGATAATCGACTTTGAGTAAAAAATAGAGATCCGAAAACTCATCGAAAATCTTTTGTGAATTGTTCTGGCGCAAACTGCGAAGCGACATCTCTTTTCGTTTTCGAGGTATATCGATTTCGAATATTTCGATACTTTGGCAACCTCGCAGAAAAAACATGCTACAGCTTTAGAAGAAAAAATTTCCCCGATATGCGGTGTACATCAGCAGATGCAGAATTCAAAGGAGAGCAACATATCCAATTTTCATCCAAATAAACAAATGTGTTTTTGAGGAAATTGAGTTTGAGTGAAAAAAATGAGGTATGAAAAAACGGAAAAGAGGGGTAAAGACACTTAAGAATGAGAAAAAACGAGTCAAAGCATAAGACCTTCTGAAAGAACATATTTTTTTACGTTTTTTGGGGCAAACCGCGAATCGATATCTCTTTTCGTTTTCGAGGTATCGATCTAGAAAGATTCGGCGATTTGCCAACTTTGGAGGCTCGTGGCTCCGCGAGATAACTTTTTTGAGACCTAAAATTTTAGAAAAAGACGTGTGACACCACACTCAATAAGTGTGCTAAATTTGAAGAAAATCGAAAGGGGGGGGGTGGAAATGGTCGATTTTAAATAAGGTCCTTTGAAATGCCTCTTAGTTTCAACAGAATTTAACAAATAAGAAATGGCTTCAGTACCTTTAAATGGTCATGATTTAAAATCACGGCTAGGTATGCCAGTTTTGACCCAGTATAAGGTATCCTGATTTTCAATTTTACATTTTACATGAACTTATTGAATGCAATCCTTTAAAAGAAGATGATGAGAAAATACTTGAAGTAAAGAAAATAGATACCATGCTTTCATTGTTAACAGGTAATTTGCAATTGTTTTCTTTAAATTCGGTTAAAATAAGGTAACTTATATTCATGCAATAATTTTGTTTTTATACTTTGTGCTTGCTTGCAGGTACCTAAAATGTGTGTTTTTTGTGATTTAATGTTAAACTTCACCCTGAAAGTTGCAAATGTAAAGAATATATGACTAAGACTTTTTAGCATTTTATGCAAGCGCTTAAATTGGCTGATGGAATGTTTCCAAAAATCAAATTAAGTCAAGAAGAAACAAAGGAGGGGGAAAAAATTAAACTACTCATTAAAGGCCCTGATACGAGGTCTGTTTTATTAGAATTTAGACCAGTTTTTGTACAACTAAAATTACTTTCATTCTTTGTTCAATCAGAAATGGCTTCAGTACCTTAAAATTTTAAAAATAAAAACACATTAAGCGATTCCAAATCCTTGAGTATAAGTGGTACCCTTCACCATCATTTTTTGGAATACTTCATAAGTGTCATTTTTGATCGGCAGGTATAAAGAAACAACACACGTGTTGGCTTTGGGTAATGGGCAATCTTTTAGATCTTCACAATGATGAAAAAGTAGCTTTGGCTGATGCATAAATCCCAAAGGCGGGATTCGGTCACAGCCGGTGGCGAAAAACAAGAGGTCCTCTAGGGTAACTCTCTTGTGGGTGTCCGGACAGAATATATTGCCTGCTGAAAAAATGAGAGAAAAGAAAGATTAAGAATAATTGCATGTTACGATATTTTTAGGGAGAAAGGAAGGGAAAACCTCATCTCACTAATCCAAGCCATGTTTAAAGAACATTTTATTTCTCAGAATTTTTAACTTTAAGAATTGTTTTCTTTGTTATTTGAGCAATAACAATTAGATTTTTTAGACGTATTAATTTTCGGAGAGCATGGTTCAAATAAGAATGATTTAAGCACAGAATAATACAATCGTAATGGAATCTCTGGCCAATTTTGAAGCAAACTTTTGTTAAAGTCCGTCTCAAATCAAGTTTAGCTTCAGCTCGACTCTTTCTCCGTAGCATTTTACCCTCTCTCTCGGGCTTCGAGTGACTGGACGTTCTGCATTTTACAGGGTGCATGTTCTGATTTGTTTACATTGAATATTCAGCATTGCAATGTCTAACAAGGGGAGGGCCCGGCCTAGTCACCCTCGATTTTATTCGAATTTCGGAGAGAGGTACTTTATAAGAAACTTTTTGGCCCATGTTTTAGTGTTTCCTCCAATGGGCCCTTTGAAGCCCCTAAATTTGACTTCGAAAATTTGACTTTTTCAGCTAATTTTCGTCTGTTTGCCAGTCCTTACATTTACATGGTACTCTTTCCACTTCTCGTTTCAGCAAGGAGTGTGGCGCAGTGGTAGAGTACTTGACTCTCACCCTCTGAATCCAGGTTCTAGCTCTGGCAGAGTCGTTTAATTTTTTTTTCATTTCTTTTTTAAGAAATGGACGACACCAGGTCTCAGCTTAGAAGTTTTATAGGGCTGCTAACAGGGCACTACGCACTGCCTGCTATGCAAGCATATGCACAACATAGGGATCTACAAAGGAGACCCAGTGTGCAGGCTATGCGGTATGGAAGAAGAGACATCACTGCTTATCATCTATCAGTGTGAAAGACTCGCAAAATGACGCCTACATTTATTTGGAGAGAGGGAGCTGGATGCAGAGGAAAACTATGAAGACCTGGGAAGTAGAGCCCTTGAACTAATCAAGGGGCTGAAACTCCTAGAAGATTCATAGAGGAATGAGGGGATACAATAGACCCCTAGTGGTCGCAGTGTCACCTTTCTGTCCTTTTAGGATAGAAACCCTCACAAATAAAAAAAAAAAAAAAAAAAAAAAGATGCCTCCCGGCAGGCCGGTAAGACGAAGTAGATTCCATGCTTGGTTAAATCATTGTTTCACAAATTTAAATATAGGTTATCATTTTTGTTGAATTTTTCTCTGAATTTTTCTTTTTTATTTAATCAGCTGCTCAAAATCCAAATATTATTGTGAAAAAGATTATATTACCAATAGATAGAGACCTGAAAAAAGCGTGATTTTGAAAGGGCAAAAATCGGCAGTAAATTGGTGTTTTCAAAGGCACAAAAGCGGTACTTTCATTTTTGTCAAAAACCTCTATTTTATGGTGACAAATTAAGTCATGGGGTTATTGGTTCCTGAATCTACCTTCTAAACAACTGAAACAGTTGTTTTTGTGCTTTTTAAGTGAAATAACCTGACTTTATAGATAAGTTACGACAGAAACCTGTGTTTGGTGGCTGACACGCGTGAAGTTGCGCTTCAGGAGTTTATGCCACCAATTTTAAAACGATTTTTTGTAAGTTTTTGCAGCAAAAATTTGACCTAGCAGAGGAAAGACTCAGTGGCAAAACATTTTAAAACCGAGTCTTTCATGTTAAAACCAGATCAAATTTTTGCTGCAAAACTTACAAAAAATCGTTTTAAAATCGGTGGCATAAACTCCTGTAGTGAAACTGGGCAGCTCTATCATAAGCTGATACTTTATTTTTTGGCATGATTTAACAATTATTTGTGTTAAAAAGCACACATAAACACAACTTTCAACTTCACATATTTTCTTCACGTCCTTAAAAAAACACGCGGATCCACCTAAAATTGTTAAAGAAACACGAGTTTCTGAAAATCGGGGTAGCGAGCGCATCATCAGCTGATAAGTTTTCATTTCTCTTTGGCGAAACTATGGCGCGCCGCACAGTGTTTCCCCTCTTATGGAGAATGGGAAAAAACCTCATCGCACCTAGATTTTGCTTTAGATTTGAATAAAACTGCTTGAAAACGTGAACAAAAGGTCTTACTATTCCCATAAAATTACCTGGTACACCTGTCACCAACCCTTTGGTACGTCAGGGGGGACCCCCCCCCCGCAAAAAAACCGGCGCACCTGGCGCGCTGGATCATTCCGCTCGAAAATGCGAAAAAATTACAAAATTTATAATCGTCATAACTTTTGAACTAAGAGAGCTAAAAATATTTCAAGGCCAGGTTCAGATTTCTCGTACTCTCTTATTTGTTATACATTAGCTCAAATTTTCTTTTGGTCATTTTTTTACCCGTATTAAGAGTTTTTCCAAACCCTCACGAAAACTGTTTTTTTGGAGCATGCACACCTCTAAAAAATTACTCAAACTTCTCACATCTCTTTGGGCAAAAGTAGAGATGGACAAAATCTGAGACATGCATCAGATTTCTCACAGTCAGGGCTATCGACTTGGTTACCTCAATTTTGTCTACAAAATTTTTTTAAGGCCGGAAAATGCACTTTTCCGAGACCATATAGACCGCTTCTGAATACATGGTTTACACATCCACTCAAACATGCGAAAAGATGATAAAAGTTTAAATCGTCATAACTTTTGAATTAAAAGAGTAAAAAATATTTCAAAGCCAGAGTCGGATTCCTCGTTTTCTCTAGTTTTTCATGCATAAGCTCAAATTTTCTTTCGGTCATTTTTCTGCCCGTATGAGGAGTTTTTCCAAACCCTCGCGAAAACTGTTTTTTTTTTTTTTAGCACATCTCTAAAAAGTTACTTAAACTTCTCACATCTCTTTGGGCAAATGTAGCATAGATAGACAAAAGCTGAAACCGGCTTTAGATTCCTTGGAGTCAAGGCTATCGACTTGGTTATCTCATTTTTTTTTAAAAAAATTGTTCAAGGTCAGAAAATGCACTTTTCCGAGACCATGTAAAAACAGCTTCTGAACATTATTAAAAATGTGCTGCAAAAAAACAATTTTCGCGAGCGTTCAGAAAAACTCTTCATACGGGCAGAAAAATGACCGAAAGAAAATTTGAGCTTATGCATAAAAAACTAGAGAGTACGAGAAATCCGGCCCTGGCTTTGAAATATTTTTTACTCTTTTAATTCAAAAGTTATGACGATTTAAACTTTTATCATCTTTTCGCATGTTTGAGTGGATGTGTAAACTGTTTATTCAGAAGCGGTCTTTACATGGTCTCAGAAAAGTGCATTTTCCGACCGTAAACAAATTGTGTAGACAAAATTGAGGTAACCAGGTCGATAGCCCTGACTCTGAGGAATCTGATGCATGTCTCAGATTTTGTCTATCTATGCTACTTTTGCCCAAAGTGATGTGAGAAGTTTGAGTAGCTTTTTAGAGATGTGCTCCAAAAAAACAGTTTTCGCGAGGGTTTGGAAAAACTCTTCATACGGGTGGGAAAATTCCCAAAAAAAAGTTGAGCTTTTGTAGAAAAAATAAGAAAGTATGAGGAATCCGACCTTGGCCTTGAAATATTTTTAGTTCTTTTAGTTCAATAGTTATGACGATTTTAAATTTTGTAATTTTTTCGCATTTTCGAGCGGAATGATCCAGCGCGCCCGGTGCGCCGGTTTTTTGCGGGGCAGTGTATTACCTACCGCGCAACATTCTATTTTCATAATATTCAACTCGCTGTAACTTCCGCCTTGGGTAATCTTGGGTTACCAAATTTTCAGGGTTGTTAGTACATATATTCAGCTTGCGAAAAATGTCAACAGACCCGTGACGCTCGTTGACGCTTCAGTTGTAGGTCCATATTTGGGTGAAAACGTCATTTTTTAAGCTTATTCTATTTAAATCCATTCCTTTGGATACAACAAAATAAAAGTTAGCCCATGTTAAGGGTAGAATGTCAAATTGTAGACTATAATGCATCTATTGAGCGAAAATTTTCGACGAAAAAGCCTAAAAGAGCTTTTTTACAGAGGTTTCGATATTACTCCAGTTTTCAGCGAAAAAACAGAAATTCTGACTTCCGCCGAAACAACCTAGCTTTTCTACCAAAAGAAATGCAAAAATTGTAAAAAAATCGTGCAAGTCTATTAGTTTGGACCCTCAGGAATGGATTTTGTGAAGTTTTGGGTAGTTTTGAAGAGGTCGTTAAAAAGGGGTTTTTTCCGCCGAGGAAACACTGTGCGCCGCGCCGCCGGGAGTGGCGGCGAAAAAAACATCGCGGAAATGATGAAGTTCGGATGCCTGCCGCGATTATTCATGATTTCATAACTCGGCTTTGTTGATGCCGAAATTCGCGATTTGAATCGCGAAATTCGCGCATTAGATCGCGAAATTCACGCATTAGATCGCGCAATTCGCGCATAAGATCGCGAAATTCGCGCATTAGATCGCGAAATTCGCGCATTAGATCGCGAAATTCGCGCATTAGATCGCGAAATTCGCGTTTTGACCCGAAATTCGCGTTTTCAGCCAAAAACCCCGAAAATCGCGTTTTGAAATTTTTTAGATTAGGATTCAGCAGGTTGCCAGCATCATGTAGGTACGGGTCTCGCTTCGATAGGACGACTTTTAAAAAAATCGCGCGATTCGCGGCCGCGATTTTTTCAGGCTCTACCAATAGAGAAATGTGTAATTTTTACAATGCAAGTGAGAAATAAAAGCTAGGTTATATAAGTTTTTCACAAATTTCAATAAATAGGTTATGTTATGATTTTCTTTGAATTATTCAATTTTCTTTTTTTTTTATCAGCTGTTCAACATTTAAATAAAAATGTCCATGAGAAAAAGATTATAGTACAAAGATTGAAAAATGTGTAATCTTTGTAACGGTAATGAGGAATAAATCTGAATAAGAGCAGCTGATAAAACAAGAAAATAAATAAATAACGTACCTAAGCAACAGTGTACGTGTAAAACAAAGAAAGAGCAATTATACCAATACGCCATCCTTGTCTTTCACTTGTAAAATCCCATAAGAAACTAAATAGCTCGTAAAACACGTAAAACACAAGGAAAATTTAAGAAATGGAGCATATGAACTAAAAACATCCTCCACGATATATACTAAAATTTTTGAACCAAAAAAACAATTTCTTCATATAAAAACACTGCCAAAAAACCCGAAAAACACATCGCTATAACTCGCTTACAACGCAAAACACAAAAAAATGACTCGAGTAAAAAAGCTGCGTAACAAAACGGCTAACATAAATTTTCCCAAAAAAAATACTCAAAACAAACACTCCTAAAAATAAACCTCAAAAACACATTTTACGACTCAAACACGGCCCATAACGCGAAAACTAACAATCGGATTTACACCATCTTCGAACTCATCCAAGAAATAAACCCAACGAATAGTTGAGAAAAATTTCAAGAACAAAAACCAAAAATTACGAACAGGATCGTGGGACATAAAAACGGTAAAACTGGCTGAAACATACATATAAAGATATATATATATATATATATATATATATATATATATATATATATATATATATATATATATATATATATATATATATATATATATATATATATATATATATATATATATATAATATATATATATATATATATACAATTTTCAACGAGTGGTATTTTCTCACTCAGGGGACCATGAAACGTGCTCATTTGATAAAATTTCCCGAAAAATCCAACATCGCACCCTCCGCAATAAGTAGATTCATGGAATCTACTTAACATGGAATCTACTTAAAAAAAAAAAGGGGGGGGGGGAAACTGGACGTTATTATTGCTCAATTACTCACCGCATATCGAATCGCAATTACAAGAAATAAAAAAACAGAAAAAAAAGAAAAAAAATAAGTATGTGTAGAAACAATAAGCACATTTCCCTTTTGTTTCTTGTATTTCTTTTACATTACGAGTCAATATTAGGAGAGTGGTAGCACTGATAACATTCAATTCTTGAAAAAGAAGAAAAAAAATACGAGACTACTCTCCTAATATTGACTCGCAATAAAAAAAAGATGAGAGAAACCAAAAAAAGGGGGGAATGCGCTTATTATTTCTCAACTTTTTTTTTTATAAATTTTCTTTTTTTTAAATTTTTACTCTTTCATTTATTTATTTCTTTATATTGCAATGCGATATGCGGTGAGTAATTGAGCAATAGTGACGTCCATTTTTTTTAAAAGAAATGGAAAAAATTTGAACGACTCCGCCAGTAAGGTGGGTCGAAAAACACGACTTTTCGAAATTTGATCGGGCACACTCGCCAAATTTTTATTTCAGCCGAATGATTCACGAAGATCTTTCGTTTTTTGAAAAATATTGATATTTAGGGTTCCCTCCAGCCCCCCAAAAATCGGAAAAATCGTAAAAAATCACATTTTTCAGCACGTTTGGCAACACTGCGTCAAAACGAGCGCAGATATCGTTCCAAAACCTTTCTCATATGAAAGGTCATACAATTTTACACCAGTTAGGTGCCTGAAACTTTTAAAAAGTCGAAGTTTTGACGAAAATACGCTCAATTTACAATTAGCCCCCCTAAATAACTATTTAGGGGGGCTAATTGTAAATTGAGCGTATTTTCGTCAAAACTTCGACTTTTTAAAAGTTTCAGGCACCTAACTGGTGTAAAATTGTATGACCTTTCATATGAGAAAGGTTTTGGAACGATATCTGCGCTCGTTTTGACGCAGTGTTGCCAAACGTGCTGAAAAATGTGATTTTTTACGATTTTTCCGATTTTTGGGGGGCTGGAGGGAACCCTAAATATCAATATTTTTCAAAAAACGAAAGATCTTTGTGAATCATTCGGCTGAAATAAAAATTTGGCGAGTGTGCCCGATCAAATTTCGAAAAGTCGTGTTTTTCGACCCACCTTACTCCGCCAGGGCTCAAACCTGGGTCCACGGGGGTGAGAGTCAAGTACTCTACCACTTTGCCACACTCCTTGCTGAAATGAAAAGTGGAAAGAGAGCGAGTGGTTGGAAGAAATTTAGGGTCCAGAAAATCATATTACTTACTTTCTAAATCATCCAGGAATTCGTAGTATAAGTCTAGTACTTTGGATTCGCACTCGAATTTGTTGCTCCCCGTTGGTGACCTTTGCACTTCGAATTTTGCACGCAAGTACTGAGAGGTGAGTGGTTTTTTAGTTTCACAGAATACACCTTGAAATAAATGGGGATTATTCCTCATTAATGGTAGTATGCCGTATAATTGTAAGCCTTCCGTGAATTCCTTTAAAATTGGCTGCACTTTCACTATTCCGTGAAATTGTAAGGCCTCTGAGGAAAAGAAGGGGGAAAAAAATTACTGCTGCGAAAAAGTAACTTTCACACAGTGCATTACCTGTTTTCAACCAATTAAGCAAAAGAGAGCTGATTATACATGAAAGTATAATCAGCCTCATTATTGTCATTAAACACAAATTTTTTTAAAAAAGCACTATTTTTTATTTTCAATTTTTTGCCGACGATAATGAGGCTTCAGAGGGTTGAAAGACCAATAAAGTTACTTGAGTAACAAATTTTAGTCCTTCAGGCATCACTGTGACCATTTCCCGTGAGGTTCAAAAATAACCAAAATTTTTGAAAATTTTTTAAGCCTAAAAGTCAATCTTAAAACAAATTTTGGGGATCGTGTCATGTCATATGTATCGTAGCGCTTAGGTTGCAGATCATTTTCCACACAGAGTTTGCTCAAGATAATTTTAAGGGGCACTATGATTTATTGAAAATTGGTCTCTTTCGACCTTTGACCTTCGGTATCTCGAACGCAAATGGAGATATTGACATGCGGTTTGCGCTAAAATGCTCGGTTTTTTACATCATTTCAAATGGGGTTGCTCACAATTTAGGGGGTTGGTTAGTGAAAAAAAAGTTGGGGGGCTTGGGTTCCCCCTGGTTGGCCCCCAAACACTTAGAACCCACCAAAAGCTAGTTTTTCTTGGTCTAGAAAGAGACTGCAAAGCTCGTTTCTCCACTTGCAGCCGTTTGAAAAATATCCAGCTGTACTCAGACTTCTACCCAACTCTGTATTTGTTTCTTTAAATATGAAGTTTCAATTGCTCAAAATGGTAACTTTGACCCCCTGCCCTCCATTAAACCATTTTTCTTGTTGAAACAAGGATTGTGGGGTTGGATATGCATACAAAAATCCATCAATGGTCAAAATTTGATCAAAATTCAAGGAGAGATGAAAAAGGCCCATTTTGAAAAAAATATCTCTTATTTGTTATGCAAAGTTTGCTGCGATTTTGGGATATAATATTTTGAAGAAATGTTGGTGATGATTGGGTTATATTAGTATCACATTTTCCTTCATACTATTCAGAAAGAACTGTAGAGGAACTAATAAATGTAATTGTAATCGTGAACATCGAAGCATGCCTGTAGATTCTACAGTATTAAAGCAAGTTCATAATTACTTACGCTGAACAAGTGAGTCCTTCTCATCTAGATTTGAAATATACGAGGGGAGTCCTGCAACTTGCAGTTGATCCTGCAGAAGAAGTGTCCTTACTTCATCTAATGTCACCGCCTCATCCAATTGTTGTAAAACTGCTCGTACATCAGCATCCGGAATATCATTGATTTCAGGGGTGAAAACACGGCCACCAATTACACTGAAATAAACTTTCTCAGAAAAAAAATTTGGGCCAGGACCACCCTGTACCAAGGATAGTGCTACAAATTTTCCCAGCAATTTATAATCAGTGCAACTAGCCCTTACTAATGCAGGAGCATGGTAACTCAGCATTTTCGCACCTTCTGGACCACCCAGCATTTTCGATGATTCGTGAACCTCACGAAAGAAAAGGGTGGAAAACTCCCTAAATAGTCCTCCAAGATCAACTCCTTCTTCTTGTACAGTCAGGGAACTGCCTTCTTCGACACCAATACTTTCAGTGAACGTGATTTGTGATGCATGTTCTCCTTTGAACGATGGTTTCCTCATTTTTCGCAGAGAGCTCTCGACGGTATCCCTTCGATTAACACACCATTTTACGGCTGGGTACATGATTTTTGATCTTAAGCTTCGTAAAGCCTCTTTCACAGAATCAAACCTGTTTTCTGGTTCATGGCTGATCACCACTTCAGGTGCAATGCCTGATGGAGTAATTGGCGACTCAAATATATTCGATTCAATGGTTGATGGAGTAATTGGTGACTCAACAATATCCGAATAAGGAACATGAAGTGACTCAGGAACATGAAGTGAATCAGGAACATGAAGTGACTCAGGCACTTGTATATCATCATCAGAGGATTTTTCCAGAGGAGGAGCAGATAATAGCGGCAGGGTTCGGTCCGGTCGTAGGTATAGTTTATTTCTATAAAAAATTTGAAAGACCTACTCCCCATCCCAAGTTTTATCTGCAGGGATTCTAGGTGCGACTAAACTGGTGCGTCCTTCAACCTTTAATAATTCCAAGGCGACTTCATGCAAATGATCATATCCAATATTTTTGAACTGAGATTTAATCTCAGATAAAACCTCTTCATCTGACATATCCCGGTCTAGAGTGACGAGGTCTAGAACCATTTTGCGTTGGTAAAAAAGAGCATGTTGTTCTTTGCTAGGAACTGTCCTGATATAATTAGAACGCAAAAGAATAATTTGTTTGATAGAGAATTTTTTAGTTCCAGTTGTTTTAGTTCTTGTATTTTTGGATTTGGTAACTCTACCTCTTTGAGGCCGCAATAAGTTCCCTAGTAAGGCGTCCCTTAGAATTCCTTGTCTCTCCTCATGCCTGTTGGTAACTCTTGAAGTACTTCCTGAACTGCCTGACACACTTTCTGAGCTGCCTGCAGCACTCGCTGGACTACCCAAAGCTGCCGCTGGGCTACCAATAGCTTGTGTAGGACATCCTGAAAAAAAAGAAAAAAAAATTGACGATAATCCTAATATTATATGGGAGCAGGAAAAAAGGATTTGAAGTGAATGCCAATTTGGCATTCACTTCAGTTCCTGTACAGATTATTTCATGTGGTGCGGATTTTTAAGAGGTGAAAACATGCCAAACAGCCCCGATGAATATGACTTCAAATATGACAGCTTCTCAACGTTGACGATTTCACAACAGAATTAGGGAAAACTAAAAAAAAACACTAGATAAATTAGAAAATACTAAATAAACCTAAAGTTCAGTGTATCAATGATGGACCTTACAAATTAAAAAATACTACTTGGAAAGGTATCATTATTGCAAAAAATTTAATAAATTAATACTCTTGCCTTTAGTATTATTGGGCACAATCAAAATAGAATTGTTTTCCGTCAAGAAAGTCGTCAAATCCGAAGAGCCTACTCTCCCTCATGGAGACTTTGAATGATTTTTAAAAAAAATATTTTGTAAATCATGATTTCAAAATTATAACACTGAATTTTACGGATTTTGCTTCATTGAAACTTTTCGTTTTTTGTTGCGGAAGTTAAGGTCTGGGCAAGCTTCGGCTTGCCCGTCGGGAGACAAGCCGAAGCTTGCTTTGAGGAAGCGAGGGTTCACAGGATTGGAACTTTAAAGAATACAAGAAAAAAACTGAGTTGTGAAGTGGACGGCCCGGCGGCTGCCACAGCTCACTCCACGCACATAAAAAAGGGATTATCAAAACAAGAAGGGGCTTTGGTGTCGACCTAAGTGACCAACGCCTCGCTTACACCACGCATGCTCATAGGACGGTGAAATGGTGGCGCAAGCTAGCCTTCTTCCTTATCTCCATGGCAGCTTGTAATGCTTGCATTATCTTCAACAAGGCTACAGGTAAAAAAGTTTCAACTAAAAAGTATATTGAAAGGGTGTGCCTAGATTTAGTCGGACAAGAAGTAACTCCGGGCGAAGCAGGACCGTCAAACCGCCAACTTACCCGTCTCTCTGGAAGACATTTTCCTCAGTCTGTCACAGGAACTAAGCAGAGGAAGTGTGCTGCCTGCTCAGCAAAAGGAAAAAAAACTACAGGAAAAGCTGTAAGAAAGGATTCAAGGTATGAATGTAAAGATTGTAACGTTGGACTTTGCATCGGAGACTGCTTCAAATTGTACCACACGAAGACCAACTACAATGTTTGAAAAAAGCCAGTGATACTGAACCAAAGGTTCCAGATATTAAGTAGATTCCAGGAATCTACTTATTTTTGTATACAGGGTGAGCCAGAGCACCCGTACCAGGCATTTTTCTCGAAAACTACTGAACCAAATGATTTGAAACAAAAAAGTCAGATGGGGAATCGACCCCAAATTTTTCATTTTTGATATTTTTAAAAGTCCCCAACAGCCCCTTGGGGCGGGTTCAGACACATTTTTCAAGTTTTCTCGAAAAATCCTCCAGTAAAAGTATAAAAATTAGTTTATAATCTTAAGTAGAGGCAATTGCCGACATTTGTGCTCTTTACAATATTTTCCAAAAAAACCCCAATTTTTTGAGTTATGGGGAATTTTTGAAAATTTTTTGAATTGGCTTTTTTGGCCACCCTGTTGAGAATTTTTTCAAAACCTATTAAAGATTCTGAAAGAACAGATCAAGACCTTTCGATTGATGTGCGATCCCCTCACCCCAAATTTTTGGGGCTTCGGGGGCCCTACGTAAAAATTGTCAAATGTAAAGGTATGCCTTGTGATACATCATTTGAAAGGTCTTTTAGAGACGGAAAAAATGATGCCACCAAAATTCGAAAAAACTACCCCGTTTCAAAATGGCGGCCGTTTTAAGGTTAGGGGGCTCACGGGGGGACCTTCAGAAAAATGATCCAAAATTGAGCGATACACAGCTAAAAAGGTCCTATAGAGAGAAAAATAATGGTTTAAACCGCGAGTCAAACCGACTTTTCAATCCAAAGTTACGGCCGATTGAAATTTAGGGGTAGTTGGGTTTCCCAAAAAATGATCCAAAAGATTTTGGATCATTTTTCTGAAAATACCCCGTGAGCCCCCTAACCTTAAAACGGCCGCCATTTTGAAACGGGGTAGTTTTTTCGAATTTTGGTGGCATAATTTTTTCCGTCTCTAAAAGACCTTTCAAATGATGTATCACAAGGCATACCTTTACATTTGACAATTTTTACGTAGGGCCCCCCGAAGCCCCAAAAATGTGGGGTGAGGGGGCCTTGTACCCCTTTTCTCCAAAAATAGGCATGTGATACATCAAAAGAAAGCCCTTGGTCTGCCCTTTCAGAAACTTCTTAGTTTTCTCAAATCCAATGATTTGGAGGGTCACAGCGGTCAATGAAAGATTACCCCTAAATTTTTGGAAAACCACCCCTAACTCAAAAAAGGGTGGTTTTAGAAAAAAAACTCAGGTGTAAAAAAGTTTTGTTTTTTTATGCCGGATTAGATTCCAGTGTCAAAACATACCCTTTCCATTTGATTTTTTCGAGATACGGGTACCCACCCCCCTAAATAACCCCCAAGGGGTGGTTTTGGGGGGCTGAAAATATTTTCCCCGAATTCTTTGGGGTCGATATACGTTACACGTGTTTTACCGAATTTTCATACTTGCCTTAGTTTGGCCACAATGAAAGCTTGCCAGGTGGTCTGAGACACCCTGTATACATCAAAAGAAAGCCCTTTAAAAGTTCCATCGATCAAAAAAAAGTGCATTCAAATATCTTTATTCGTTCAAAAGTTATGAATAAAAATAGGTTTCGACTTTGCCCCCCCCCCCCCCCGCCCCCACCACCCCAGGGGGCTTGCAAAAAAATGTGGCCCTTTCCTGGTGGGGGACAAGTAGTACTATCAAATGGGGTACCTAAAATTCATTTTCGGCGTTGGTACAAAATGGCCGATTTTGAAACAGCCTCTTTCTAGCAATTATTCTGCACTCGTGCATATCCGAGGGAGCCGCTTTGGCAGACCACTGGTCGACACCACCCGCCTTTTCTTGCAATTTTTGACCCAATGTTATGTCTCGTAACAGGTTTCTGTTGATTCTCAGCAATTTTCACGTGCATGACAATTCCCTCCAGATTGATAGAGGTGCACCTGGGGATGATCCTCTTTTCAAAGTGCGTCCAGTAATAGAGACTCTTCGGAGGACATTTCAGGGCGTGTATTTGCCGGAGGAAAATATAACCGTTGATGAAACCATTTGTGGTTTTCGTGGTCGAGCTAGCATGAAAGTGTACATACCCCAAAAGCCCAACAAATATGGATTGAAAATTTTCCTACTAAGTGAAGCATGCTCAGGTTACGTGTGGAATTTAGAAGTGTATCAGAGAGCCGGCTTAGATAACTCTGGTTCAGCAATTGTCAAGCGTCTTTTAGACACGCTGACTGGTGATGGCCACACGGTTTTTCTTGATCGTTTCTTCTCCAGTGTAGATCTAGCCAACGATCTCAAGAGCCAGAACACTGGAATGGTAGGAACCATAATGAAAACGAGAAAAAAAATACCTCAGGGAATGTACAATGTGCATTCCTAGAAAAATTCAACTCGGGGAGCAAATCGATCGTTCCAAAAATAATGTTTTACTCATCCGATAGTGCGACAAGATGGATGTATGGATGATCTCCACCAGACATGGCCCAGACATGGTCACATTTAGGGACAAACACAATCGAGAGCACACAAAGCCAACATCAGTTATTGACTATAACAATTTGGTGTCGACCTAAGTGACCAACGCCTCGCTTACACCACGCATGCTCATAGGACGGTGAAATGGTGGCGCAAGCTAGCCTTCTTCCTTATCTCCATGGCAGCTTGTAATGCTTGCATTATCTTCAACAAGGCTACAGGTAAAAAAGTTTCAACTAAAAAGTATATTGAAAGGGTGTGCCTAGATTTAGTCGGACAAGAAGTAACTCCGGGCGAAGCAGGACCGTCAAACCGCCAACTTACCCGTCTCTCTGGAAGACATTTTCCTCAGTCTGTCACAGGAACTAAGCAGAGGAAGTGTGCTGCCTGCTCAGCAAAAGGAAAAAAAACTACAGGAAAAGCTGTAAGAAAGGATTCAAGGTATGAATGTAAAGATTGTAACGTTGGACTTTGCATCGGAGACTGCTTCAAATTGTACCACACGAAGACCAACTACAATGTTTGAAAAAAGCCAGTGATACTGAACCAAAGGTTCCAGATATTAAGTAGATTCCAGGAATCTACTTATTTTTGTATACAGGGTGAGCCAGAGCACCCGTACCAGGCATTTTTCTCGAAAACTACTGAACCAAATGATTTGAAACAAAAAAGTCAGATGGGGAATCGACCCCAAATTTTTCATTTTTGATATTTTTAAAAGCCCCCAACAGCCCCTTGGGGCGGGTTCAAACACATTTTTCAAGTTTTCTCGAAAAATCCTCCTGTAAAAGTATAAAAATTAGTTTATAATCTTAAAGTAGAGGCAATTGCCGACATTTGTGCTCTTTACAATATTTTCCAAAAAACCCCAATTTTTTGAGTTATGGGGAATTTTTGAAATTTTTTTGAATTGGCTTTTATGGCCACCCTGTTGAGAATTTTTTCAAAACCTATTAAAGATTCTGAAAGAACAGATCAAGACCTTTCGATTGATGTGCCACACTTTACCTTAAAAATGAAAACTAAGGTGTTTTTTTGCCAAATCAAAATTTGGGGCTTCCATCGCAGAATTGGCGCGATTCCATAGTTTGAGCCAATTGAAGCCCCGAAATTTTGATTTGGCAAAAAAAACACCTTAGTTTCCATTTTTAAGGTAAAGTGTGGCACATCAATCGAAAGGTCTTGATCTGTTTTTTCAGAATCTTTAATAGTTTATGAAAAATTCTCAACAGGGTGGCCAAAAAAGCCAATTCAAAAAATTTTTAAAAATTCCCCATAACTCAAAAAATTGGGGTTTTTTGGAAAATATTGCAAAGAGCAAAAATGTCGGCAATTGCCTCTACTTTAAGATTATAAACTAATTTTTATACTTTTAATGGAGGTTTTTTCGAGAAAACTTGAAAAATGTGTTTGAACCCCCCCCCCCCCCCAAATACGCTGTAATAGTGGGATCGATATGAGAAATAATATCAACGAGTGCTTTAACATTACTCTGTCGTTTATTACTTCATAGCTTCTTATATACAGTTGTCGACTCGCGAGTATCGACCGGATTTGTTTACATTTGTTTACAAACACTACATCACTACGTTCTTATACTACATCATCCCCTTTTGGGAGAAGAAAAACTTAGAAACCAAAGTTTTTTTTTTGTTTTTTTTTTTTTTTTTTACATTAATTATTAAACAATTTATCAACATAATTTTAGCAATGAGTAAGTAAACCTATATTAAAACATTTGACACTATTTTTACAATTTTCACGCGTGAAAGAAAGGATTAATGAAATATGATTTTGCATCACTTTTGCACTAACAAAGAGCGTAGTTCTACTAACTCTTTACTTTGTTGCTCGCATTTGGCTTTAACAGAGTTAACCTTAGCTTTCCGAGCTTTTACATAATTCCATAATAACACAAAAAAATTCACTAACACCAACAAAAACAAAAGTCCGATTAGAAAATATTGGGTCTGATCGTGACCATTAATGGTTGCATTCCCGTGCACTATAATTTTCTCGCGATTTTCCGTTTTTTCTTCGTTTTTCGCGAACCAATTTCCCATTTTATACACTGCACTAGAAAAATCGATGGAAAACTAAAAGCACAAATCCGAAGTGCGAAATTCGAAAATCACGGTCGCCATGTAATAGTGGGATCGATATGAGAAATAATATCAACGAGTGCTTTAACATTACTCTGTCGTTTATTACTTCATAGCTTCTTATATACAGTTGTCGACTCGCGAGTATCGACCGGATTTGTTTACATTTGTTTACAAACACTACATCACTACGTTCTTATACTACAACGCCCCAAGGGGCTGTTGGGAGCTTTTAAAAATATCAAAAATGAAAAATGTGGGGTCGATTCTCTACCTGACTTTTTTGTTTCAAATCATTTGGTTCAGTAGTTTTCGAGAAAAATGCCTGGTACGGGTGCTCTGGCTCACCCTGTATACCTTTAGCTAACTCTCTGTCATGAAAAGAAGTCAAATAAAACTGTAAAACATCTACCAATCTCATTTTTTACCTAATGTTTAGATGCATGTCGCTTCGTACGAGTTTTTCGAAAACTTGAAAAAAGGGTGTTTTTTGTGCGCACACCATACTATCACAAAAAATTCAATTCTCAAATCGGATCACTTCATGAGAAAGAATAGATCAAGAGCTTTTTAGTAAGTTAAGCCAATTTTTTTATAAAAAATTAGAAAGTGGGTTGAAAGGGGGTTGAAAAGGGGTAAAAATGGCTGGCTTTGGGGTGGAGCGGGTGTAAATAGGGCTGGCACTCAAAGTGTTAACTGCGTAAACAAAAAAAAAAAAAAACACCCTTTGGTAAAGATATTAATGAGATACGACAGTGAATCAGCGGATCACGGGCGAAGCCGATCTGCCGGGATTCGTACCCAATCTTTAAAAATAATTTAAAAATAGAAAAAATAATATTAAAGCCTTATGAATGGGCTCCTACTAATCAACAAGCTCTATTTAAGACTCTCAAACCGTTAGTTTGATTAAAATCATCGTGTGCTGCCGGAACTTTACACTTAAAATAAGTGCTTCCCCCCATTTAAACACGCGTCAATTTGAACTCCCGCTCCTTCTCGCCCCGATTCAACCGGCACCGATGGGAGCGGGGCAGCGGTCTACCACGGAGCGAGACGAGGAACCTGCGCAGTGACTAGGGCCCAGGGCCCTATTCCACCAAATTACAAGTTCCAAGTGTACAAGTACCAGTGTAGGAAGTACAAGTACAAGTCAGTAGAGTTCGCGTTTCACCACATTTCGACACCGACTTGTACAAATTTCACGGACTTGTACAAAAATTACAAGTGACGTCATTCCCGATGCTTGATGAATCGCAACGGTTAGCTCCATCGGCTTCCCGGCGACCCAGTCAGCCGCCATTGCTTCTGCTTCTCGTTACTCCGGTTACTCGTGTTGGTTATATTTTCGCATTTTCGGTTGCCTTCTCGTGCCTTCTCTTGTTTAGTTTTTCCAGTGAAAGTTTCAAGTTTTTCTTTATAATGGCGCTAGCAGAACGACATGCCATAAAAATGGCGATCCTGCAAAAGATTTTGTCGCAGAAGAATATACTATTTGGAAAGTTCAGTGACATGCTCACCAAAGAGGACAAATCGAAGGCTTGGAAAAATATACACGAGTTTGGTGTAAGCATTGGATATGGACAAGGAGGAAAAGATTTTACGTATCTGCGAGACATTTATTGGCTGAATGCTCGAAAACTCACCATGGTAAGTCCCATTCATATCAAACTCCTTCTTATGTCTGATGTCAATTTACTCATTATGCCCGAGAAGAGCAGGCCAGTTTCAAAAGTGGAGTTGGTCAAAGCCTAAATGAAGAGTTAGTGACAGACGCTTCGAGTGCAATTCAGAGCCTTTACTTTAGATCTCCTTGATTTAACTAAAACTCGAGTGGTCCCTCGAAGATGAAGTAGAATTCTGACACACACCGTGAATCAAGGCGTCATGAGATTTCACGAGGAAGTTGGGAGCGAAGCCAATGTAAGAGTTGACCCGTATTGGGGCTCTTCAAAGTTGCTTTGAGATCACTTGGCTTTCCTCTTAAATATCATGGCGATAACTTCTAGGTTGCGTCCTCACTACTTAGAACTTAGCTCAACATTTCTCACAAATTACCCGGTGTGCCTGGATTTTGCCTAAAGTGTGCACTTTTTTTCCCTGTGTGTCAATGAAGACTAATCGTTGGTCAAGGCCCTGACAATATATGCTTAGAGATACTGGATATTTTGACATCAGAGTTGTCTATAAGTCATTTCTGTAAATAATACTGATGATTGTTGTTTTAGTACTTATCCAGTGTGCAAGCTCTGTGGCTATTCAATTTGAAGGTGGGTGGTTTCCTGCGCAGTGATACGTTTAATTCTCTGCGCATTGTAGTCAGTGCGTTGACAAACAAACTCGCTCACAACGTAGTAAACTAACCGACCTGCTGCCAGCGCTTGCGAAACGACCTTTATCTCTCTTCCGCACATTTTTTCCCAAGTTCACAGCACAGAGAGCGGAAACCATTAGCTGTCTGTGGCCATCTTCTGTTATGACTTTGCGTTTGGCAACTCTAAGATCACTATTGATCAGTAGGAGGCTCTTCTTTTACCCTTTCTGTTCTGATAATAGTGAATAATTTTTGGTGCTCTGTAAATGACGAAACCACTGAAATCTTCAATGTATTAACGTATCGTGGTCGCGAGGACCATATTAGTACGGAATATCAGTGACCACAACCGTATTGATAACCGTATTCCTGAGGGACTTCCCTGTGAACTGGTTGAGTATTCAGCGGTTATAAGAGAAAAGTTCCCTACAGTTGTCGCTGGAATCTGTCCACAGCTGCACTCCGTCCGTCATTATCGAAGAGTGCAGTGATTGGACATCAAAATAGCCTTCATATTCTTCCTGCAAATATCTAGTCTACGTGTATTCATCCAAAAGGCGTTTGCAAGTGCGGGTGAGCTATTGATTAGTATTGAGACTTAACTCTTTGGTAAGAAACTGCTCATCGAGGAGGTTAGATACATTGATGATGTATGCAAAATGCATCTGCTCCACTGAACACTCTTGAAGGGTCATTCCACTGAAAATGTGACACCCGTAACACTTTAAAGTAATATTTCTCAGGTACCAATAAAATGTGTTGCATTTTTGAGGCTAAGAAAGAAATAAGCTTGGTTAGTAGAATAATTTTGATGGAATGACATTATTTTCCTTCAAACCATACGTCGATCAATATTGTTACGGGTGTCACGCGTACTGTGAAATGATCCTGAATCACTTTCATGTCTCACTGAGGCAGTTGAATGTATGTTGTTGGTACTGCTGTGTTTCAATGTAAAATGTGTTTTTCAAAAATATATCTAAAGAATGCTAACGTTTGTTTCTCTTTTAACAGAAAAAAGTCGATAATGCTGGCAAAACAGGAACAGGCGGAGGGAAGCGAGCTGTGTTCACCGATGCTGACAACCTTGTTTTAGATATAATAGGGAAGGATTCACCAACGCTTATCAGCCTAGGAGCGGAGGTAGAAAATGAGCCCACTACTGCTGCTTCAGGGCCAACACCCGAGCCCCTCCTGAACACCTCCGTCACGCAGGTTCCGGAGACCAACCCCCCCAAACAACAAAGTGTCCCGCGCCGTAGTTGGTGAGTCTTTCTTGTCATAACTCTTCGCAATTCAATAGAGGTTTTGATGAAAGTAGGACACTTCTGACAAATCGTAGTTTTTTTTATGATTGATATGAGCTCCCAACGTTGAAGGATCAAGAACCGAATTTCACTATTTCTAAACTTAAAACTGCGGAAAAATGAGAAAGTAATGCATGCGCTGTAAAATTGAATGGTCGCATCATTTTTAGCAGAGCTAATGGTCTCTTTGGCTGTTCAGACTGACACGGGTACAAAATAATGCACTATTTTTGAGATTTATTCACAAGTCATTGCCAGAGAAAATGTGAAATCAAAAAACCAATACGAGTGAAAAGAGCATTGAGTGTCGTCTCAGTTGAATCATTGGCCTTCACCATGTGTCGTAACCTCCGTTAGATACTATTATAAGTGTCTCATTTCTGCAAACCGGAATTACATTTGTTGGTTATTCACAATTGACGCGTCTAAAATTTTACTGCTGAAAGCGTCATACCACTTTTGAAAGATTAGCCAACTTTTTAATCTTCCCAGAGAAAACCCCACAGTTTATTGTGTTTCCTCTTTTTCAGCAATTTTGTTTCCGTAGAAATTTTTGTCCCTTTAGGAGCGTCCAATGATTTTCTCCCGAAAGTAAAAGTCAGTCAAATCCAATCTTTGCCACATGAATACGCATTTCTTTCACAAAATGTTGCGCCTTATCCAATTGTACCAGTAAAGGTTGGCAGGTTGCATGATTACACTGTGTATGAGTTGTCCAATATAAGTGCATCCACCAAAGAGTAAACAAGAGTCGCAATTGAATGGAAGGCCTGCGTGGTCAACGTAGATAAGGGATCCGAACGCGGGCTGGCCTCTGATTGGCTGCAACGGGTGGAGCAAAAATGACTCGGGGTATAGGGAAAATAACACGGGATTTTCGTTCCGGGGCGTTTATCTCGAAACCGAAGCAAAATAGTATCTAAACAATTTATACGAGTCGATTCAGCAGATTTTTCCAAACAATTTGATAGGTCATAAGTGCCACTTTATTGCAAATTCGAAAAGACTGTTTCAGTTTAAAAGTACGCACAATAGTGAGTTACTCAAACACTGCTCGAACACACGCCAAGCATGTAATCACACTATTGTGCGTACTTTTAAACTGAAACAGTCTTTTCGAATTTGCAATAAAGTGGCACTTATGACCTATCAAATTGTTTGGAAAAATCTGCTGAATCGACTCGTATAAATTGTTTGGATACTATTTTGCTTCGGTTTCAAGATAAACGCCCCGGAACGAAAATCCCGTGTTATTTTCCCTATACCCCGAGTCATTTTTGCTCCACCCGTTGCAGCCAATCAGAGGCCAGCCCGCGTTCGGATCCCTTATCTACGTTGACCACGCAGGCCTTCCATTCAATTGCGACTCTTGTTTACTCTTTGGCATCCACATTTATGGAATACTACTTGAAAAATTTAATATTATAAAGGAATTCCGTCTAGACAAGTATCTAGTGGCTCTGCTATCGACGGACTGACTACTACTGCCAAAGGAATTGATCCATCAACACACTACTAAGACAATGCAAGTCCTCTTAAAATGAATGGCTATGTGTGCTGAAACAATTGCTTTTGTGGCACGACTACAGTAAATGCTTCTGAGCCCCTTTCTCATGACTTGTGAAGTATGTGATGTTATTTCTGTCATTAATTAGCTGATTATTTGTTGCAGGCGGAAAACGGCTGCGGAAAAAACCGATCCATCTACTTGATCTCAAAAAAAAGAAGATGGTGTTGCAGTTGGAATTACTTGAGGTGCAAATTGCGAATACAAAACTAGACTTGCTAGCGAAGGCAAGCAACAAGAGGAATACCAATCAAATTTTGCTCAAAGTTTCAGGCATAAATGGAAATCCTAAACCTAGTTATTGCTTATGGATTATTTAACGGAGCCACTGGAGTTTTAAAACACGTAGACTGAGACATTCAAGACAATGAAATTAAAACTCTATTTTTTTATTTCAAAAACGATAAAGTAGGTCAAAGAGCACGACAAAAACTGAAAAACGAAACCCAAACACACCATCCAGAACATTGGGCACCAATCAAAAAATCACAAATAGTTTTACGTAACAACAACGCAGTTAATGTAACCGCGACAAGAAAACAATTTGCAGTGGTCGCAGCGGAGGCAATGACCATTCACAAAGCTTAAGAGAGCACATTTTAAAATGGATGCCTACATTTAAATGAAATTAAGAAAGCAAAAACAGACTTATTCTACGTAGCTTAGAGTAGGACAACATCATTGAAAACTTTACTTTTTAGATGGCACCGTGAACCAAAGTCACTGTACACCAGATACATTCCACAATCAAGAACTATGTAGATTATGACAGAAAAGCAACCTAGAATTTCCAACTTATTCCGCTTACAAAAGTTATATGCTCACAATTTATTACCATAATAGCCGCTTATTCAATTTAACAAAACAAAATTATTTACTTTCAGATCCACTTTACCAATACCATGATATTATCGTTTTAGTAGAAGGTAATATTAGACAAAAATCATTTCAATCGCCACCTTGTCAAACACATTTTATTTCAAAACAAATTAAAACAACTAAAAACCACCCAAGGCTTGCATGTTTTGTAAAAACAAAAGCTTTCATAATGAAGAACACGATCAAAACACTCAATTATCCTGGCAGTAATAAATCACGAATCATTGATTTAATCATCCTAAAATTCAATTCTCTTTACAATCTAACAGGTTATTTCTCACCTAATACACCTAAAAAAAACTTTGAAAACATGCATTCAAGATAGAGCAACAAATATCCCTCAAAATGGAAATATTGTTCCAACAGGTGATTTGAATTTTGAATTTTGAATTTGATGACTGATTTAACACCATACTTGGATTTTCCACGTTTAAATACCCCAGGATACCAATTTTCATAACATTCGGTTCATAAATGTGGACGCTATTTAAAAAAAAAAAACGTCAATTTTTGAAAACTTAGGGGGGGGGGCTGTAGCTCAAAAAGGGACCGTTTTCGGACCTATGTTTATAGGCAAAAAAGTCTTATTTTGGCCTTAAATATGTGCTCCCGAAGTTTGGCACATTAGTTTTGTTACACCCTGTATGTTGTTAGTTTTTTTTCCCTATTCTATGACCGTTGACAGATTTTACATGTTTATTACTTTCAAGGATTATGTTTTAAATTGAGACTTTCTAAAAAATTGTTGATGGAAATTTAAAAATTTCTTCTAAAATTAGTGCGTATTATGTTTCTTTATTTGTATGTCAATTTATAAGAGGCACATACCTACTAATAAAGTTTCAGAATGAAAAATACTTTTTCATTGGGGTCAAAAGCCCTCCGCCTACTTTGATTTCTGAGATGTCTTACATACAATTTTCATTGTTTGTTCCTTAAAAAGTTTTCAGAAACCATAAGTTTAGCTTTTATTTTGTTATTTTTTCTCGTAGTTCTAGAGTTTCGGTACTTTCTCAGATTACTCCTCCTTTATGTGGCGGGTGCGACTAGTTTCAAACATCTGAGGACCGTCAACGGAGTTGTCTTCGATAGCACTAAGGAGGCGGCCTTAGAACTGGGTTTGCTAGAAGATGATCCAGTTTAGGAGGCAACTTTGGGAGATGGCGTTGCTGTTAGTATGCCTAAAGCTCTTAGAGAACTTTCTGCTCTTATTAGTGTTTTTGGATCACCTCTTCACCCACACACACACGATGGAAAAAGTTTTTAAATGACTTGAAGGAGGATTTTTCTCGGAGGCATACAGACCATTTCACTAAATGTGAAGATTGTGAAAACTTTGCTCTTCGTGACGTTGAAAGAACTTTAATTCTACACAGGAAAAAGTGTGTCGATTTCGGCATTAGATCTCCACCCAAAGATTTGCCTGAAACCATCATGGACGTTGTTGATGATAGGGCTGAACAGAAAGTTGGCAAAGATTTGTTAGAGATACTTAATCCAGAAAAAAGGCTGTATTTAACATTATTTTTGACGCCAAATATGAAAATAACCACCAGTCTAGCTGTTTTTTTTTTCTTCATGGGCCGGGAGGAAGTGGAAACAGATTTGTATTAAACTGTAATGAGCGTCATTCGTGGAAAAGGTAACTCTGTTTTGCCTGCGGCATCTACAGAGATAGCAGCAAATCATTTAAAAGGAAATCATTTTAAAGTAGGTCGAACTTACCATTCTCAATTTAAGTTGCCTGTCTCATTGGTAAAAACATCCACATCTAGCATGAGAATGTCTTCTGTTGATGCAGCTAAACTTCGTGAGTCAAAACACATCAAATGGGACGAGGCAACCATGGCTCCAAGCCGCGCTCTTGTTGTCATTGACTGCCTCTTAAAGAGTATCATGTAAAATGATCATCCTTTTGGGTCAAAGGTAATTTTGCTATGGGGTGATTTCCGTCAACGGTAACGCCTCCCTGTCGCCCCACATGCTGATAAAGCAGCAGTTGTGCAAACAAGCATAAAATACAGCACAACGTGGGCTAACTTCAAAATTCTCAGATTACAAACAAACGTCCGGTCGGTATATCCTGAGTACAGTTCTTAACTGCTCCAACTGGGGGGAGGGGGGGGGGGTGAGTTGGAAAACTAAGAATGATTATAGAAGTACTTACCACAAAATACCAACGTAAAGGAATGCATCGAGACTGAGATTATTGGGAACAGCTTGAGCGCAAACCAGGTTTCGGAATACTCCAGTGTAGTGATTCTTTGACCACGAAATGAAGATGCGTCAGTCATTAATGAGGAAGCCCTTCATTTTTTGGATGAAAAAATCGTCACATATGTAAGCATTGATTCTACGGATTGCGTTGACCCCTCTGAGAGAGATAGTTATCCTGTTGAATTTTAAAATAGTCTGAATCCATCAGGGACGCCACCCCACAGACTCAATTTAAAGAAAAGGGCAGTTATTGTGATAATTCGGAATCTAAATGCAAGTAAAAGAGTTTGTAGCGGGACCCGCTTGATTGTGACACGTTTGGCCAAAAACTTGATCACCGGCAAAATTTTAACAGGGTCCTCTCAACGAGACCACGCCTCTATACCCAGGACAGACTTGGCTCCTAGAGATCCTGACATTCCTTTCGTTCTGCCTCGAAGGCAATTTCCAGTAAAACTTGCTTTTTCCATGACAACATGACATTTTAAGGGGTTGAAATCTAGAAAAATGTTCATGGTTTCCTTAAACTCGATCATTTCTCAGCTACTGGCCATTGTCAATGATTATTATTGCTCACAAAAAAGCATCGCAAATTTGAGTTGCTGTCAATATAAAGAGGTCATGAAGTGTGAAGTTAGTAAAACCCAATAGAAATGATTTGGATGCAGACAAAACCTATATTGCAGATAAAAACACTTCCAAGATGGGAGATGCTTAGAATCTCATAGATGAAGCAATTGACAGTATCATCGTAGAAGAAGAATTGAAAAACTGTGTCCAGCATGCAAGACACAGCAGTATGCGCGATGAACGTATTCAAGAGATGCGCAAAGCTGTTGGATGCGACAGACGTTCAACTGATGATGCTTAACTCTGCTCTGACGGTGAAAAATTTGAAGGAGCTCTTTTGATGTCCCCGGCATTAAGGAAGACATACATAAAGCTGTTAAAAAACCGGGTAAATTAAGTATTCCCGTTCTTACTTACAATGGTCAAACTCATCCAGCGTCGCACCTGTTTGATCGCTTGCATGTTCCCGCAACTGCGGCTGCACTCCTTCCTCTTAAACGAATCCCGTGCTCTGGTAGGTAGTGCAATTCCCCCGGCGACATGCAACGGCAGGCTGTCATCGTTTGCTTTTTGTTCAGCACCCTGGATGATAGCTTCCCCTTAAATATCATCAATAACCTTACATATTTGAATTCAGTAGATAATGAGGAAATTTCAGAATTAGGCACAAGTGTGGAGTGCGAAAATTCTGCTCCTAAGGAAAAGGAATCCCTTCGTCAGAAGTTCAGCGAACTGCAAACCCGACCAGTTTATTTATACGTTGTTATGAGGGTATGTTTCTCCAATATATGAGGATCATTTAACAAGGATAGTGATGGGTCTAATAAAAAATGAGCAGCGTTCATCTAATAAAACCATTACATTTTGGGAAACAGGGCTTGAATGTGTAGTAGCCGCTTTTTGGTTTTTGACGACACAACATTTACAATCTTGGGTCAATACCGTAAATCGCAAGAGACAAAAAAGTTTAGTAGCGTGCTGTTGGTACCAACTAAGAGATATCATAAAAAAATTATCAAAAACCCTAGAAACTGAAGAGCTTGATAGACATTGCGTAAAGGACACCGCGCTTTCCTTATGGGAACTGGCTCCCAGTCAAATTTTTTTAAATTGAAATATGTGTCGTAAAAGTGTCTCCTGAGAAAAAGCTCTCATGGGCGGAAAAAAAATAATGACAGGATTTCGAGATATTCGCGTCTAAAGTTGGGGACTATTTGCCCGGTGCTTCGTATTCTCGTACGTAGCAGGCCGCTTAACTACTACGCCAACTGGAAACCTTCTCGGTCGAATCGCCCGAATCAGCGCGCATTGATAGAACTACTTCCTTTTGCAGTCCCTCCCAACTGCTTATTTGTTTACCCCACACCCACTCGGATATTAATCGGAACTACATTTACAATGAGGGAGAGAGAGGGAGAGAGCAGATAGTTCGTAGAGAAAAAGAAAATGTTGATGTAGGTAAGAAATCAGTTGAGGGAGTGGTCAAGATGAAGCATGGCCGTCGAGGCAGAGCAGTAGGTGTGGGGTAAACAAATAAGCAGTTGGGAGGGACTGCAAAAGGAAGTAGTTCTATCAATGCGCGCTGAGTCGGGCGATTCGACCGAGAAGGTTTCCAGTTGGCGTAGTAGTTAAGCGGCCTGCTACGTACGAGAATACGAAGCACCGGGCAAATAGTCCCCAACTTTAGACGCGAATATCTCGAAATCCTGTCATTATTTTTTTCCGCCCGTGAGAGCTTTTTCTCAGGAGACACTTTTACGACACATATTTCAATTTAAAAAAATTTGACTGGGAGCCAGTTCCCATAAGCAAAGCGCGGTGTCCTTTAGTAAAAATCCACAAGAATATAGCCAAGGTTGCTAATTTTGACGACAAATCCACCTTAACGAAAGAATGCATTCTTTATTTGAAAATAAAATTCGAATCTATACATACTTCGATAAGATACCTGATCAATTCTCCTTCGTTCGAAGCGACAAGGGTAATTTTGGTAGAAAATTTGAAGTTATGGAGCGCTTTCTTTCGCATATCTAAAGTGCATCATTCTTTATGCCTTCAGACGCTGGAGGCAGGCTTTGCGATGAGCAGGAAGATTCAAGACTTGATGTGTATTGAAATTTACTCAGAACTTAATTCGGTAAGTGATATGTTCAATGAGAGGACCATGACGATGATCGAAGCTTCTGACCATTTTGACACTCCGTCACGAGACGCGATGAAAAAACAGTATTCCCGACTTTGGTAATACATAAAAAAAATGTCCCATGTATTAGTCATGCAAAGTCAGTGAGTGTTCAGTTGTGTGTTGCCGTAGAAAATTTTGCCTGCGCCATCCTGATTGATCGTTCAAAATTTCTCGCTCGGACGTATTTTAAGGCCAGCCCCTTCTAATTTACAGAAGCACATTCGATATGTTTCATCGAATTTTTTTCTAAACGAGTGAAGTAACCGAGTGCCGTCTGGGAAATTTTAATGTGACCGAAAATCCTAAAATCATAAATTCTATTAGCAAAGCTTTCACTAAACGTTTGACATGTGATCTCATAAAGTATCGAGACATGTTTTTAAACTGTTTGGGTATTGAAAGAATAGAAAATCAAGTTACTAAACATTTTTTAGTATACGTCACGTCGCTAATGTGGGCTGCCGCCGACGGTATCGCAGTGGGGGTGCGACCCTTTTGCGACAATCTGAAAAATACGGACGTAAAATGGATTCAACTTTTTGTCTTCGCTTCGCGTTCGTATCGTAGACAGAAGCTACTCTTGCACGACGATCCGGATATCTGGAATGATTTGATTGGCGATTCAGAACAGGGTGATGATTACGAAATCTCATACTCTGAATCGAGCCTAGAAGAGGAACGAGATACAGAATTGAGCTCCGCCGAATCATGGAACGAAACAGAAGAGTCTTCGTGCGAGAGCGCAACCGAAACCGAGGAAGGTTCGCCTGACTTGAAAAGGAGAACTAAGTTCGATAGGAGATGCTGCAGAGGTGAACCGATAGACGAATTGACCAATGTGACCAGCGGAGCCGATTCTATTGCGATTCTAACCGGAGCTGGCATCGGATGCGATGGAGCCATAGGTGGGAGTCTCCAAAATTCGGCTCAGTCGAATAACACCAAACGAACGAGGAGCAGAAAGAGCGGATCAATGATCGTAAGCTCAGTTTCTCGTAAAAAATTGAAACAATCGCCGGCATCGGTACCTGCAGCTTTTAAGTCAAAGGTCAAAGCATCGACGTTTGTGAATTTAGTCGACCCTGATGTTTTAGCAGACAATTTAAGGGAAGGTTACATTTTTTGTGATCTTTCACAGCTTAACTTCTTCATCCAAAGTTCAGTGTCGTGCCAATTCCGCAAAGCGAAGTCTGTTCGACTCGTTGAATTAGTGAAAAAAAGGAAAGTTGTTGTATCGCTACTTCCAATAACATGTGATTCTTGCGGGAAACAGACGGAAAGTTTGAGTTCTAATCATGTGCAACCAAACGCATTTGAGAATAATGTGAAATTGGTCTATGCTATGAGAGCCATCGGGAAAAGTAGGCAAGCTGCTGAAACTTTTTGTGCAACGATGAATTTGCCTCAACCACCGCAGAACTTCCGGCCGCATAGTAAACGACTGAGAAATCATTGCAGCACAGTAGCTAAAAAAAAGTATGCCGAAAGCTGCTAAAGGCGCAGCTGCTTTTCATAATGAATTCAATGAAGATGCCAGTTTAGCTGAAGTTAATCAAGACCCATCGCCAGTAAATATTCCTTCTCGATTTGATAGAGCGTGGCAGAAACGAAGTTTTGTCTCGCTAAATAGATTTATGTCTGCCACCAGCTGACTCGCGTAAAGTCCTTGATATCGAGGGCATGATAAAATATTTAAGCTCCTGCAGTGGCAATTAAAATAGTATTTGCAAGCATGAAGAGTGCCTCAAAAACTATGAAGGCAGAAGTGGCGGGATGGAGTCCCAGGGAGCTGTAGTCATTTTTCAAAGATCGATTTCCCAGCACAATCTCCACTACAATAAGTACAGGGTGGGGCGTAGAGATCTGACGATTTTCAAAAGACTATAAATAAAGAACTATTTGACTTAGAGAAAAAAAACTTTTTTTTATCGAATTCAGTTCAGAATGCCGTTTTCTTACATTAAATTTTAAAAATTACATCTCGTAGATGTTGACCGTCAGCGTCAATACACTCTTGAAGTCGATTTCGAAAGGAATTCACCGCTCTTTCGCACATTTGTATGGGTATGGGAAGACAACGTAACTGTCACTGTTAATTCGAACCGATATGTTTCCATGTTAGAAGACTATGTGCAGCCCATGTTGGAAAATTTAGCGGAAGAAAATGATTTAGGAGACGTCTGGTTCCAACAGGATGGAGCAACAGCTCATACTGCTCGCAATTCCCTTGCCGCTATGCGGGAAATGTTTCCAAATCGGTTGGTCTCTCTCAGAGGAGATTTACAGTGGCCTCCGCGATCTCCCGATTTGAGCATTTGTGATTTTTTTTTATGGGGCTACCTTAAGGAAAGGATTTTTAGGAGTCGCCCCCATACTTTAGAGGAATTTAAAGTGCGAATCAGAGAGGAAATTGATAATATACCCATACAAATGTGCGAAAGAGCGGTGAATTCCTTTCGAAATCGACTTCAAGAGTGTATTGACGCTGACGGTCAACATCTACGAGATGTAATTTTTAAAACTTAATGTAAGAAAACGGCATTCTATACTGAATTCAATAAAAAAAAGTTTTTTTCTCTAAGTCAAATAGTTCTTTATTTATAGCCTTTTGAAAATCGTCAGATCTCTACGCCCCACCCTGTATTTAGGAGATGGAGACAGTAAAGGGTTTAAAGATGTTGTAGAAAGTGAGCCCTATGGACCTAATGTTAAAATTGAAAAACTAGAATGCATCGGTCACATTCAAAAGCGCATGGGTACAAGGCTGCGGGAACGTTTGAAAGAAACTGGAAGTGAAAACATCAGTGATAATAAAAAGCTTGGTGGACTAGCCAGACTGACCAAGAAAACAATTGATGAGTTGCAAAAATTGTGTGGCTTGGCCATTCGGAGGAACACAGCAAAAGGTGTTCAATCAATGCGTAAAGCTGTTTGGGCAACGTGGTTCCACAGACTTTCAACAGACTTTGCCTCCATTACATTGTGCACTCTTCAAATTAAGAGTGGGGTCCTCGGTGTTGACACTACACAAGTCTGTAGATGGTTAATCGATGGTTAAACATTTTTTTGGTAGATTTGACTTGGAAAGACCCATGTGCTTTTTGCTGTCGTGTTCCTACTCCTAAAATTCAGCTCCCTCCTCTTTTTTCAGATCGTTCGGGAGTCAACCTTGAAGATATTCTAGTGTTTTGTACGGGCCTGGAGCAGTCTCCTCCGGTGGGTTTCCTCCACAAGAAACCAATTATTTCTTTTCTACAGGATTTGCCCACGGGAATGTATCCATCGACCAACGAGTGTTCGAATCTTCTCTATCTCCCTGTTTCTATCACAAAAATGAGCGACTATTCGCTATTCACGGACAATTTGAACTGGCCATTCCAAAATGTAAAGCATTTTGGCAAAGCCTAATTTAGTCTATTTTCGGTTTCAAGGCTAGTGTAAGCTTGGCAGTCAGTTGTAGAGCCACAAATTTTAGCGTAAGACTTGAGTCTGGTTTAGTACAAGATATCCTGAAAATATTTTTGACAGTCGATGAAATGTAGACCACTTTTTTTAAATTTTTTAGTGACTGTTCCTATTCATCCTTACATGGGGACAATAAGAACACAGATTATGTTCACTTGCTTTTTTCAGTCCAGTTTCGTCTGGAATCACTTAAAATGATCTGTTAGAAACAGATATTTTCAGTCAAAACGTTATTATTATTATTATTATTATTTTCATTTATTTTATTTATTCAATTATTTAATTTTGTTTTAGTTCTTTATTTTGTGGGCCTCTTCGTTTTACCCAATTAATATTGCTGTTCCTCGTTTTTGTTGAGGGTTTCGTTGTTATCAATCATGGACGTGGCAAGAAGGGGGGAGGGGGGCAATTATCCCCCCCCACGGAAATCAATGAAGGTCGAAAAAACGACTGGATGTATTGTATTCCCACAGCTCACCCTGCTGCGGTCCGTGCTGAGATGGGCCGGCTATTAAGGCTTGGAATAATATAAAGATCAAGTTTTCCCTATTCTAATCCAGGTGTCCCAATAATTAAGCGAGATAAATCTGTTCGCCTCTGCTTGGATGTTCGAGCATTAAATTCTAAATTAATTACTGATTCCGAGGCACCTGAAAGAGTTAATTCTTTGCTTTCACGCTTCGATAAACCTTGTTTTATTAGTACAATTGATTTTTCGGCGAGCTTTATGCAAATTGAATTAGATCCCTAAAGTCGCGATTTTACTAGCTTTAATTTTGAAGGCCGTAACTTCAGATTTACTCGTGTCCCATTCGGCCTTAACGTACCGATGCTACTTTACATCAAAGCCTCTGACACCATATTTGGTCCAGAAACTGGGGATTTTCTTTATAAATTTGTGGATGATTTTTTAATCGTTAGTTCCTCATGGCATGACCATTTATCCCATTTAAGAACTGTTTTCATTTACGTTAAGCGTGCCGGGATGACACTCATATTCAAAAAATGGTCGTTTATCCAAGAAGAGGTTGAATATCTTACATTTATCTTATCTAAAGAAGGGTTAAAGAAAAATCCACAGAAAATTAAGTCTATAATCATGTTTCCAACTCCCTCGAACAAAACTAGGATTTAGTCGTTTATTGGTCTTATGAACTTTTAGCGCTTTTTTCATTTTCATCATTCCTTGCGTTTAGAGTCACTCTTGAATTTGCTTAAAAAAGGACACTTCGTGAGTATGGACCCATAAGGAACAAGAAGCCTATGAAAGAATTAAGACAGCCTTTTCAGAGTCTGTACTTCTGTCATATCCAGATTAGTCTGAGGCACTTTATCGAAAAACGGATTGCTCAGATACTGCTATAGCTGGTGAGCTATATCAAAAAGATAAGGATGAAAATCGCTGCGCAATGTATTTCAAAAGGTCATTGCCGACATCGAAAATGTAGTTTCGGTTAGAAGCCTCCAGAATACGCGGAGTGCCAAGGACCACTTTACTGAAGTACCGTAAGCGGAACACCTCTCCACTTCAATTAGTGGGTCCAAGTACGATTTTAACTGAAGCAGAAGAGAACTACCTAACAGACTGTGTCATTCATACGGGCAAAGTGTGGGAATACAAATCAACCTAATTCTGGAGGCTCGAATCACCAAATCGAACAATCGATGTTTTCAATGCGGACAAAACCAGGTCAAAGCCAAGGCCCCCCACGCCCGCCCCCCTAACACCCCCCGTTAAGCTGTCGCTGTTAAGGGGTGCTGTGGCCGTTAAAGGGTATCCCCTTTACAGTCACGCCCGAGTTAACTCGAGCTGGGAAAAGCACCTCCCGTATACCACGCCCAAGTTATCTCGTTTTCACGCTTCGCTTTGTATTTCCCACTCTATGGTGCTTATGCGCATGTACAAAGCCCGGAATACAGGGTGTCCCAGACCACCCGTGTAGGTACTTTTTCTCAAAAACGGCTGGGCGTAAAGAGCTGAAACAAAAAAGTCAGATAGGGAATTGACCCCAAAGAATTCAATGAAAATATATTCAAAGCCCCCCGAGGCCCCCCGGGGGGGTTTTGGGGGGGTTCGAAACACATTTTTCCATTTTTGGCGGGAAAAAGCCTATAAAAGGTACAAAAATAAGTTCAGATTCTGAAAGAGCAACTCATTGCCGACATTTTTACTCCAGTAACTTTTCCCAGAAAACCCCAATTTTTGGGGTTATGGGCCCTTTTGGGGGGAAATTTTCATTCGGCCACTGTGACCACGCTATTCAATATTTTTCAAAAAACTAAAATCCAACTGAAAGAAGAGATCAAGACCTTTCGATTGATGTGCCACATAATACCTAAAAGTGAAAAATTAAGGCCCCCACGTAGATTCCAAAATTTGGGGGTCTTTGGGCCCCCCCCCCACGTAAAAAAAGTCAAATAGCAAGGTATGGCTTGTGATACATCGATCGAAAGCCCTCAAAGAGTAGAATAAGATGACGCAATCCAAAATTGTCTACAATCATTACTTTCAAAATGGCGGTCATTTGAAAATTATGGGTGTTCAAAGGTAAGTCCTGGGAAAAGAGTCCAAGGATGAACGATACATAGATTAAAAGGCCTTAAAAAAAGCAAACGAATGGCGCAAACCGCAAATCAATCCGCCGCTTCAATCAAAAGTTATGACCGATTGAAATTTAAGCAGCCTTAAATAGGCCTTATTGAGCCCTTTAAGTTTCAATCGGTCATAACTTTTGATTGAAGAGGCGGATTGATTTGCGGTTTGCGCCATTCGTTTGCTTTTTTCAAGGCCTTTCAATCCATGTACCGTTCAACCTTGGACTCTTTTCCCAAGACTTACCTTTGAACACCCATAATTTTCAAATTGCCGCCATTTTGAAAGTAATGATTGTAGAGGATTTTGGATTGCGCCATCTTATTCTACTCTTTGAGGGCTTTCGATCGATGTATCACAAGCCATACCTTGCTATTTGACTTTTTTTACGTGGGGGGGGGGAGCCCAAAGACCCCCAAATTTTGGAATCTAAGTGGTGTAACGAGTCGGTTCTCAGCCCTCCCCTTAAATTTAAAAGTTCAAACTCCGCGCCTCTGGATCTGTCCCCCCTCCGCCGCAGAGTGCAGCAGTGCCACGTCAGCGGCGTGCTGCCCTCTGGTGAGCGGGGTGGGAACTGGTCCAGCGACGCGGAGACCCATCATGCCTTGCGGCAGTCAGTCAAGTAAGATTCGCTAAGACTACGCGTGCGTCTCCGTCTCCGTTCCTCTCAAAATGTGAGTAAGTTTTGTGTGTTTCATCCCATTTAGGGATGAAACTCTGATTTAAGTATTAGTTCGTACGTGGAGTGAGTTTTGGTGGCCGCCGGGCCATCCAAAACTACAAAACCTTGCGTCTCGTTCTTCATTCATGTAGGAATTCAAACTCCCACAACCTCTTCGGGACAAGCTTCGGCTTGCTCTCTTCTGGACAAGCCGGAGCTTGTCCAGATTATTTAAAAGTGGTAGCCCAAACCGCTTCAACTGGCGCCCAAAACGTAAAGCACGGCTCAAAAGCCTCGAAATCCAAAATTCTCGGCTCTGTGATCTCCCAAATCTTTAAATTGTGATACGTGAAACTGCAGGGTACACCGGCCTCATGGCCACCATTCGTGTTGAGTTCTCTCTCTTCTCATTGTTGTTATACCCTTGTGTTTATCTGTGCGTTTTCTCAATGTTTTCTTGTCGTTCCCGTGTATAAGTGCGTGGCTCGTCATTATTAATTGGAAGTGCGTTAATTGCCCATTCATTTTCTATCTCGTCATTTGCATGGGTTTTGTTTGAAGTCATGTGAACCCCGTCGCCATTTTGATTCTGCACCGTGGTCCGTGAGCGATATCGTTCCGAGTCGAAACTGTATCGCGCATCGAGATATCGCTCCGAGTCGAGATTGTATCGCGCTTCGATTAATCGTTCCGGTTCGCGAACCGAATGTAAACAATAACAATCCCTCAGTGTTTTTATAGTTTGTTTTGTTTGGAGAATTAATCGACTTGTTCCTCGCCGCGGCTATTTTCGTTATTTGTTTAGAATGTTTATCTTCGACCCGAAAACCTCAGCGGACAATTTGTTTATTTTATTTTGATTTCTGAATTATTAAATTCATGTCTTCCAAATTAAGTGTGTCGATCTTATCTAATTTATTTCTCCCAATTCATCAAACTACACTGAGGTGATTCACCGTTCCGGGATCTTCGCATTTCATCAACCATTGACTATGCTGATGGAGAGGATGGATGAATGTAAATGGTCAAGATTGTGCTGCCGGCTAATAATGGAGAGCCACCCTGCTCGTGCACCAAGGAAGAAAACATGTAACCTGTTCTCTGGATATCTCGGACTAATCGGTATCGTCTCTTCTCTTCTTTCTGTTCCAGATTTGCCTGCTGTCTTCGAATCTCTTAAGTATTTCTCTAAAGTATTTTCACTATCGAATCTCTTAAGTATTTTCTTAAAGTATTTTCACTTTCAAATCTCTTGAGTATTTCTCTGAAGTGTTCTCACTCTATTTAATTTGTTTATTCTCTGTTTTTTGTTGTTTTCTGGTACAATGAGCCACTCTGAAGATAATATAAATAATAACCCCAGATTTAGGGGCAATGGCAGGGGTCTTTTTACACCGAATAATTTGCGCACTCCACTTGTTGCATTTAATTATCCTCGTCAATTTGCGCCTCAAAATTGGAGTGTTCCCTTGTGGCAGACTCCGCCTCCGGTGCTGAGATCACCAGTTCCATTCTCAGCCCCTGCTGATTTATACTCCCCCTCCGTCGCACCGGGCCCTGATTTTCAGTCTCCATCGGCCAATGCTTGTCCTCCATCTAATGTCAATGTTCAATCACCTTCAACGACCAATGAAGTAGCATCTCTAGCTAGCCATTTTGAGAATCTTCAAGTTGATCTGAACAAAAAATTCGAGCAAATGATTCAGAAAATTCCGGACCTGGTGCGCTGCGAGATGGATAGTGTGAATCGAATGGGGGGGTCTCGTGCCGAGGGTGGTGCCTGCCACAGGGAGGACCTCCCATTTAATGATAATGGTTCTGTGAGATCTGTTAGGAGTGACAGACCAAAAATGTTCAAATTCCAACCTCTTGTTAGGGATCTCATGCCATACAATGGTAATGATGAATTTCTGGATCCTACTGAATTTATTGCGGCAATCGATAACTTTTTTTACAGCTATGAAGCCTCGGATCAATCTAAGATAACGGAGGCAGGGCGGCTGCTCGCAGGCCCAGCCTCGACCTGGTTCAGGGCTTATGCTGGCACGTTTATTAGTTATGAGGATTTTAAAAGAAAGTTTTTAAATCATTTTTGGGGGGAAAATAAACAAGCTTCTCTCAGAGCTTCACTAGAAATCCCAGACCAATTCAACCCAGCCATGGGGGATATGGCAAATTATTTTCTGAATAAAGTAAAAATTGGAAAGCATCTAGATGAACCAATGTCAGACCGCTCACTGATTAGAGCAATTAAAAAGCATTTTAACGATAATGTGCGTTGGGCCTTGACTCATGCCAATGCTAATACGATTGATATGGTTGTAGAAAAACTGCAAGAAATTGACGCTGAGTATGCGCCAAAGAAAACAGCGAGTCAGGCAGCGCAGAGTCAGGGTGCACGCGCACATCATCCAAACTACTCTTAGAGTTACCATGAACCAACAACCGGGTCGAGGTGGGGCTGCGGGCACCCATGCTGTCTCCTTTATAAATGCTTCGAATTCTTTTAAAAATAACAGCGATGATAACGATGTTTCCTTAAGCTGTTGGAGAGCCAGGGAACAGGTTCGGGGACTCTGACTCGGGTAAATTTAACCTTCAATTCCTCCTTCAACGACATGGAACAGGTGGGCAGCCTGGAACAAATCTTTACCAACAAACTTAAGTTTCTATGCATGTTATTTTTGTGTCCCTTCCAGTTCCATGACATATATTGGAGTAAAAAAAAAAAAAAAAAAAAAAAAAAAAAAAAAAAAAAAAACTTTTTTTTTTTCTTTCTTCGTTGGGGAAGGGGGTTAGTTGAATCCTGATTTACCGATGAGCCAGACTCTCCAAATTAATTGTAAATATTAGCTGTAGGTATTATTTTTTTGTTGTGCCAAAAAATTGCACAGATCGGTTGGGGCTGATAAAACGTTATGTGTAGCCCCAGTCCTGAGTGTTTTCTTAGGAATAAATGGGTTGAGGCTGATAAAACGTCATGTGTAGCCTCAATCTCAATCGTTTAGTATTTAGTCCTTCAAAGTTACCATTCATGTTTTTAATTTTGTCATTTTCTTACCTTGCAGTTTCCACATTGAATTTTTTTTATATAACCCATCATTTTATTTTTTTTATCAAGAGCCACCGATTTTGGCAGAAACTGTGGTATAAAATAATGTAACTTGCTGGTTCGTCACCTTACTATGATTACTATTTCTTGAGGTTAAATTCCCAGGGTTCCAACACCAGATCAGCATTCCTGGTTCCATAGTAATCCCCTTTGCGACCCAGACCAGAGGGTTGGGCGTAATGTGGTATCCTTTATATTTTTTTTTTGGGGTACACAAGCCATAGTAGCTTATTCCTCTTTTTCTCTAGTATGTAAGTATTTCAGTGTATTTTTCCCTTCTGTGTGGAATTGTTGTGTCTTGCCTCAAGTAGGCCTCAGAGGAGGTCCCGAGGGGGCACATGCTGAGTAAGGAGCCAATACTCAGATAAAATCCGTTTATCCCTTGTTTGCTTTTTCGCAACACCCTGTGCGTGGCTCATAATGGCAACGAATGAGCAAGTGTATTAACAATTTTTTAAGGTCAAGTACCCCGTTATTTGGATAGACGTGAGAGTGTAAGTGTGTGACTATTAGATTTCAGTGGGCATGGTGTCTTTTGTTCATAATTTTGCTCTTGCAATTCGAATAGGGTGCTAATCACCGAAAAGTTGTTCTTGTTTTTCTCTCTCCCTCCCATTCCCTTTTAATTGTAACTAAGTTTTTCAAAAATGAAAAAATGTTGTTTTTCTCTCTCCCTCCCATCCCCTTTTAATTGTAACTAAGTTTTTCAAAAATGAAAAAATGTTGTTTTTCTCACTCCCTCCCATTCCCTTTTAATTGTAATTAAAATGGCGATGTCCCTTTATTTTGTCCCACAAGCTGCCTCAATCAAACCAAAATTTCATACATTATTTTATTTTCTCTCATGGTATTCTCTCTTATGTCCTTAGTGTGTGTCTGTTTTATTCTTGTGTATGAATGTTTGGGAACTGAATGCAGACCCTCAAGTAGACTTCAGAGGGAGTCCCGAGCGGCGAGCATTGATCGGTAATTGGCCTATACTGAGATTTTAGGATCCCTTACATGGATTACCGCCCTATATGGGCAAGGCCAAGAGAATTAAAAACCGGCACTAATTTTTTTTTTAAAAAATTAAAAAGAATTTACCTATTTATCCATCATGGACTCCATACCAGAGGAGAAATGGACTGTTTTAGCACAGCGATCAATGCGTTGTGTCGCTGCACTAAAACAGTCTTTGTTACTCTAAATTACCCCAATCTATGCACTATAGCTCACTCCAAAGCTTTTCTATTTTTAATTCTTACCTTTGTTTTAATGTCGCAAAGCGACGCCATTTTACATTTCAGGTAAAACTATTTTTCCTTATTGCCTTTTTTGCCTTTAAAGAGATAAAGACTTGTGCGTGGCTTGGTTGATTTCCCTATCTTCCCTCCTATCGACCGAAATTCTCAACTACTGTTGTAACGACTAGGAAGAAAAGGGAGCCGAAGATGGGAAATGAATCATGCCCCGCACAGATTTTTTTTTAAACTTTTATTTAGTATGTAAGGCTCTGACTTTGTCGTCAGGTTGTATATATGTTATTTTGTTCCTATTTTTTTTTGTGTATGTCTTTGAAATTTCCACCAATAAAGCCCCGAACGAAAAGATTATAGTTCGAGGCACCACCATAACTTGCTCCACTGCGGTTTAATATTTTTAGTATTTTTATATTTCTTTTTTTGAAGTTGTATTTCTTCTTCGTTGGGGAGTCGATCCCTTGTAGCTCCAATCCTCTGGACTGGAGCTCCAAGGGACCGAGGGGGTTGTTGTAACGAGTCGGTTCTCAGCCCTCCCCTTAAATTTAAAAGTTCAAACTCCGCGCCTCTGGATCTGTCCCCCCTCCGCCGCAGAGTGCAGCAGTGCCACGTCAGCGGCGTGCTGCCCTCTGGTGAGCGGGGTGGGAACTGGTCCAGCGACGCGGAGACCCATCATGCCTTGCGGCAGTCAGTCAAGTAAGATTCGCTAAGACTACGCGTGCGTCTCCGTCTCCGTTCCTCTCAAAATGTGAGTAAGTTTTGTGTGTTTCATCCCATTTAGGGATGAAACTCTGATTTAAGTATTAGTTCGTACGTGGAGTGAGTTTTGGTGGCCGCCGGGCCATCCAAAACTACAAAACCTTGCGTCTCGTTCTTCATTCATGTAGGAATTCAAACTCCCACAACCTCTTCGGGACAAGCTTCGGCTTGCTCTCTTCTGGACAAGCCGGAGCTTGTCCAGATTATTTAAAAGTGGTAGCCCAAACCGCTTCAGTGGGGGCCTAAATTTTTCTTTTTTAGGTATTATGTGGCACATCAATCGAAAGGTCTTGATCTCTTCTTTCAGATGGTTTCTAGTTTTTGTAAAAATATTGAATAGTGTGGTCACAGTGGCCGAATGAAAATTTCCCCCTAAAAGGGCCCATAACCCCAAAAATTGAGGTTTTCTGGAAAAATTTACTGGGACAAAAATGTCGGCAGTGAGTTGTTCTTTCAGGATCTGAACTTATTTGTGTACCTTTTATAGGCTTTTTCCCACCAAAAATGAAAAAATGTGTTTCGAACCCCCCCCCAAAACCCCCCAGGGGAGCCTCGGGGGGCTTTGAAAATATTTTCATTGAATTCTTTGGGGTCAATTCCCTATCTGACTTTTTTGTTTCAGCTCTTTACGCCCAGCCGTTTTCGAGAAAAAGTACCTATCCGGGTGGTCTGGTACACCCTGTATGTCTTCATTCTGACCGGGAGGATGTGAACTACAAGTTGAGACAATCTCAGATAGAGTGCGAGCGCATCTGTTGCCGTGAGTTGGTGAAGCGCTCATGTGTTGCTCCTCGGTTTATACCGTGCGCCATTGACAAATTTCGTCTGCTGTTTTTTGAGGGTTTGTTTTGCCAACAAACGTGTTCTACACTGTTTTCGGTCGCGAATTTTGCTGGTACGTTTAAAGCCTTTATCGTATAATGTTTTTGGTGAATTTCTTTCGGAAATGGCGTCTTCCTGTAGACATCGTGAGGGTTTTATCGATGACGATGAAGTTGCAGAAATGATGTTACAAAGTAAATCGGACAATGAGGAACTTGAGTTCTAAAGTGACGACAATGAAGTGCCGGATATTCAGGAAATTATTCCAGACGAGGATGTTCCAGGAGTGAATAACGATGGAGAAATTCATCCAGTGCAAAAAAAAATGAATCTCCTTTTGTTTTCGATCCAAACGCATTCAAGTGGACTCAAAAGAATCTTACGAAGTTTAAGCCCTCTCCTCACACATTTTCACAGGACACTGTTGAATATAAAGGTAACCTTACTGAGGAGTCTCAAGAAATTGATTTTTTCAAAGAAATATTCGATGAAACCACAGCCCAAACAGTGGTTGCTGAAACCAATGATGCCTCGATAATTTGCCGTTAAGTGAAAGACTGAAGCACCACTCCGCGCTAGTGGAAGTTGCTCACCGTGAGTGGGTTATACTTGTTTTTTTCAGTTTGGCTCTTGATGTCAGTCTACGGACTAAATGTTATCGGAGACTGTTGGTCAACTCGATCAATCCTAAAGGTCCCAATTTTCGGTCAACTAATGCTGCGAAATTGATTTTTGGCTATCCTCAAAATGTTACAATTTTCTTCGAATGACAATCAGCCACCTGGTGATCGGGGCTACAAATTAGACATTTTTATGACTTTCTAAATATTAAATTCAAAAGCCTATTGAATCCCTCCAAAAACATTTTATAGATGAAAGTCTCCTTTTCTATAAAGGCCGTCTTTCGTTCAAGGAATTCATCAGAATCAAACGTGCGCAGTTTGATATAAAAAAGTTTAAACTCTGCGACAATTTGACTGGTTATATCTCTGATTTTATCATGTATGTCGGGGCCCAAACTGAAGTGCGTGATCAGTATAACTTGGGCCAATCAGCTGCTGTAATGATTACAGTGATGAAAGACTATTCCAATAACGGATACAATCCGTTTACTGACAACTGGTATAAGAGTTCAGCGCTATGCCTTTTTTTGAAATCAAGAGGAACGAACCTTTGCGGGACTGAAAGGAAAGATAGGAAAGGGATGCCAACCTTTCCTAAAATGGCTAAAGGTGAAATCACTGCCAAAACATCTAACCATATATTAACATTAAAGTATACAGATCGAAGAGTTGTTCACATGCTAACTTCGATGGAAAAATTCAGCATAGAGGTAAAGAGACGAAAGTAGGGTGTAGATGTGTTGAAGCCGCCGTGTATTGCCAACTACACCAAAAACATGGGGGGTGTGGATCTTACAGATCCACTTCTGCCCAGCCATGACAGTGTTGGCAGAACCAGGAAATGGTATAAGAACGTTTTCTTTCATCTTTTAGATACCGGGTGTCCCAGACCACCCGTGTAAGGTATTTTTCTCGAGAACTGCTGAATCAAATGATTTGAAACAAAAAAGTCAGATAAAGCATTGACCCCAAATTTCCCGTAATTGATACTTTCAAAAGCCCCCGATAGGCCCTTGGGGGGGGGGGGGGGTGTTCAAACATATTTTTCAAGTTTTATCGAAAAATTCACCAATAAAGGTATAGCAAATAAATCTTTTCCATAAAGTAGAGACAACTTTAAAGTAGAGGCTAGATTTTTCCTCCCATAAACTATTCCAAAAACCCCAAATTTTTGGAGTTATAGGGGTTTTTTGGAAAGTTTTTGAATCGGCCTTTGTGACCACCCTGTTCAAAATTTCTCAAAAATATTTACAAATTCTGAAAGAACAAATCAAGACCTTTCAATTGATGTGCCACATGTTACCTTTATGTGAAAAAATAAGGTGTTTTACGCCAAATCAAAATTTTGGGGCCTAACTGGCTCAAACCATGGTATCGCGCCAATTCTGGCATTGAAGCCCCAAAATTTTGATTTCGCGTAAAACACCTTATTTTTTCACATAAAGGTAACATGTGGCACATCAATCGAAAGGTATTGATCTGTTCTTTCAGAATCTATAAATATTTTTGAAAAATTTTCAACAGGTCACAAAGGCCGATTCAAAAAATTTCCAAAAAGCCCCTATACCTCAAAAATTTTGGGGTTTATGGAAAAAATTTACGGGAGCAAAAATATCGTAAGTTGCCTCTACTTTATGAAAAAGAATTTGTGGTATACCTTTACCGGTGAGTTCTTCGAGAAAACTTGAAAAATGTGTTTGAACACCCCCCGCAAACCCCCCAAGGGCCTATCGGGGGCTGTTGAAAGTATCAAAAACGGAAAATTCGAGGTCAATTCCCTATCTGACTTTTTTGTTTCAAATCATTTGGTTCAGCAGTTTTCGAGAAAATTGCCCTACACGGGTGGTCTGGGACACCCGGTATATGCATTCTAAATTCAGCAGTGCTCTTCAAATGTGTCACAAAGAAGAATATATCGTTAGCTACCTTCCAGATGAACTTAATCGAACAACTCATTGAAGCACACACCACCACGGTGAGGTCTCCAGGTGAAGGAAGAAGATCAGGAGAAATGCCTACGAGGCTCCAAGGAAGACATTTTCCATCATACATACCAGTTGCACCGACAGAAAAAAGAGCTTTTCCGACGCGCGTTTGCTATGTTTGTTTCAACACAACGCTGACGGCAAGAAAAAGGAAAGAGACCAGGTTTCGTTGCCCAGAATGTGCAGTCTCTTTATGTGTTGTGCCTTGCGTTAAGAACTATCACACCCTACAAAGATATTAATTTTCTCTCTATCTGAAATAGCCTCGGTTTCTCTCCTAATTTTTAGTTTTTTCAAGAATTCCATTTGTACTTTTTTCTACCTCTAAATTTTTTTCTGTGCTAATTTTGGTTGAAATAAAGTGCCAACATGTTTTTCTAAGTATGTAGGAGTAGTTTTTTTTTTTTTTTTTTTTTTTTTTTTTTTTTTTTTTTTTTTTAAATTTTGACCTTTATCACTTAGCTTCTTAGAATTTTATGTCAACAAATTACCCACATTTTCCCAATTTCAATTTTATTAAAAATATTTTAAGCATAAGAAAAAAGCAGGGGGGTATCTCAGACCCTTTTAAAACATCTAAAGAGCATGTACTAAAAATGTCAGACTATTTGGATTAAAGGGGAGCTCATAATGGCAAGATTAGTGAAACAACCCGAATTAGCATAATTTCTCAATCCTAACCTGGCGTGAAGGGTGTGCAACTCTAGTCTTAACCTGGCTTTGAATAACCTTGAATGATTGCATGGCTAAGGCCAAAACCTGTAGTAAATGTAAAAAACCTGATCATTCTCTCAACAGGTGTAGATCGGTTAGAAATGTTAAAATGTGTGAGTTTCTTAATCCATCATGTCAAAATTACTGTTAATTCACTGTTAATTACTGTTATTGTTGATTCGACTCCAAGTAATTTAACTGATGAAAGTGACCCTTAACGAACGGGACATCTGGAAGAACTCAAATGTACCGTTCGTGACACCCTAAATGCCAAATATTTCTTTAAAAAAAAAAACAAAAACAAAAACAAAAAAAACAAAAAACGAAATTTTCTGAGGTGTTAGTAGGCACCGTTTGGCACAACTTGAGCCTGTTTTTTTTCTTGTTTTATCAACATTTTCAGCAGCTTTTTCCAGATTTTAGGAGTCAGGTGTCTCGTTCGTTACGCGCGTTTTGGCCCTAAGGTGAAAAGTTTAAAATTGTTACTAGGTTATTGTGCTTAGTTTGATTTAAAAATCCATCAAATGGATGCAGTCACGGCATTTTTAAATAGTAAAAATTATGAAATTTATGTCCAGCATCCGCCAGGGTTTGAAAAGGACTCAAAAAAAGTTCATCTTTTATTTAGCTTTTGAAAAATGTGAATTTGATGACTGTCTAAATGTTAAAATGCAGGGAGAAACTAGAATTTGTCTGATTTTATCTGTGGATGATCTTCTGGTTTGTAGCAAGAATACTCATATGATAAAATTGATCAAACGGAAACAGTCCCTATAATTTAAAATAAAAGATCTAGGAGTAGTTAAAACTTACTTAGGAATAGACATTATTTTCGAAAACGGTTCTTTATGCTGAGCTCAGAAAATTACATAGATTCTCTCGCCGAAAAGTATTCTATCAAGCAAGGAAAATTGTACCAGACCCGTATGGAATTACATTTGAAACTGATGCCAGCAGAAAAGGAAAACTGCGATGTTCGTTTTGGAAATTTAATTGGCTCTTTCTTACATCTCAGCTCGGGTAACAGGCCTGACAAAACGTGCTCGAATAACTATTTAAGTCGTTTTCAGACTCGTTTCTCATCAGATCATTATACAGGGTGTCCCAGACCACCCGTGTAGGTACTTTTTCTCAAAAACGGCTGGGAGTAGAGAGCTGAATCAAAAGAGTCAGATAGGAAATTGACCCCAAAGAATTCAATGAAAATATTTTCAAAGCCCCCCGAGGTCCCCCAGGGGGGTTTTGGGGGGGTTCGAAACACATTTTTCCATTTTTGGCGGGGAAAAGCCAATAAAAGGTACAAAACTAAGTTCAGATTCTGGAAGAGCAACTCATTGCCGACATTTTTACTCCAGTAACTTTTCCCAGAAAACCCCAATTTTTGGGGTTATGGGCCCTTTTGGGGGGAAATTTTCATTCGGCCACTGTGACCACACTATTCAATATTTTTCAAAAAACTGAAATCCATCTGAAAGAAGAGATAAAGACCTTTCGATTGATGTGCCACATAATACCTAAAAGCGAAAAATTAAGGCCCCCACGTAGATTCCAAAATTTGGGGGTCTTTGGGCACCCCCATGTAAAAAAAGTCAAATAGCAAGGTATAGCTTGTGACACATCGATCGAAAGCCCTCAAAGAGTAGAATAAGATGACGCAATCCAAAATCGTCTACAATCATTACTTTCAAAATGGCGGCCATTTGAAAATTTTGGGTGTTCAAAGGAAAGTCCTGGGAAAGGAGTCCAAAGATGAACGATACATAGATTAAAAGGCCTTAAAAAAGCAAACGAATGGCGCAAACCGCAAATCAATCCGCTTCTTCAATCAAAAGTTATGACCGATTGAAATTTAAGCAGCCTTAAATAGGCCTTATTGAGCCCTTTAAGTTTCAATCAGACATAACCTTTGATTGAAGATGCGGATTGATTTGCGGTTTGCGCCATTCGTTTGCTTTTTTTAAGGCCTTTTAATCTATGTATCGTTCATCTTTGGACTCCTTTCCCAGGACTTTCCTTTGAACACCCAAAATTTTCAAATGGCCGCCATTTTGAAAGTAATGATTGTAGACGATTTTGGATTGCGTCATCTTATTCTACTTTTTAAGGGCTTTCGATCGATGTGTCACAAGCCATACCTTGCTATTTGACTTTTTTTACATGGGGGGGCCCAAAGACCCCCAAATTTTGGAATCTACGTGGGGGCCTTAATTTTTCACTTTCAGGTATTATGTGGCACATCAATCGAAAGGTCTTTATCTCTTCTTTCAGATGGATTTCAGTTTTTTGAAAAATATTGAATAGTGTGGTCACAGTGGCCGAATGAAAATTTCCCCCCAAAAGGGCCCATAACCCCAAAAATTGGGGTTTTCTGGGAAAAGTTACTGGAGTAAAAATGTCGGCAATGAGTTGCTCTTCCAGAATCTGAACTTAGTTTTGTACCTTTTTTAGGCTTTTCCCCGCCAAAAATGGAAAAATATGTTTCGAACCCCCCCAAAACCCCCCTGGGGGGCCTCGGGGGGCTTTGAAAATATTTTCATTGAATTCTTTGGGGTCAATTCCCTATCTGACTCTTTTGTTTCAGCTCTCTACTCCCAGCCGTTTTTGAGAAAAAGTACCTACACGGGTGGTCTGGGACACCCTGTATGTATGCACTGAGAGTGCTAAAATATGTTTATTTAACCAAAGCCTTAAAACTTACCTATTGTAAAACTGAAAATTTCGAGATATTGGACTGTTCTTTCGATGCAGACTGTGCAGGGGACTGCTCAGACAGAAGGTCTACCAGTGGTAATTTAATTCGATTCTTCGGAAACAGTGTATTTTGAAAAACTAAAAAGCAAAATAGTGTGACGAAATGTTCAACCGCTGCAGAAAATGTAGCTTTGTCAGAGGATGTCACGGAATTATTGTTTGTTAAATAAATTCTGAACTTTTTTGGTTTAATTATTAAAAATCCCATCAAAATATTTGAAGACACTCCAGCGCGTCAAATATTGCTGAAGCGGTCCATCCAGCTACCATTAGGAGTGGCCCCCCTCAGAAATGGAAAAAACTTTCAGAGATGATAGAACTAAGCGCCAGCTTTCAGAATATCTGCAGTTTTTTTAAATTTGGTCAACTGGAAGCGGAGGGGCAGGGGGTAAAAGTCAAAACCTTCAATGCTCCATAACTTTTGAACGAAAAGAGATATTGGCGTGAAAGTTGCGCCAGAAGATGTGTCTTTTAAAGATCTTTCGATTGATGTGCTACAATGTTTAATTTGAAAAATATTTGAGCCTTTTTTGCCACTTTTTTGCTTTTTGAAGTTTTCAAAAATCCGTCTTTTGAGTTTGAAAAAAATGCGCAATGTAGGAATCTGAACAAAAAACTTTCGTGCAGACAGCTGATTTTATTAGCTTTCAGATGGCGCAAACCGCGATGCCGGGAAACGTTTCGTTCAAGAGTTATGACCGCGCAAAGTTTCAAATCTAGGCCAAAAATAGGGGTTTGCCATTCGATTCTACAAAAAAAATTGTTGCTCCAGCAATAATCGATGAAATTCATTGAAACTTGGTAGCTGGGGTTTTTTTGGGTCGCTGAAGTTTCGTTTAAAAATAATATCTCAACCCAAAAATTGGTTTTTGGGGGGTTTTCAGGGGGGACACCCCTAAATCTCGAGATTTTCAAATGGCAACCTTTATCTTGTGATACCTCATTTGAACGGGCGTAAAATGGAGTTCTTGCAAGATTTTAATACAGGGAAACGGACCATCAACTCTAGAGTAAAATGCTGCGAAAAAGACGATGAGACCATTAAAAAAGTCTAAAAATTGCTATTTGCAGAGAAAACTTAACTCGAAGTTTCAGGTGACCACCCTCGCATGTATGCACAACTACCTCGGATTTGCACCCCAAACAAACAGCCACCATCTTGCTTGTTGACAATCGCCATAATTCACTTATATCAGTGTATCGCCGCGAAGAGCCTTCCGAAAGGAGAACGGCTGGAAAGAACATTGCGTAACTTTAATTTATTTATCTAGTCGTGTTAGTGTTGTGTGAGCATTATGTGAAAGTTTACCCTTGGATTCGCGATTGCCAACAACCAAGATGAAGGCTGTTTGTTTGGGGTGCGAATTCGAGGTTGGTGCAGACATGCAAGGGTGGTCACCCGAAACTTCAAATTAAATTTTCTCTGCGAGGAGTGAGTCTTAGATTTTGTTTGATGGTCTCATCGTTATTTTTGCAGCATTTTACACTAGAATTGATGGTCCATTTTCCTGAGGCAAAACCTTGCGAGAGCTTCACAAGCTCCAAGGCATGTGAACAATAGTGGTCCATATTTGTTCGCTGCGGTGCTACCAGCCTGGGTAACGGAAAATCCCGCAGCGTTTGCATTCGAGAAGCTTCGCCCATACCCAGTCGTTCGTAAAGTAAAGAGCCGTTAGCGTGAACCACTATGTAGTGGGCTATTGTGGACATAAAAAAGTATGGCTGGTGAGTGCCTTGCATTGTCAGATCGTGACAACCAACAGCACATAACAGCAAAAGTAATCACGAGCACAAATTTTGACGTACTTGCAGGAATCTTTGTCTCTTTCTTCTGTATGGATTGATGGTCGGTCCGTCATCGTCAGTGTCAAAGGTAGTTCATCTGAAGTGTCCTGCAGTGGCGGCTCGTGGGCTTTGGTATTGGGGAGGCTGTGGGGGGGGGGGGGGGGGGGGGGGGGGGGGTTTGGGGGGAACCCCACCAGGGGGGGGGGGGCGAACAACAACAAACAGGCGCGGACAAAAACAAACAAGCGCGGCTGGTCCGGCGACTGGCATGACGGTTATCCAGCTACTGGCTCGGCAACGCTGCGGGAGTCGTGGAGGATAGCAGCCTCCGATACCTTCGTTAGTCCGTGCACAGTCCTTGCTTGGTTGTGTGTGTGTGTGCCGAACACCACTACTTGACTGTGACTCGACCGCTCGACCGACTCGGAGTCTGTGCCTCTCGACGAGGCGACGCACAGTGTTCGTAGCGACCCGGATCTTTGGCGGAAACCTCTAGCATGCTCGCATTTCATTGAAACTTGGTACTAAGGGGTTTTTTGGCAGCGGCGGCTCGTGCAATGTGGCAACAATGGTTTCCTCCATTTAAAACTGTGTAAAATAATCGATTACTTGGTGAGGTGCAGCGCCTCACCTAGTATCGATCTTTTTGCACACGTTTAAATGGCAAAAGTGCACGGTTGCCAGATTGCACGAGCCGCCACTGTTTTTTAGTGGTAGATTTCATTTTTTATATCAGATTTAACTTTAGATTTCATTTATTATTTTTTTACTTTTATTTTTGTGAAAATGACTAAGTCCCACACAAGCCACAGAGGCACTTTTAAACACAAAAATACGAAAGGGGGGCAAGTTCGGGCAGGATATTATTGCTGGATTGTTCAGAAAAAATGTTTTTTTGAACTTTCCTAACCATATTTCCCCGGGGCAACGCTGGGAAAAAAAGATATTGTCACGCGAACATGGCAAGTCCCACACAAGCCACAGAGGCACTTTTAAACACAAAGTGTATTTTTTTTATAATTCAGTTTTATATTTTTTTACATATACACCGTTCATCTCGCGTATATGCCCTCTTAGAATGTTCGCGAATTTTTTTTAATGAAACATAGTATTTTGCTGTAAAACTCATTGGATTATTCACCTTATTCGACGCTGGATTTGGACCATTGGGTGAGTGAAAGCACTCACCCCAGGTTTTTCTTTTTTCTTTCCCTCTTTTCTCTTCATTAATTTTAAATCCTTTAATTTATTTAATAAATTAATTGTTCTAGGTTGACTGTTCTCCTTATTTTCTTATTTTTATTTGACCCCCAAAACAGTCTGGTGGAACCCGCCCCCCTTTAATGTTGCGTAGCGGCGACATTTTTGTCCCCTTAACAGAGAAACCCACTACAGATATGGTGAAAGGCCTGGCCGTGTAGCACAGTTTACACAATTCCGATTCATTACTTCTCGCCAGAAAAATAAAAAAAAAAAATAAATAAAAAAAAATAAAAAATAAAAAAAAAAAAAAAAACACAGACTGTTTTTTTTTTTAATTTTGCCAAGCGAATTTTTCTTATTTTTTTACTCCCTTATTTGGACCCCATTTTTTTTTTCTAGGTTAAAACGTTTTTTTCGGGTTGTGGTTGCCTAATCTTTCAAGCTAACTATTATTTTTTACCGCGTATATTTTTGTGCCTGAATTTTGTCTCAGAGAAAATTTGTTCGTTGCATTTCCTTTCTCCTGATTGCGTATACACATTCGATATTTTTAAAAATGAGCTGTCGGTCAACGTTCGACCGCCAAAACTTCCCCGCATGTGATCACGTATAATTTTATACTGAAAGCAAGAAAATCTATGGTCCCGTCACACCTTATCCATTAAGGTTAGGTCCATTGGCTAGTATTGTGAAGAGGTATCGAGAAAAGCCTATTATCGGTGCCTGATCAGTCATTGAGATACTAAACACCTTACCCATCTAGGTTATTTCTCATCGTGGCGATCAACCACACCAAAACGGCTTTTCCCAGATATACGTATTTGGAACAGGGGGAGCAACCCCACTTCCAACTGATCAGACCGCGAGCAGAAGATATCTGGCAATTGAGCGTATTATCCGATCTGAAACATCAAACGGACGCACTTCTCGAACAAACTCAGGCTATTATAGACGAGTTGAAAAGTAATAAATCTGTTCTCCCGGTAAAAGGACCCCGAAGGAAGAGTCTATTTGCCCGCAGATACTTGAGAGCTTTGAGATATTTATATAAATCACACGTCAAAGACGAAAGTTTAATTGCATATTTAGAGGCAAATGAGACAGAAATTCTGAAGCAGTTTCACTTCCGAGGTCTAGTAAAATCTTCGAACTAAAAATAATTTTTTCTCTATTCTCGTCGAAACAATTTTTTTTTCTCCTTCTGTATTTTTGCTACACTATCGAATAGATTTCTATTATTTTTTGCCTTATTTTTAGGTGAGCAAGCCAATTATTTGTTTTATTGTTTCATTCCGGTTTGTCTATTCGATAACCCTACTATGATTTTCGTATGATTGTTCTATGCATCAATTAGTGTTTGTGATTAACGATATACCCTATGAGGTACCCATTTATGACCTAGTGCCCCTGATTCGTGGAAAAGGATTGTGTAAGTTGAATACACCTCTTCCATCGTCGGCCTTTGCGAAAGCGTTGTGTACTGTTCGTCAGTCGGAAATTATAGCATTTTTGAAAACCGTTCTTAAATTGAACCTCCTTTTGGGAAAAATAGACTCGTTTGAAATTTAAAAAAATCCTTACCAATCGATCGAGGAATGCGATGAGCGCTTTCGCAGAGATCACCCTGAAATTGTCCGACCGCAGTTTAATGAAACGGGTCGAATAAATTACTCAAGCTCGTTTTGTACCTTACGATTGCAAGTTGAACTAGCTAAGTTAGGATACGTACATAATTATGCGACGTTGGATGATGCACGCCGAGGTTTTCGAGCAGTATATAAAGTAGTAGATCCTTCGCATCCTAGTATTTTTGCACCCAGATTTTCTCGTGCTCTGACCCAACCGCAACCTTCCGTTGCTGACCAAGGGAAGTACAATATAGCTATCGGCGGTGCAGAAAGCTATTTTCCCCCTTTGCCGGATTCCCCTACAGATCTGAGTCAGAGTGATTCGGAATCATCTGGAGTAGAGTAAATCCTATAGCAGAGCCTCCTGCGCAGGTCATTCCACCCGAAGTCTTAGCCCCTGCCGTAAATATGGCGCAAGCTTACCAACCCATGAAATATCAGATCGACCCGTTTTATGGCAAAACAGCCGAAGAGGCAACCCAATTTTTGTATACCCTTGAAAGGGCTCGTCGAATGCATAACTGGAACGACGCTGTTTCACGTAGCTATTTTGAGCTTAGCCTACGCGATATCGCCCAAACATGGTGGGCAAATAACCAGGACGAGCTTAGTGTACTCGCCTGGGGACCCTTAACCGAAAAATTTGAACAAAGGTTTCGGGTTGTGGACGCTGAGTCAGCGTGGATAGAATTTGCCAGTCGGGTTCAGTTGCCATCCGAAACCCCCCTTACTTATATGGAACAAAAAGTTAAACTACTGTAGCCCGACGAATTCAGCGTCTGTCTGGCTTCACGCGCACGTCAGCGTAAGTTGGCGTCGGGTGGATCCGGCCAGACGCGGTTTTCGCGTGATCGCGGATGTCCTGACTCGCCCGAAAATTTTCCTGAGGTTTCCCGATTTCTGTGGGAAACTGACTCGGTCCTCCACGGGGTCTTCCCCGATTGGTTCGCCCGAGTCACGTGGTTTCGCAGAGATCGGGACGACCAGGGCTTCTCGCCACTGGAAAATTTTCGAGAGAGTCAGTCGTCGTGGGATCGGGACTACCATCGAGTCGGTACTTCTTGTTTTTTTTTTTTCAAGTTCGATTCAACTCCGATTGGGACATCGGATTCACTAGCTCGGATCGATTGGGATATCGGATCACCCCAGTTATCATTTTTTTTCTGTTTTCCTTTTAATTTTCCGGTTGGGATATCGGATTCTTTTAATTTCTGTTGTTTTATTTCTTTTTTTTTTGTTATTAACTTTTTCCTCTGTTTTTTTGTTAATGTGACTATATTCTTTTTGTGTGGTTGTGATCACTTATCATTACAATTTGCTCTCGGGTCGCGCTCATCCATGTGAATTATTAAATCAATAAAACCATCATCATATTGGATTACATCAAGAATCTGCGTTGGACTTCCTCTTTATTTTCGCCAATCAGGTAACCGCAATCTGTACCTATAATACATTTTTTTCTTGCCTTTCTCAATCAGAAAAAAAACGCTCAACCAACTCTGAGCGCGGAGACTCCATCTTCTCCGCTGGTGGACGCCCCCCCCCCCCGGTTTGTCTAACGTGACTCACAGCGAGTAATCGCTGTGTAACGCGGAGCCGCGTTAGAACACTCGGCGGTATAATTGAATATCGCTGAGAGCCGAAAATCCGCGTTACAAACCTGGTGGAGGCGCCGGGTAAGTTGGCGTCGGGTGGATCCGGCCAGATGCGGTTTTCGCGTGATCGCGGATGTCCTGACTCGCCCGAAAACCGCGTCTGGCGGGATCCACCCGACGCCAACTTACGCTGACGTGCGCGTGAAGCCAGACAGACGCTGAATTCGTCGGGCTACATCCTCGCGCTGAGATTTTCCTGGCGAATGAAATAATAAATCAATGGATTTATATTTTCATTACACTACAAAAAAGAGCCGCCCCTGACATGCTTGAGCCAGCCCTTGTGAAATGGATCCGCAACGGTCTTCTGCCCGAAATCAATAAAGAAGTCTATCTTCACAAAGCAGATACCCTGAATGAACTCCAGTCTCTTCTTAGGAAAACAATGGAGAATAAACACCTTATCTCCCAAGCGGCGGTCAACAGCGTGTCATTTGATCCGATTTACTCACGAATGGATCAAATGTGTGCCGCTATATCGGGACTGGAAGCAATCATTGCGCCAACGGGAACTTGGAATCAACAGCCTAAAGTCAATATGGCAACAGTGAGGTGCTACAATTGTAGAGGCTTCAGCCATTACGCGAAGGAGTGCCCCACCCCGCGTGATCTTTTGACCGCTGAAAATCCAAGGTGCAGTAACCCGATGGAGTATCGAACCCCAACCCCAAACAGTTCTGACAACAAAAATTATCATGCGATAGATCAAGTGTCAAACGCGGAACCCTACCGCCCTCCCTCACGAGGATGTTCTGATGACGGGAATTGGAGAAGGACCGAAAAGGAGTCATCTCAAAATCCGAGTTCAGGGGACCTTGATTATTCAAAAAACGTGAAAGGCCTCGAGCCACAGATGGCTCGAAGGCCTTAAACGAATCAAACCCTCAATCACTAGATTCCTCTCCGATTTATCTGAATATATCAAAAAGGAAGGAAAACGTAAAATTAGATATTGCAGAAAACCCCACCCCGTCACCCTCATCGGTGCAAATAAACGCTGTTCAGCAAACTAAGCCAGAGACGGAATCATCCGTGTGTAAACAAAGCCAGTTTAGAGTGGTAGTGATCAAAGGAGCACCCGGGAGCTCACCGGGGCATGTAAACAGAGCCGATTGGGAGCCGACCGGCGTGGCACCTAGCGGCAAAAGTTTGAACTACGTACGTCCTGATGAGCTGAGTTTATATACCTGAGTTTTGACCCTCATCTCCATCGGTCGATTGCTGCCTAGTGGTACAGTGCTGGCTCCCGGACCAGAAGATTGCTGGATCGATCCCCGGCTAGTCTCTTTTTTGTTTTGTTGTTTTTTTTTTTTTAATTTTCACAAAAATGCTTTGATGGTGTAGTTCGATGAAGGGCCGTTCAATTTTGAGGTTCTATTTACGTGATATCGACGAACTCCCATTGTGGTCCACCAAAGAAAAGCGGAGAAACCTGCCACTATCCCCAAAAAAAACCCCTTTTCCGAGTGCAGACAACCCCAAGTTAGATTATAAAAAAGACCGGGAGCGAGCGAAGCGAGCGGGAGGTAAACGCAGCGCGGAGCGCGCGTATTCGCCCGAAGGGCGTTACAACTCCCCTAAAATGCCAACAAATGTTATTTCTTTTATATCAATTCAAACAGCCCGCCAAATCGTGGCTCCCAATCGGCTCTGTTTACATGCCCCGGTGAGCTCCCGGGTGCTCCATCGTGGTAGTGATAGGCGACTCATATGTTCGCAACCTGAGCTCACAGCTGAACATGCTTACCCCTTTCCTTGGCACCTCCCCTAGAAAGTGCTGAAGCTGATTTTTTACTGTCCTCCTTTTCTCATATTCTCTTTTTCTCTTGCTCGCACCTAACTCTGTCGCAAGTAAGTTGCAGTCGTAATATCGTGATGTAGCTAGCGTGTAATAGTCTCTCTCAATCAAAAAGCCATGTTTAACCAAATATATCATTCCTATGTGTTTTATAAACAACCTCGCGTTCATGCTTTAATAACAAAAACACTGTCTAAATTCTTACAGGTCATGTGCTTAGTCGAGAGGCAAGCCCCGAAGCTCTTTTTATCTTTCAGTGTGTGATGAACTAATCTTCTCGTTCGGTGCTATTTTCAAGTGTTTGTGCGAATTTCGTTGTGTTCTTTTTTAGCGGACAATTTTTTTTTTGTTGAATTGAAATACGGGGTGGTTCAATGACGAATCTATCGAAATAACAAACGACTTCGACATTCATGACGCGACGCTATATTTCCTATTTATTTCCTATTTATAGTGCTGGTGTTTGTGCTTCTAATGTTTTACTTGAAAAATAAATGCAAAAAGCTTGAAAGAAAAATTGAATTGGCTCGGTGATCAAACGTGTGAATGACTAAAATTTAAAAAAAAAAAGAAACCCGTGACGTGTTTTTGAAATCACACTAAAAATTAAAAAACCCCGTGACGTGTTTTTGAAGTCACACTAAAAATTAAAAAAAAAAAAAAAAAAAACCCCCCGTGACGTGTTTTGAAGTCACACTAAAAAAAAAAAAAAAAAAAAAATTAAAAACCCCCGTGACAATGACAGCAACCGAAGTTGACTTGAGCGGAGTTGATAAGCTCAAAGATAAAATCAATTTTCAGCTATGGAAATTCCATGTTTAGAGACCGAGGCGATCGAGACTATGAGAAGTAGCCTCCACCCCCTCCTGTCCAAAGTTAAAAATTGCAATTTGCGGGCCCCCTTTAAATTTTTGGTGATTTAAGATTTTTCTCCGCACCTATGACACTCCATGCAAAATTTCAAATCTCTAGCTCCTCGGGAAATGCCCTAAAGTACGTGAAATGGAAATATGGACAGAAGGACAGACACGCCAGGGATTTTATAAATGTGGATAAGTTAGCCTGGCAGGAACATATTCTGTACCTCTGCAAAAAATTATATTTTGTGTTGTTTAAGTTTCATTCTCTTAGTCATATCTTTGATAATAAATTTTTGAAAGTGTTATTTCATAGCCTTTTCGTAGGCCACGTAAAGGCTGTAGAGTTGGAGTTTTTGCCGACGATACTGTTTACGTGGCTTCGGCTCAAAATTATGGACGTACTGTTCACTTGTTACAAGAAAGCATGCTGGACGTCCAGGAATGGACCTCTCATGACCGTTCAAAGGTGAATGCGACCAAATCTGAGAATGTTGTTTTTACCAACAGAACTTACGTCCACTCTCCGCTAGTTTTAAACGGGGATATCATTCCCCATTCCATGAAAGCAAGGTACCTGGGCCTTATCATGGATTCAAAGTTAAAATGGAAAGATCACATTATAACAAAGAAGGAACAAATTAATCTGAAAAATAGAAAAATGTTATGGCTAATTGGACGCCGCTCGAAATTAAGGCTGAGTAACAAAATACTCTTATACAAATCCATGATAAGGCCCATTTGGGCTTATGGATGCCAGTTGTGGGCGTGTTCTGCCAAGAGCAACGTTCATAGGATAGAAGTCGTACAGAACCTTTTGTTGAGACAAATCGCGAATGCGAGATGGTATGAGAGGAACAGCGATATCAGGGCTGAACTCGGGATTGAAAGCTTAGAGTTGTTCGTATCCAGAATGTACAACCGGTATGAAGAGCGCTTGCACCTCCATCCAAACCCATTGGCCCTTAGGCTTTTGGACTGGGTGGGAGATGTAAGACGACTAAAAAGGAGGAAGACTCATGAGCTTTCGACCCCCCACTTTCTCAAAATTTAATGGAAGTCCTGGCCAACTCTAACCGCCAGGGACTTTCCATTTCAATAAATTTAAAGTAAAAAATACTAACCTTTTTTACTTTCATTAGATATACATGTTAGGTATTTTTGCCCATTTTTGTACCATTTTCTTTTGCCCATTTTTGTACCATCTTCTTTTGCCCATTTTTGTACCATTTTCTAATTTTCCGTTTTCAGCTTTTACCATTTTTCTATTCTAGTTTACCACCATCACTTTTCTTTTTTAAATCCGGCTTATATTTCTATTATTCTATTTTTTTTTTTTTTTTTTTTTTCTTTTTTTTTCTCTCTTTTGTAATTCTGATTCACAGTTCTTTAAATTTGCTATATTTAATATGCGAATGACGAAATCTCTCTCCCTCTCTCTCTCTCTCTCTGTCTTAAAATGGATGTATATATGTGTCATACTTATATTTTAGTTGGTATAAGTTGAACTAAATGTAAAATTTTAAAGACTACATAGTCTGAAATTGTAATACAAATACTTTAATTTGTGTATTGTAATAAATAAAAAAAAAATAAAAAAAAAAAAAAAAAAAAAAAAAAAGCCTTTTCGTCTCAATCGCTACCTATGGCATTATTGTCTGGGGAGGTGTTGATCAAAATCTCTATGATTTACTCTTTAAATTGCAAAAAAAGGTTAAACTTATAATTCTAAAACGTGATAAGTTTTATAGCTCCTCTCTCCTTATCCCCTTTAGGTATCCTCTTTGTTTAATTTTATATTTTTTATATCTTTTATTTTTATTTTTATTTTATTTTGTTAAACATTATAATTCAAGTCGCCTTTCTTGACTGACCTACCCAACACAAGTCAACTTAGCGGGTAGGCAGATGCTCTTTTCTTTGTCTTGTTATTGTTTGCTCTTTGATCCTATGATAAAAAATAAATAAATTCTAAATTCTTACCACCCTTTTCAACGCTCTTTTAAGACTCCAATATTTTCCGTCTCAATGGAAGAGCTCAATGTTTCATATGATCCTGAAACCTGGAAAAAGCCAGCATCAAGTGTCCTCGTATAAACCTATTAGCCTTCTCTCTATTGTATCAAAATTGTTCGAAAAAATAATGCTTAAGAGACTAATAACCGCATTGCCTGATGCACTAACAGACCACCAATTTGGATTCTGTGGTAAACATTCAACCACCGAGCAAGTTCACAGACTGATTAATCATATAACCTATAACTGAAGCAATGGAGAAGAAGAAAAATACTGCGTGGGACTCTTCCTTGATGTATCTCAGGCCTTTGACAAAGTCTGGCACGAGGGCCTCCTGTACAAAGTCAGAAATAAAGCACCACAGTTTTTTAGTCTTACATCATACCTTACTGAACGAACATTTGTTGCCAAACAAGAAGATGCGTAATCCAAGGAATTACCAATAGACCTGTTTAGTGTGACGTCACAAAAAAATTGGTTCCAAAAAAATGCTCCATCTCACTCACTCTCATGGGATTTCCCATTAGAAACACGATCCAAATATGCAAATACAAATTTGTGCTGGTAAACAACAAGTTCTCTCAGATTTTAGTACACCATTGGATTCCACGTACCTTGAAATAAGAGCACACTACAACAAAATTTATGAAACATCGCGCATTCGTGTACAATCACAGTTTTATCAAAGAAAGTCCTATGTTTTGTCCTTGTCACACTCACAGTTTCTTACGGGCACAAAATTCTAGGATAGGTATAGGCTCATCGGCACCATCACACCTTGTGTTATACCTTAAACAAGCTTCAATACGAAGAGAGGTGAGGATGTTGAGTGTCATGGCGGTGATACTCCCGTAAGAGACCGTGAGTAAGACAAGGACAAAACATAGAACATCTATCAGTATAAGGTATAACTGTGATTGTGAATTTGCTTGTGATCTTTTAGGAACTATGTTAGAGTAGAAAGATACTTCAAGGGGCGTGGAATCTAATGGTGCAATAAAATTTGAGAAAACTGGTGGTTAACTAGCATGAAATCGCGTTCGAAAATTTGGATCTGATGTCTTATGGATAAATCCATGAGAGTGAGCGAGATAGAGCATTTGTTTGGAATCAATTTCGATCGTCACATCATCACTAAACAGGCCTATTAGTTCTGGAGTGCCTCAAGAAAGCATTCTCTGCCCATTTCTCTACACCCTTTATACTGCAGATCTACCGATACTGGACCCATTATCGACTCATGAGACTCTCCTATATGCAACATTTGCTGATACTCGCCTCCAATAATGATCCTCAGCTTGCCTCTGCCTCAGAGGACCTCCAAGCAGCCTTAGATGTCAAAGCAGCATGGTGCATGCAGTGGAAAATACAATCTAACACCATAAAATCCGTTCAAGTTACCTTCTCGCTAAGACATGGTTCCTGTCCACCAATTTTCTTACACAACGAAGGTGTCCCACAAGCCGATTCGGTCCGGTACATTGAACATTTGAACAAAACTTTGAGAACTTCAAAAACTTTAACCTAACGTTAGCAGTTTATATTTGAGTTTATATTCCTGGGACCAAATAGTGTTACGGCTTGACGGTCCTCCGAAAGACGTTGGATGGTGCGCACGTAAGTATATTTGCGTGTAGTTTATACCAAAGACTTCTAATACTATCTAGACTGGACATAACGCCTGCCCATTGAAACCGATCGGTATGCAACCACGATTACAGTATGTGCTAAGATTTTCGGAAATACATTGATTTAAATGGGAAAATGACTTTTTTGAAAAATTAATTAAAAATACTAAAAAAAATATTTTTCCATAAAACTTGGTACCGTTTGAAAGCTCATGATATGCAGATTTCGGTTCGGGCCAGTTTTTATACCATTTTTTCAATCGTAAACATTCTACAGAGGCTCAAAGTTAGGTCAATTTTCCTCGATTCTACGGGGTGTTCCACAGTTTCGGTACCCCGCTGAGACAACCTACATAGCTGTATATACTCAATTTTACGTAATCTATGTTATGATTAAAGTTATTTGTTTTGTGTATCTCAATAATTTATCGCATAAATTTTATTTTTTTGAGCTGTAACCATTCAAAAAAAGTACAAAGAAAACAATTTTTTGAAACATCCTGTAGAAAATCGGTACCCAACTTTAAGCCCCTGTAGAATGTTTCTCGTTCAAAAATCACATATAAAACCGGCCCGAACCGAAATCTGCATATCGTGAGCTTTCAAACGGTACCAAGTTTTATGGAAAAATATTTTTTTAGTATTTTTAATTAATTTTTCAAAAAAGTCATTTTCCCATTTAAATCAATGTATTTCTGAAAATCTTAGCACATACTGTAATCGTGGATGCGGCGTAGCCAGGCGCAACATGCGATTTTTGTCCCACCCCAGGTATTCACTTTCCCCGCCCTAAAATCGGCCTTATGTCCAGTCTAGATAGTATTAGAAGTCTTTGGTTTATACCCCCCGTAAGTGCTCACCGATCATCTGCGTGCGGGACCGTGAGGACGCAACACTATTTGGTCCCTGATATTTGTTTATCTCCTTGTTCAGCAGAGATTATAGTGATGAGTATGATGCTGTGATGCATGGTGGCGCTGGTGTAATCTTTGCTGAGTACTTGCGTCATTCGATTGGTTAGCACTTTCGCAGGATTCGAACCCGGGACTCTTGATTTGACGGACAGTTGCGAAATTGTGGCTATGCTCCTTCAATCAGCTAAATTCGAGGTAATCTTTCATTTTTCGGTTCAGATCCTTACAATGCGAAGTCGCTATACCAAAATTTAAGCTGTTGCCTGGTGGGCAGTAAATTTTGCAGGATAATTTAACTCTTAACTGCGTCTTGATTGCGGTTGAGGTAAAAAATTTAGCCGCAAACGCATAATTTGTCACCAGAATACCTAACGAATTCACGAGTCTAAGCAATCATGGATGTTTGATTTTTCTTTTATTTCCTCTCCCAACATGGCGGAATTTTCCAGGAGTTGGCTACATTATCACAATATTCTATCTCTACGAATATATTCCGACTTTGAAGAGTGATCAAGTTTGTTCCACGAATTTTGGAAGCTGCTTGTCACAATGGGTATTTAGTTGAAAATTTGTACGACTGGATTTTTTTTTTGTCTAATTTTCGATTATCAGACAGTGATAAGAGCGGAGAAAACAATTAACTGTGGCACCTGACTAATTTCTGAAACTATTCTTTATCAATTTAATCATTCCATGACGCTCCTCGTGACTGCCGCACTCATGTTCAGTTCAATTTTCTAGCTATCTTGTCAGCCAGCATACTTGCCTACCTCCTTACGTAATTATCCATTCTTTTTCATTCATATTTCTGTTTCTCTGTTTTCCTTCCCTTTCTTTCGTAAACCGGTATCTTATTCATTTTCCTTTGATCTCTTCCAATCGCTTCCCATTTTCAACGGTTGTTACGCCTTTGGCCACCATATCTTGATTCAGCAGTCTATCTGACAGAGCTTTACTTAACACTCACAATCAGTGAATATTAAGAATCATCGTGGATGTGGAAGTGACTCAGTGTTTCTAGAAAACGAATAATTTTGTTAATCTGTAAGTAATTTTCTATTTCACCGGTCTACAACATCGTGAGGCAGCTAGTTTTACTTACTGTACATTTTCGTCGACCTTGAATTCTTTACCTTGCCATTATCTTTATTCATTTCTTACCTACTTCATTCTCGGTTTTTTTTCCAGGAAGCGTGCTTGGAGCCATCTCAAAAGTTGTGATTAGCTTCTATATCAGGTTTTCAACGATAGCAAGCCCCTGAAATTTTGTCATGGCCGGTAAAACTAAAGCAGTCTGTGTTTTGAATGGAGAGAAAGTCAAAGGAACCATATTCTTCACTCAAGATGTGAGTGTTTTAAAACTTATTGATACTTATCCTGTCTCCCAATCAGAGCCTCCTGGTTAGTCACAATGATTAGCAAGAGTATATAGAATCAGTGATTCATGTATCTTACTGCTTATTCAACTTCTTGCTCACTTTAAATACGGGTCAGCTCAAGTTGAAAATAACCTCAAAAGTACTCAAACTCAATGAATACCTATTGTGCATCTACTGTTTGCTGTATCTGGAGATTCTCTTACTTCGAAAAACTCTTTTTCGAAATGAAGGAGCTCACTGATATGTATTCATTGAACTTTTTCCAACAGTATTTTTCGTATCGCTGGAAGGCATGGAATGAAAATGAATCCGTGAAGCAAGCATCCAAAACGACATAATGTGTCCGCGACATTCAGCATCCATCAGTGTTAATTTGACTAATTTTTAGTGTTTTAGATTCATTTTCTGCCTTCAATTTCACTTCATCATTTTATCTACGGAATTTTGAGACGCTGATTTCAAAAATGCTATCAGTTTTCATTAAGTTGGCCTAGATTTTACGTAAATTTGAAATTTCGTCTTTTTAGCAAAAAATTTTAAATTCCGGAAAAAGTTTGAGTTAATAGTAAAAAGTAAGGCGGAATTTGAAATCAGCTGGTCAATTAACTTGGGAACTAATGTGAAAGGGTGAGAAAGAGGTATCTTATGATGAGAAAACCTGGTTTTACATTCATAACAGCCGGACACTCTATGTCGTTTAGGCGTATAAATCGAATCTTTTGGCCTTGGCGTCCCTCTAGGGAACGCCTTCAAACCACTATGTCAAAGTCTTAGGCAAGTTTCGTTTTGATGAGATGGAGTAAAAATTGTGAAAATTGACGTACACTATCATTGAGCTCTGCCTTCACTTCTGAAACAAGCTTTACTTATCTTTCATCTCTTTGTGTTTTCTCAATATTCAGTTCCATCAGATATTGCTTCTTTACTTAGTTACGGTTTGATGAAATAGTTTGTTGAGAAATTACAGCTGATGTGATATCTTTTTCTACCCTTTTATTTTCAAATTTTACAGATTACATGTTCACAGCAGAAGTTTACGAGTTTCTGAACTTGACAAATAGTTTTGAATTCTGCTTGAAACGCCTCTAGATGCTTTTTACGTACTTTAAAGTTCAACCCTGTACTTTGATTTTTGAAACTCAATTGGAGCTAGACCATTTCGAGTGTAGAGTTCAGACAAGTAGTGGTGCCTGCTTCCAAACTACATTAAAGCGCATCCGTGGGCGGTTAATTCGCAACGAGTCCAAACTCTGCGCTAACCAACCGCTCACCAATGTATGTTGATGCAGTGCGGGAGTAGGCACCGCATCTTTTCAGAATCTGATGTTCTAAATGGTTCTGCTCTAGCATCTACTCTCGTGTTTACTGTACCCTTGAAACTTTGCTTTTCTAATTCTTGGGACAACATTCAGCATTCATGACTTATACAACTTGTAAGCTTTAAACTTTTCCTAATTCAATCAAGGAGTCAGCGGAGGATCGGTAGGAACCAGCACGTAGTTAACAGGCTACCTCAGACCTAAAGCTTTGTTTCCAACAAACCTAATTCCTTTAGTGCATCTGTGCTCCATTGAGTTGTAACCTCAAACCTGGCTATTCCGCCGGACCCTCGAGTTCCTTTACCTGTTGAATTGTTTACGGCACAGGTTCCTAGGCCCGAGTAAGCAACAGAGTGGCAGGTTGCATACTTACTGCCCCTCACCATGATAAAAGCGCTGACTTTTCCACATCGTGCAGTAATTAACTTGCTCGAAACGCGTTGTATCCAAGAAAGGACAAAAGGGACGCTAGGGACCAAACTCTTTCTACGAGTTTTTCCCATCTGATTTTAATAATTAAGTTTAAAATTTTTAATCCGCATCATAAAATTTGTGCCGTTTAAGGTACAAGATTGCCTGAAAAGTACACTCAGACTTAATTTCTGGATTTCTTGAGGTCTGTATTGAATTCTGCGGGTGAAAATGCGTGGAGACACCAATTTTCATGACATTTGGTTCATAGTAAAATTGTAGTCGCTATTCTAAAAAAACCATAATTTTTAAAAACTTCAGAGGTCTGTAGCTGAAAAGGAGGGCATTTTTGGATACCTGTCCATAGGGTGAAAAAGTTTCATTTTTATCTCAAATATGTGGTTGAAGCAGAGACAAATAGAGAGGGAGCACCAACCAGCTGCAGCAGAGGCACGCTGAATTCTCGCGGATTCAACAAAACAACAGTCAACGTCGCAGGGTGTTGAATGTTGAGCACCCTCCTCTACACTTCCGAGTTTATCCCCCCTGTGTGTACTGAATGTCACCGTCCAACACCATGCGATATCCAAAGGTGCTGATTGTTGTTTTACGTGTAATTTTGTTGAATCCCCGAAAATTCAGTTTGCCTCAAATCTTCCCTATGTATTTTAATGTACTGGCTCCGTCTCTATTTGTCTCTGGGTAGAAGTTTGTACTCGGAGTTCAGTTACATTCTGTGTAATACACATACAGTTTGATACAGTATGCTCGGAAATAAGTTTCGAAAATGTTCTGATCCAACTCTTGATCTTTAACAGTGGCTAAACTTGATGTAGACTTTAGTTGGACGCGTGAGAACTTTTACTTAAAATGGTCTCTAGTCTCGATTTTTGCAGAGAATAGTACACCTTAATTGTGGTCCAATCACCGAACGAAACATTCAGGGTCCTTGTACGGGCGTCCCTCTCTCTCAGAAATACTTTCTGGATCTGCTTCTACTCCACCTTCACTATCATCAAGAGCTTTTTTCATAGTTTTGGTTTGTTTGTTTTTGTTTCCATTGTAGGAAGCCACTGGTCCAGTCTCAGTCTCAGGGGAGGTCCAAGGTTTGACTCCAGGACAGCACGGTTTTCACGTTCATGAATTTGGAGATAACACCAATGGTGATTTTCTTTCTTGACATTGCTTCTCTTAAAAGAAAATGGAAAGTGAATTGACCTGTCAAGTGCGACGTCACAAAAAAAAATTGTATCCAAACAAATGCTTCATCTCAATCACTTTAATGGGTTTTTCCATAAAAAACAAGATCCAAATTTACAATTAAAAATTTGTACGAGTAAACAACAAGTTCTCTCAGACTTTATTTCACCATTGGATTCCTTGTACCTTAAAGTATTATCACCTTTCAACAACATTTTCAAAACATCACGCCATTAATTTACAATCACAGTTAAATGGAAGTAAGTCCTATGTTTCGTCCTTGTCTCACGCACTGTTTCTTTTGCGCAAAAAATTCTAGGATATGGGCTCATTGGCTCTATCTCACCAATTGTTACACCTTGAGTAAGCTCCGATACGAAGCGAGGTTAGGATGATTGAGTGTCATGGCAGTGATCTGCCATTAAGAGACTGTGCGTAAGACAAGGACAAAACATAGGACATCTTTCGATATAATTGTGATTGTAAATTCGCTTGCGATCTTTCATGAATTATGTCTGAGTAAAAATATACTTTAATGTGGAATCTAATGGCGCAAAAAAATTTGAGAAAACTGGTTGTTTACTAGCATGAATTTGCATTCAAAAATTTGAATCTGATTTCTTATGGGTGAAAAAGAGTGAGCGAAATAGAGCACGTGTTTGAAGCTAATTTTGATCTTGATGTCATTGCTAAACAGGTCTATTGCGAGTTTAGAAAATTAATTTTGTGAAATGAGATCATTACGTTGTCTCATGCAGGAATAAAATTCCTTTGAGGGCTGAAATTCCCTTATATATATTCTTATGATCATTTCTTCTAAAATTTTAAGCCGTTGAAAAAAGCAACAAAAATCCATGAATAATCCCCCCAAAAAAAAAAAAAAAAAAAAAAACTTAAGGTGATTGCAGGCGAAATTTTCCCACATTTCAATCTAATGGTTAGCGCCACCAGTCGTTTTCTTGGAAAAGTTGTGTTTCGGCTTTTTAAACTAAAACCATAGATAAAACGCAAAATCCAATAACATCAGCACTTGTAAAAAAATTGTACAGATTTTTTGAGCTCAAAACATGGAAAATTGGTTTAGAATTAAAGCCATGAAATTAATTTTGCCACAAGCTTATAGTGAGTGAGAATGAGTGCGAGTTATAATACATCGATCTGCCTCACTCGCACTCACTGAGGTCTATGGAAATTTTCGTATTTCATCATTTCCGGCTTTACTTTTTAGTGTTTCAGCTTGAAACTTTCAGGGTATTTTCCTGAAATATGCTCGCAGGTGCTGACGTTCCTCAAATTTGAGTTTTCAGTAGTAAGTAATTTCGTCAATTTTAGCCAAAAACTGTTGACTTTTTTAGCAGCGCGACGTGGTGTCTCCGGTTGGAACTAATCGACCCTGGAATCATCTTGAATGGGAATGAAAAAAAAAATCAGTTCTGACTAAATCTAGTCAAAATTAAGTAACAATGCACGGGGTATTGCTTTTTAAGTTTATTTGAAGATACTGTTATTATTAATCTGTGAATTTATTTTCCAGGTTGCACAAGTGCTGGGCCTCATTTCAATCCAGGGAAGAAAGACCACGGAGCTCCTACTGATGAAGATCGTCATGTTGGAGACCTAGGAAATATTGTAGCTGATGCTAGTGGTGTTGCCAAAGTTAATATAAATGATAAATTTATTTCCTTGAATGGTCCCCAGAATATCATAGGCCGTACTCTCGTAGTAAGTATTATTATTCTGTTTTAATCATTCATGTCTTTTCTTATTCCATATTTCTAGTCTATCTGAGCAAGAGAGCTTAAAGCTGGAAAATCCATTGGTGTCAAAAAATTTTGTGGAGATGAGAAAATTTGTTGGTTTTTTCTTTGTTTTTTGTTTTTGTTTTTTTTTTTTGTTTGTTTTTTTTTTTTAAAGGACAAAGAAGGTAAAGTACAGACTGCTTTAGTAATGACGTCATTTGGTGAAAAATTTGGTTGAGCGCTTCAAACTATCTTTCTCATTCTGATGTGACCTCTGTGTACTGCTATCTCACTTATTGCTAAAATTGCACACAGAGACATTTTCAGTGAAATTTTTTGGCAGAAATGAATATCTTAGGGTAATTTTATGCATAACTTTCCAGTCATCAATCCAATGGATAGCACCACTAATCAATTTTTGGGAATATCACGTTTTCGGCATTTTAAACTGCAACCAAAGAAAAATGCAAAATCCGAGAAAGTCAGCAACTGCGTAATTTTTTTATGCGTTTGCTTTGAAATACAAACATAACGAACTCAAGATTTGGGCAGCTGGACTTTACTACTACTATTAAAAAATTTATTGAGCCCAAAACAAGGGAAATTGGTTGAGGATTAACGACGCAAATTATGAAATTCCTTTCACTCTAAGCTAAGTGAATGTGAGTGATATATGATGTCTATCTTTCTCTCTCGCACTCATTGAGGCTTATGAGAAGTGTTGTGCATCATAATTTACGGCTTTATTTATGAGTGTTTCAGCTTGAAACTTTTAGGGTGTCTACCTGAAGTTTGCTCGCAGGTGCTGTGACATTCCTCAAATTTATACTTTTGGCGTAAATTTGGAAATTTTAGCCAAAAATTATTGACCTTTTAAGCAGCGGTACATACAGCGCAAACTTATTGACCGTGGAATTATTTTAACGTGGAATCATCTTAAAGAGAAGCTGTGACTGATAAGTGCACCTTCATAGTTTTGCATCACTTAATTGCATCACAATTGAAGCCTGATGGTGAGCGTAGGGTGTTACATGAGGTCAGAAAAAGCTCATAATGTTATTTCCATTTCACTATGGATTTTTTGGATACAGATAATTATATTTACTATAAAGAATTTTTTTCACCTTTTCTAATTTTTTCTTCCGAAATCTGTGATTTTTTCATTGCATATTCTAGCTTTTGGGTTCTTTACCTTTAGCGAAAATAACAATCAGAGGTACAAAAACTTATGAATTCCACTCCTAAACTTGCAAAATGTATTTAAGCACACAAGCATAATGGCGGAATAATGGAAGATTCCCATCTTAATTTTGGTACTCTTTCCATGCTTGGAAGGAAGATTCAAAGAGTAACCAGCTATCAAAGGAGAGACTCACAATCAATCAATGGCACTGTGACACCGGTGCCAAAAGAAAGACATATTGACTTTATTGATAATTTTTTTATGGAGTGATAATATTTTCAGATTGGAATCTTCAATTATTAGTGCCCGAAGCTGTCATCGTGCTAGCGCATTTAGAAGCACTTTGGGAGTTGAGGAGTGGATTTTGTAAGGTTTTATTGGTTCCATCGTCATTTTCGCTGATTTTTACCACTCAATTGACTCTTGAATGACTTACAGCAAAATCTTGCAATAGTCCCATACCCCTGTGCCTAGTTTGTTTTTACAATGAGCTCAAAGAACATTCATTTTAATTTTTTGGGTATTGGCACTATGGCCTCAATTTGGTAAAGCCAAAGATGGCCTGAAAGATTTCCAATCTCACCAGTAGTTGGCGCCAGGTGCATTATCCTGCTGCTACAAGTAAACTCATGATGGGGCTGTTGCACGCTTTAACTATGAGCAATTTAAGGGTTGTTTCAGAGGTAAGAACCTGTAAAAATAAGATGATAGCACTTAAAACTCCTAAACTTATAAAATGCTTTTAAAAGCGCGAGCGTGATGGTGGCGTTGGGCACTAATAATACAAGATTTTATCTTCATTTCGTCACTCTCTCTATGCAAAAAAGGGAGATTCACTGAGTAATTAGACACCAGAGTAGTGACCTACTTGTGTTTAATGGTACCGTGACACCGGTGTCAAAGGAAAGTTGTCTCTCATTGATCACTTCTTAATGAATTTACATTATTGTTAAATGGAAGTCTTTCATTATTAGTGCCCCATGCCACCATTACACTCACGCATTTAATAGTATTGTGTGAGTTTCAAAGTGGGTTTCGTGAGTTTTTAGTGCTACCACCGTTATTTTCGCAGGATTTGACATCTGAATCAATCCTTAAATTGCCTTTGTCAAAAGTGTGCAACAGCCCCATTGGCACCTAAGAGGTTAAATAAATGAATAAATAATAAATTGATGTGTATTTCAGGTTCATGCCGATCCAGATGATCTTGGAAAAGGAGGACACGAATTGAGTAAAACCACGGGTAACGCTGGAGCCCGAGTTTCTTGCGGTGTGATTGGCGTCACTAAGTATTGAAAATCCATGCCCTTATCGGAGCTAACCGAGTTTCGCAATCATGTCATTCCGAAGTTGTGACTCATGTCTCATGAGCACTCTTACTTTCATTAGAACTCTCACTTCTCTATACAGATTGATGTACTGTACTCCCTTCAATAATCGTATTTCGAACATCGCAAAGTTCTTTCATCACAACATCTATCAGCTTTGTTTCTCATCTTAGATCAGTGCCACTTGTATCAAATTTTGAACTTAGAGTTTATGTTCATTTTAACTCATCCTGTTGAATTATTCACATTCGCCACTATTGGTGTGTGAGTTTTGTTATTAAAGTATTAAGGTTATTGATTTCTGTTTACTTCATTTTTTCCTTCTTACTACATATCTCTTTGCATTCTTTGTTAATTGAGGACCGGGGTGCAAGAAGGGCACTTGTCTATAATAGTCTGCCATCATCTCCTCAGTCTATTTTATGGTTTCTAGCCACGTAAGTATAAAAAAAAGAAGAAAAATTACTGAAAATTTTAAGCACTGAGAATTAATTATGATTTATTTTCAAGAAAAATTACCTCTTTGCATCCTTTTCAAAAGTAAAGTAGGAAATGAGATTATGAATTATTGATCCAACGGCGGATGCATTGCTGATTCTTTTGCAATATGTAAAAAGTTTCTTTTAAATGATTATTATTTTTTTGGCAGTCTCACATTGTTACCTATTGGTTTTTTTTTTTTTCCGATCCGATTTGAAATTGTGGTCCATCAAACGAAAACAGAAAAAACTGCCATTTCCCCCAAAAAAAAAACCTTTTTCGAGTGCAGAAAACCCCCACGTTAGATTATAAAAAACACCGGGAGCGAGCGGGTGGTGAACGCAGCACGGAGCGCGCATATTTGATCAAAGGATGTTTAATTCCCCTAAAATGACAAAAAAAAATTAAATTGGCCCGAATTAATAGAAAAATTTGACAACGCTTTGCAACGGCTCTGTCAGATTAATCAGCAATGCATCCACCATTGGATCAATCGGTTTTCAGGGAAAATACCAGTCTTTGTGAGGAAATTTGGAATAAATACTTTCAGGGAAAATACCAGCCTTCGTTGAGAAACACTGTCAAGATGAACTTTCGGGCAAAATAATTCCGGGGATATTCTTTCGGGCTAAATTTTTTAGAGAAAATGAATATGCTCCTAAAAAAGTCTAAAATTCAATAATAAACTCACAAAACTGCTACATGGCAAGATTGTACTGGTAGTTCAATGCAGTTTCATTGGAGATTCCTGTCTTATCTGCCGCTTTCTCTACAGAAACACAGATGTATGTCTCAATTTCGGTAGGAATCTTCTATGATGCCTGCGTCTCTCCGCCACTAACACCATTGTAACGCCATTGTAAGCCCGATTCTGAAAGTGAATTTTGTGATTTATTAGTGAACTCATCGTCATTTTTACAGGGAGAGAGAGTATCCCCTCCCTCTCTCTTTCTTCCTTTTGCTCTCTCTTTCTCTCCCTCTCAGGTTTTTATGCAAGAATCAACTCTTCAATCAGTTCAATCACCAGGTTCATTCCTTGGTTTTTCTCTCCATGTTCTTTCCTGACCAAATACAAGTACAACTATAAACATTTGATCCATGGAATTTCTTCTTGTGAGAATAAGAATGTCTGTATTACAACAAAGAACAAGATTAATCTAATCCTTTCCATTACACGCACAGTCTTGCAAAACGTATGACCTCTCTCGTCAGTCGTCACCCCATGGCCATCGTTCATTTCGCCCAATCTCCACCGGCTATGACAATAATAAAGACGAAAGTTTGAACTGCGCGCCGGAAACCCGCGTCTTTGAACGTCTTTGGGAGTTATAATATTTTCGGTAATCTTTGACCACAATAATAACAAACACTTAACCTCAACTTTTCTTGTTGTTTTGTTTTGGGTTTAAAACAGTTTAAAAAAACCTTGTGAATAACACTAAAGTACTTTTCTTTTCACCATCATTAAATTTTTACGTGAAAATGAAAGTTAAATTCACTCGGTAACAAATTTTTTTCATAATTTGGAAGTTCTATAAGCTCAGAAAATTAAGAAGCAGAAAAAATGGACGAAGAAGAACCTGATTACATGTCTGATTGTTTTCTCACGAACAGGTATACTTAGCGAGTCTATGAAATTAATTAAGCTATCTCTTCTATTTTAATATTTTATTTTGAGAAGCACGAATTTTGATTCGGTTTTTTGGGATTGAGTCCAAGTCTGTTTACTTGTGTGCTCTTAAGTACTGAAATCTCATTGCGCAGGTCTGTCCATACAATGGCGAAGCGCCGTAAACAAAAAATCAACCATCTGTTTTCAGTCCAATTTTTTTAAATGTACAAAGATGGACCACTGAACTAAATTACTTTGACTTGCTAGCTCGGCTTGAGCGCTCTATTGTATACTTGGTTTACGCGCTGATGTGCCATTCTCGGTTTCTAGTGGTTCGCCAATAAAACTTCTTGCCACAACTGATTTGTGGATTCTCTGTTGGAAGCAATTAAATCCGGGAACAGTCTTATTTTTTTTTTTTCTTATCAGCAAAACATTAAATGAGGTAAATCAACCAAGAGTAATTCCATCTTGTTTATGTATTGAAAAATTAGACTTGTGTTTGCCTCCTAATTTGGGTGCCAAGTTGAAAGCTCAATCAGATTGGTCTATTCTCAATGAAGCTTGGGGATTGACAAAAACCAGGACTTTTGATTCTTGATCAGAACTCAAGAGCCTTGAAGAAGAACAGGTTGAACAATCTGTACAGGGGCGGACTGGGGTCAGAAAAGTTACCGGAAAAAATTTCGGTAGGACCGATCCTCAACTTAAATCCCCAATGGGGGGTGTGGGTAGACACCCGCCATCGAAGGGGAGTTTGGGGGTCCTCCCTCAGGAAATTTTGACAATTTAGAGTCCTTAGGATGCAATTTAAGGCTATTTCAATGTTAAAACCAACATTTTTTTTTGGTTGAATAATGCCTCTTTTTAGAGAAGTACTCTGTGGCCTGTATTTATAGTTGATCAGAGCAACTGAGCGGTGAGGATGGACCACAGAGTAATTCTCGTTCACAGATTAACATTTTCAGCGCTTTTTTGAGAAAAATCAAACTTGCTCACTCTTTATTCGGCCCTCAGGGTCGATGTCGCATCCCCCGATACCCCCAAACACAGGGCCGCATTTAACAGGATACATTTATATTTATACTTATTTCTACTTACTTTTATTTTTACTATTTATTTTTATTTTATTTTTATATGCATTGAGGCCCTGGCCTATTTGGTTACGATGTGGCCCAATTTTCGAGCGAAAACGGTCATATGGAAATGTTTCTAAAACATTTCTATTTTATATGCATTGAGGCCCTGGCCTATTTGGTTACGATGTGGCCCAATTTTCGAGCGAAAACGGTCGTTACTGATCGAACTTTCACTAAAAGCCCTGAAAGTGTTAACTTGTGAATTAGAGGTACTTTGTGCCCTCTGTGGCCTGTGCTCAGTTGATCAGAGCAACTGAGCGGTGTGAGTATAGACCACAGAATAAGTCTAGTTTGCAAATAATATTTTCAGCGCTTTTTGAGAAAAATCAAACTGGATCATTCTTTACTCGGCCGCCGCGCCGCCTCGACATTGAAGGCTGAATAACAGGATATACTAAAACTTATGTGCAGTCTGGCCCAATTTATTTTCCAGGGAAAACGGCCGTAACTACTTGAACTTTCCCAAAAAGAGCTGAAAATGTTAAGTAAGTTGTAAAATGGAAGGACTCTATGTGCTCATATTTTATTCGGCCCTCAGTGGCCAATGTTGTTAATTTTTGACTTGACAGCCGCAGCCGCATTTTTTTACAAGCCGACTGGCCCTTTTGACCGACCGGCCCACGGGGAAAAGTCCCGGTAGTCCCGCCTGCCAGTCCGCCCCTGAACCTGTAACATTACAAAGTTAGATTAAACAAAATACCTATGGGTATGAGTTTCTTGTCAGGTTGCAGCCAACCAAATTGAAGGAGACAAGCTGCACCCATGTGATGTCACCCGTAAGCTTTATATGGAGCTCAACAATGCTACCTAACTTATTTTCAGCTCAAGATCGCAGCGATCATGGTTGCTCAGGCTGAATCCTACCTTTACCCTCTTATATCTACCATAATTTATTTCAGATTAGTCAGCATCCAATAATTGTCAACAATTATCTATTTAGTCAGGACGTTGATTGAAAATGGCTAAAAGCTGTGACCAAGTAAACCGTACCGTATCTGACGTTGCAAAGTGTCAGATGCCTGACAATTTAAAAGCAACTCTTATGAAAGCCTCATTTCAAGAAATAAATGACTTGAGCTTTGAAATTCCTTTTCTTCAAGTCTCAAAACTCTCACGTTTACTTTTCTAACTCAAGTTTTTCCAAGACCATTTTCTTAACTGCCTCTCCTATCGATCCCTTCTGCTGTAGAGAGGAGAGAGAAAAACTCTGAAGAGTTCTTCACTTCCTCCCTCCCCTGAACTGTTCCGAAAGGGGGAGCTTTAGACAGTCTGACTCAGTGACTTATCTTCAAGTTCACCACAGTTGGTCAGGTTTATAAATTAGCAGGAACTGACAAAGACACCTTAGCAACTAAAAATCATCTTCGCTGAGTAGGATAGTTCATCTCAAGATTTCGTCACTCAGACTACCTATTATCTCACAATCAGTTGTTCTAGTTCACACTTTCTTATCCGCTGCAAAAAATAAAAATAATCCTAGAATAAGTACAGAAAACCGTTTTACTGTTCATAAATATAACCTCATATCTCTCTGTTCTTGCTACACATTTTTACACTCCTCTAACTGTTCCTTAATAGCAGTTTGCAGGAAGATATAAGACCAGGATTAATTCATTCTAGAGCGAAGAAACGTGAACATGAAACTCTGAAACGTAAAACTGAAGTTCGAGTACAACAGAAGCTGCTGAATAAAAAAGTATTTCAGCATAAAACTATGGAGGAAGGTTTGAGTAAACCCATCGACTCTTCAAACAAAGGCTTTGCACTACTGCAGAAAATGGGTTACAAACCAGGTGCTGGAATTGGAAAAGATGGCAAGTATTTTTATCTTAAATTCAGCTTTGGTTAAGGGGGGGGCTCCCCTGGTAAAAACATTTAAATTATAGACCATTTAAACGTGATTTTAGCTCATTTAGAAAGAAAATCACAGAAAATTTTTATAGCTACAATCCAGTCATAAATTAGGAAAGTTCACCTCAAACTTTAAATTACACTGCCATCTTTAATTACAATTTTTTCACCATCCTGTGCTAGAAAACCAGGACTCTTGCTTTACTTCAATTATCTAAATAGGCATTTTTTAGAATTTGGACTTATATTAAAAAAAAAAAAAGCAAAAAACAAGAGGGAGACCGACTCTCTGACCCCACGAGGAATCTTCCAGGTATTCCCTATGACCAATCAGTGTTACCAGGTTTGGACGGGGTAGAATAGTCCACTGTGGATAGCGATAGAGGATTGGGAGTGGGAGTGGAAGCGCGGACAGTTGTGGCTGTAATCAACGAGCTATTCTCATCAAAATAGTCCACGTGTGGTTGAATCTGTCCACCATTGGCAACACTGTGACCAATCCAACCCTGAACCAACCTCACCTATGAATACCTTAAAAAAGCCTTGGTTTCTCATATTTCTCTCCTTTGGTTTTTTCAGAATCTGGTCGAACTGAGCCGATTGGCATTACTTTGAAGAACGACCGGAAAGGCCTAGGCAGGGAAAGTGTTTTGAAAGAAATCAAAGCATTGAAAGCATCTTTAATTGCCAAAAAGCAGAAAGTTGAATCTGTTAGTGTGGATGATTATAGAGCTCGATTATCTGCTCAGGCTGGTGAAAAACTTACCAATAATGATCTGAGGCGTTCTCAAATAGTTTGTCATGATCTAGATTCTAAAGAGGTATGCAAAATAATATTTGTCACTACACTGCACCTTTAAAACAGTAAAATAGGTAGCTGGATGAGAATGATGCAATTTTCTTGTAATTTAGTGGATAGTTACAATCCTAATTAAAAACTGCAGTTGAGAATAATTTATTGTCAAGGAAAAAAAATTCAAAAAGTACAAAATTCTACTTTTTAAAATTGAAATCACTTGAACCAAGTTAATTTTTTAATCTGGCAAAATTTGGACCTTTATCACTCTTGGTTAGTCAGTTGTCAACTTGTAATGATTTGCTTCACAACACTCCTCTGACGTTTGATGTTAAGAATATAAGATTGAATCAACACTTAGAGTACGAAGGATGTGTAAATTGCAATGTAGTTCGCCGTTCAGTGCGGGCGACTTATGCCGTTCATTGCCGGATTTGCCGGGGTTTAGGGTTTTGGTTTTCTTTGTTTGTTTTTTGTTTTTTTGTTTTGTGTGAAAATTAAATTTCAGAACCTACTTACCCGTTGATAGACCACAATAATTGTTTCACTTTTTTTAGGGTTTGAGTTTATTTAATATTTATTTTTCTATTTTCTAGTTTTATTGTATATTGCAACGCTTCTAAGAAGGTCTCTCAGCAATCAATTTCTTTTCAGCTGCGGTATCAATGCAAATAAATGTCATTAGATCTTTTTGAAGTGTCTAAGATTAAGCAAATTAGACTAGTATATCTACTTTTTCATGCGATATATTTTAGGAATATAACATATTTCACTTGACAAAAGAATAGGTACAACATTCCGATTCTGATGCTAATCAGGAACTCATTTTCTATATTTCCTAGGAGATAGACGAACCTCTTGAATCCTGGTTTTGGCCACCCAAGAAAGATCCCTCAACGGATGAAGACTCAGACGAATCAGATGAAGAGAAACCAGAGGACAGCAGCCTGGAAGAGGCTAAAGAATATACTGTGAGTCCATTCATTTTTAACAATCAGAATCAAATTAACAATAATAATAACCATCAGATATAACATTTAACCGGCACTTTTCTTCCAGCTCTCTTTCTTCTGCGGTCAAGGGCGCCAGCAGCAAGAGAGGCCCCTCCCCCCCTTAGAATTCAGAAAGTGCCGACTTCCAAGCCAATTTTCCCCAAAACAAGCTCAAAACAAGCAAAATTTGAAAAAACGAACAGAGAGTATGGTCTCCCCCCATTGCAATTTGGTTTTGAGAAGGATTTCCCTCAAAATTCTCTGCCCGGCGCACAGTGGAGCGAGTCAATGGGAGGAGTTGGACATGAAATATTTGACTAAAAATGCAAATTTGAATGTTCTCTCAGTAAAAAAACACATTTTAAAGGGTGATTTTGTAAGGAAATTCTACAATAAAACCAACTAAACCACTTTCAACATTTATATTGCATATTAACAAAGGTATACGCTTACAAAGTGGCCGCGCTATGTCCGGCTTTTCCCGTTGACTTGCTTCGCTGTGAAGCGCCAATGAATGTGGTTCACTCCTATCTATGCTCATTCCAATGCAGCTCTATGCTTCCCTCTATTCCAATTTCTTCCTCTCTTTCTTTCTCCGTTACTTCCACATTGAAAATATTTGCAAATTTCATCAAGGAATGGGGCTGTTGGACACTTTTCCTGGAAGCTATTTAAGGGTCATTACAGATGTAACAACCTTCGAAAAGAACAATGATAGCAGTAAAAACTCACGAAATCCACTCCTTAACTCATAAAATGCTCTAAAATGAGCAAGTTTATTGGTGGCGTTGGGAACTAAGAATAGGAGATTCCCATCTAACAATGCTGTAACTCCATCAAGAAATGACCAATAAGAGACAACTTCCCTTTGATACTGGTATCACCAGGTGTCAAGATACCATTAATTGGATGTGGATCACTACTCTGGTGTCTAATTACTCTGTGTCAATATTGAGAGAGTGACAAAATTAAGATAGGGAACTCCCTTAATTAGTGCCGAACGCCGCCATTAAGCTTGGGCATTTTAAAGCATTTTATGACTTCATAGGAGTGGATTTTGTGAATTTAAAACCCCTCAACAGAAGTGGATTCACTAATCTTGCAGGGAGCTAATCTGAGATGATGTGTTCTGATGGCACTCAGTAACAATTGTCTGCATTTCTCAGATTTTGTCTCTTACCTTGTTATTAATGGAAGTGTGAATTTAAATTCTAATTCAACCATCCGATTACATTGTGAGAGCTTTCAATGTAATTCCCATTCGGGGAATATTCCAATATTAATGCAGAAACCTTATTGATGTTTTCTGATGCTGTGGTATGATGGGAGATGCAATCCAGAGACTATCTGATAGAGTGAGACCACACTTTTATGAGCTCTGTATCACTATATCTTCTACTGGAACAATTTTATTTGTAATCTTCCTCATTTTGCTGAATCTCGAATTCTAACACTATTTTCCTTTTTGAAATTTCAGGTTTTTGAAAAGCTGAAAATTCTAACTTCTTACCTGAGGGCAGCTCACTTTTACTGTCTGTGGTGTGGTGTAAAATATAACGATATTGAAGATATGAATCAAACATGTCCTGGATCGACACGAGATGATCACTGATTGTAGTGTCCTACGCCTTTATAATAATGATACTAGTCATTCCATAAGTGCTATGATGATAGTGATTAAGGTAACAACCGCCGTAACCATTAACATTGCACGATACCCTTAGTCGAAGATTCCAGGGGAAGAATGAAGTATGTCACTAACTTCATAATTAAAAGTTTCATGGCCAATCTAACGGGATACTAGAGATTAAATCGCATGGATCTCTTGCAGGTTTTTCACAAAAAAAGGGCAGGTTTTTCTTGCACGATAAGACGATGATAACAATGAAAAGTCTAAAATCCATTTTGGAGGAAAAAAACTCAAATTGAAAGTCAAAGTGGTTCATTGACTCTGGTCTGAACCAACTATGGTATTATGTCATCTCCAAACTCGGAGTGAACAACGGGCTTCTTGCCTGTTGCCTTTACACTGTACACGTAGTGCACTTTGTAGGGGAGATAGATGGAACACATTAAACTTGCAATTAAGTTTACTCTCTTGAGAGTGAGTTTTAGACTTTTTCAATGGTCTTTTCACCATTTCTGGAGAATTTGCTAATCCCATGTGGCTCTTGCAAACTTTTGTTAAAAAACTTTTGTTTTGTTAGATTGAAGAGTTGATTCTTGCATAAAAACTTGTAAACATGACAGTAAGTAGGTACACTAAAAAATCACGAAATTTACTCTCAGATACAGGCTTAATGGCGGAGCAACGCAGGTATCATGGAAGATTCCTATCTAATTTGAGACACATCTCTGTGTCTCCGTAGAGAAAGTGACAAATTAGACCGGAATCTCCCATGATACCTGCATAGCTTAGCCATTATGATCTTGCCATTATAGCTGTTTTCTAAGTTTATTACTAAATTTTAGACTTTGTAAGTGTGATTTTCATGATTTTCGCTGGCTTTTTTACATCAGATTTAACTATTCATTTGCTTTTAGCAAAAGTTTGCAAGAGCCCCATTGCCTATAGGAAAACATTGCAAAAGCTCCTTTGCGATCAATAGAAAAGTTCAGCAAAGTTTCTTTACTGATACATTGAACATTAGAGAAACCATAATCTTTGAGCTTGTTCACTCCTTTCCTGTGCCGTAAAAACTAAAAGGAGTTTTTGAGACTTGCTTAGCTATTTTCCTGAAATTTTCAACTGGCATTTTTCATAAAAATAATATTATACAGTTGCGGAAGTGTGCAATTGAGCAAAGTCTTCATCAGCTGATTGCTAATTCTCTAAGACCCCAAGTTGATTAAGCCGAGACAGCAGGTCAACGTTTTACGGGGTTGATTTGCTTAAGTTCGACTGCTGTGAAGCTATGTTGACTGGATCAGGCAGAACAAATGGTACTCCGTGCTTGATTGGCAGACTAGAATCAAGGCCCAAACCGCTCTCCAATCAAAATAACTCAACTCACCCCTAAAACACTTGAGGCTGATATCCAGACTCATAGAACTGATGAATTCTTGATAAAAGAACAGCCAGAATTCTTAAAAACTTGATCATGGTAAGGGTTTCTTGAATTGACAGGAGTACTTTCTCAATTCGTGCATGATAAAAATAATTATTTGTATCTTTTCTCGGGGGTTCCCAAACTTCAAGTATCGTTTTCACCTCAGGCAAAGTGGTTGCGGAACACCGACAGAGACTGATGATCTTTTGTTTTACTCACCCAATTGAAGAAAAGAAATAAATGGTCTTCCTTGCCGACTATAAGGGCATTAAAGTCTCCAGAAAAATTAATTTTAAGGATAAAAAAAGGGTCAAAATGCAGAGGATGAAAATTCACACATATTCTGAAATTTGATTGAATTTAAACGTGTTAAACCTGGTTTTGTAGTTGTAGTGGCAGGCGTGGCAGCAGTACTAAGGCACATCCCCGCAAACTTTTTGTTTGTTATTCTGGTGTTTCACAGCAAACGACAAAACTCCGAATACTACAAAAAAATAATAAGAGGGAATGAAGGTAGGTACCTTTCCAAGGTACTTACATACCTCACAGATAGGAGGACAAGAGGGATACATAAAAAAAAAACTCTCAGAAATGTTATGGCTATAGCAATAAATCTTTGCGAAGTTGTCTCGTGAAATAAAACTCGCATTGCTGTTACTTTTTCAATTCTCATCAATCAGTAAAAACATCCTGCTGGCATCTGCAGACCACAGTTTGGGAACCCTCGCCCTATCTTATTTATTTGTAAATTTTGTAAATAAATTTTGTTGAGCAAATAATGTTACTATAAATTTTTATGAAAACCACTGGTTGTATGTTTGTTATTTCATGCAGGATGATTGTGCAAATGTGATGCCTTTATTTAAAAAAAAAAAAAAAAAAAAAAAGTTGGTTGGAAGTTGGGTGGAATCAGTTGAAACAGGATTTTGAAATCGAAGTTAAAAGTACTGATCTGTGTCATACAGCTGATTCATTCCATTTCTTCAAACATGATTTACAGAGATTTGAATTGCCAGTTCCAATTTTGATCCTTTCATTTCACAGCTCAATGAAAAGTTTCTTTGAACCCATTCTGATAGTCTGACCATCCAATTATTTAAAAAAAAAAAAAAAAATGAATATCTTAGCTGTAGATTAATTCATTTCAACTGCTTACCGACTAATAAGCGGTATAAAATCACAAAGTAGGATTATGTTTCTTCAATTTTTTCTAAAAAATTCTCCCTGTTATTGTTAAGTCCCACTTCAAGCGTTAAAATTCGGTTTTGGCATCCTTTAAAACAGTCAATGCAATCAAGAGGCTCTTTGATCTGCAAAAGCCTCAAAAATTCAGATTAAAATAAAAAATAACAAAGTATGAGGATGTTTTCTTTTATTGAAATCATTCAAGGTGTGTCTATTTAGGGGACAGAAAGCAGTAAAACTTCTTAATAAAAGTAAAGGAAGTCTACCATACAAAGTACATCATGAGCGTCTCGAAACCGTAGGCTTCCACAGAAAATATGGTCTAGGAAATGAATCCTTCTTCTGCGACATTCGCTTTGACAAGTATTTTCACCAGGGCTGCCGTTTTGCGTATAATCAATGCTATTTTTTTTATTCACCGATGATTCCACCGGTTGAGAAAAAGATTACACAGTCCAGTTCAGTGTATGACTATAATGCACGAAAATACTCGCATCTATAATCTTTCCCTAATCGGTGGAAACTCCGTTGATTAATTAAAATATCCGCAAGTTTTATAAAGTCATCGACGACTCCACCGGTTGAGAAAAGATTACAGATGTAAGTATTTTAGTCTATTACAGTCATGCACTGAACTGAACTGTGTAATCTTTTCTCAACCGGTGGAATCATCGGTGAATTGAAAAGTAGCATTGATTATACGCAAAACGGCAGCCATGCTCTATCCATCTCAAAAATAGAGAGATTACTTTTGCTGGTCAAATCAATGACACTGTTAGTTTGGATGAGGACAGCATCAACATTTTAGATAGAACTTTTCAAAGAATTAAAATCGAAGATGCTGTTGGTTTATAAGGAATCAGTTCTTCAAATGTGGGTCAGAATTTGGTTAAGATTTCAAGAACAAAAAAATTATAAATTAGTTCTCTTACGCATTATGATTTATTGGTCTCTAGCAAAACTTTGGGTGTTTTTTACTTACATTCAATTTTATTTGAACAAAATGATAGTCAAAAAATTAATCAATATCAACAAATACGAAAACATGAGTGAGAGATAAAATTGATTCACTTGTTTCTCACATTATTTACAGGTAGGTTTGAATTTTAAATGCCAGCCAATGTATTAAAAATCATTAGAATTGGAAGCTGGCTCTTCGTCATAGTCACTCGTTATAGAGCACACTACTAAATGCAACCAAGTTTTAAAAAAAAATTGCCTCCAGTTGGTATTTTAATGAATCCTTCCTGAGCGAACATCTGTCACAACACCCCAGAGTTCAATAATGAAGTCATCGTTGAAACCAAAAGCTTCCAGATCAGAATTATCAATAGCTTCAGCGAAATCCATGCTGTTTTTCTTGCCTTCGGCGAGTTCCCAAATTTGAGCGGCTGTAAAAATTGCAAATGAACAAAATTTAATCATAGTTTAAAAGAGTGAGATATAAAGAACACAAAAGTCAGACTGATTTCAAATTAGACACATCGATGTACTACGACTTTCAAAAGAAAGTATCCTTGTAGAAATTTTCATTCTTCCATTCCCGACCATTTTTAAAATTTGTTGCAGTTTTCAGGTATTTCAGAGTCTAAGAGCATTGCAACATGATAGTAAGCCTTTCAAAATCAAAAACTCTTTGAAAAATAATAAGCGGCATAACCAAGGACCTTTCTGATGAGAGGACTTTCTTTTGAGGGTCATAGTACATGGAGTCTGCTGCCGGAGCGCTAAAGTTTGAAAAAGTGTGGTTATTGCAGTGGCGGTAATTTCAGTAATTTGACAACATTGGATCAGTAGCGTAGCGTGGTCCAAAGAGTTGGGTGTTCGTTTTCAGTAGAATTTCATTCTCCCTTATCAAGCTCTAAGAAAAAGCGAGCGAAATGGAGTTACTTCCACCCCCCCCCCCCACACACACACGCACACAAACTTACGTTAGGTTAGGTTGGGCCTCTACACCGAATCGCCTAAGCATTTAGAAAATAAGCACACCAAAAAACCGCTCAATTTTTATGCAGGTTGAAACTGTCAAAATAGCAACACGCAGTGTGGTTGTATTAAATCAAGTAGTGGGGTGGTCCGGTTGCAGTAGGCGAACCCGCGAACCCTCTGCCATGCCACTCTTCTCTCTCCGCAGAAACTTTGGCGCTAGTGCGAGGTGTTCAACCGGCTTTACCGAACGCAGACCTATTGCAGCAGTCGGGCATACGAAGCGTTCTTCAGCGCGCACCGCACAACTGCCGATGCCGCGACAAACGCACCAAGCAGGGTAGTGAGTGAGCACTGAGCAGTGGGGTGTTCTCTAGAGCTAACCGAACGCCTCCCTGCCGTGTTCGTCCGTTCTGTTTCGTTCATTCGGTGCGGTGCGTCTCGACTCTCGCATCCTCCACTGCAATGATATCCCTATTCCATCCTCTCGTGGGGCGTTCGCCGTTTCTCACCGGACACCTCGCAGCTCGCACTGTATTTGACAGAGCGGGTCATGCGTGATATTACAGCCTCGTTTTTTCTTTCACTTTCAGACTTATTCTGTCTGATTAAGTGCAGAGATTACTTATTCGGTGTGCTATTATTTATTTACAGTTGGTGTTTTAGTTAAACATTTCACCAATTAATCAGCATTTGAATTTAAATATCACCAAAAGTCGTAGGGTGTTCACCGAACACCCGAACACCCTAGACGCTACGCCACTGCATTGGATCCTCTCTATTTAAACCTATATCAAATAATTGGTCTGTAGGAGGTGCAAAAATACTTTTTGCATTGGTTTAAATGGCAAAACAGATGGTTGCCAAGTTGTACGAGCCGCCACTGGGTCATTGTTGTCAATTGGTATCTTTGATGTAACATCAGGGACAGTAAGCAGTGATGGAAACCGAAATTGAACCGTAACCGAAAACCGAATTGAACCGGTCGTTTTCCACAAACCGTAATGTGAACCAAAACCAAAATTCTGAAGAATCCGCGAACCGGAATCAAACCAAAACCAAAATGAAACAACCTCAAACTGAAACTGTTTTTGAGGGTTCAAACAGCTGTTTTTACTTAACAGCCTGTTAGATTTTTGTTAGATGCTAGATAACGCCCTCATTGTGACCCTTCAAAATCCATGTTTTTCCTAAAAATTGCCTGTGATTAAATTTAAAAAGTGAAAAAGTGAAAAAATCTTTGACTTTTTAAGAGAACATTCAATTTCGGCTCAATTACGGTTTGTAGTTTGAACCAAATTTTAACCGGTTCATCGCAGTTGAACGCCATTTATGCGCCACTAGTCGAACCGAACCGTAATTGAACCGAAATGTCGTATGGTAATGCAAACCGGTTCAGAGCCGGTTTATAAATTCAATTTTGGTTTCCACCACTGACAGTAAGAATATGAGAAGACTCATTTGGCTTAGGTAGACCACCTGCGATACTTACATTCACTGAGATAAGTACTGCGGGTAGTCTACCTCTACAAGTTGTCTGACATTCTTTTTGTCCCCAACTGTACACAGAGTACACAGAGGCACAAAATATGTTATCACATGAGTAAACGGGCCAATATTGTATTTATTTATTATCATTGCATCTTTCAAGTTGTGTTTTCCAACAGCTTTACTGCCAAAAAAATGTTCGCGAACTACGGCCTGGCTAGTTTTCTTATTTATCAAACGCCCAGGCATTTTGTGTTACTCGCACTGGGTCTTCACTCTATCAGTAGTGCAAATGAATCTTATGTAAGACACAGGGAGAGAAACCTCAACTTACACAACAGAAAATACAATTTACTGAGCAAGGACTGAGGTTGGCAGTTTTTTTAGCTTTTGGCGTAGTTGGGCACTGGTTATACCCACGCACTTGATTCGGCTGGTGTCAATTCAAAAGTCATACTAGAGAGATTGCTGGAATCTAAAAAAGACAACACAATGCCGTCTTCAACGAGGGGGTAGGATAACTTTGAACGCAGTTTCCTCAAAATGGGGATTTTATAATTCCAATGTTAGACACCATACCAGAACAGCAATTTTGAATAAAAACGACCAAACTGAGTAACAAATTGTTCCTTATATTCTGCAGGACACAAATGTATGCCTAGCTCAATTTTTTGGGGGAAAATTTAGGTCCCTTTTTCTTTCTCACATCAAAAATGAAAAAGTAAAACTTACCGAGCTCATTATCACTAATCCCCAAAAAGCTATCTAAACAATGATTAATCTTCTCTATTCCAGCCTGTTTCTCTCCGTCAGCCTGAAAATAATGAAAACAGAAGGTCAGAGATAAGCTTAAGATCTATCAAACAACAGAGAAGGAAAGCTTTTGACAGTTTAGGAACATGAAAGGAAACACTGGGAGGAACACCCCAAGGAGGAATTGAAAACTCTATCGTATCGCGGCGCCAACGCGAGAATTCTTTAATTTTCAACTCATGGGACTTTGAACCGTCTCTTCTCAGAAACAGTGATATGACACCTTCTCAATGCTTGCATATTGAAAAGGACATCTTAGGCTATAAGCCCAAAATATCAAAGAACACTGGGTGGGTTTTCTAAAATCAACACACAAAAAGCATCGCGGCGCCAACGCTAGAATTCTTTAATTTTTAACTCGTGGAACTTGGAACTGTTTTTTCTTAGAAACGGTGATATGACTCACCTTCTCAATGCTTTTTTTTTTTTTTTTAAAATCCATTGAAAAGTTGTAAAAATATTAGATTCTCTAGCCAGAATAAGATTTTGAAACTTACCTCTTCTTCTATTAATGCTTTCCCATTTGCCTTAAATCGTAACGTCTCTCTTCCACTTCCATAATTTGACTTTTTACCTTTCCTAGGATTTCCTCTAGGCTCAATATTTGCTGAAAAAGTGAACAAATTGCGAGAGATTTAGAAAGAGAATACCAATTCTATTGACAAGAAAAATTTGATGTTCTACAAACTGAGTTGTCTGATTTGAGAGCCTCTTATATAACTTACAGAGAAGTAGCTGCTCAAAAGGCGTCCGTGATCAGATTGATATTACAGCTTTAGGACTGGATCAAAAAAAAGTGGAAACTCTTCAATTTACTAGGAGTAGTACAGCTGATCTTTTTAAGTTAAGGTTAACTGGTCACAGAGATTTCTTTCGTTTTGAAACTTTGCGGAAATCTTTGAGATTTTTTCAAGAGATCATAAAAGTAGTTTTAATTCTGGATGCAAAAATCTTTATTTTACATGGTTTATTGAAGTTTCACTCATTACATTCAGGAGGGTTTTCAAGAAGAAACAAGTGAGATAAAGAATGGTAACTTACAGAATCCTGCTTTTAGTGGCTCAACTAGACGAATGGTAAAAGTAGAATCCTTTGGAATGTCTTTGAGATATTTCGCTACTTCAAAATGTCGTTTACCAACTAAAGATTCATTATTTATCCTTTCTATATGGTCACCAACCTTAAAAAGTCAAAGTCAGAATTTTATTTCAAAGTTTGATTAAATGCAAAATAGATCATTAATTCAAAGCAGATTTATTTGTCAAGTTCTTTGAAACAGCGAAACTAAAAATGATTATCTTAAAAATCATTAGAAATGTTAAGTTTTTCAAAAAAGTTTAATAATGCGGCTTGAAAAGTGCCGGAAAGAATTATTATACAGTTAATAATGATGACAGCTGTTTGAATATATGATAAATGTTGACATTTTTTTTTTAAACTCTAGATTTCAAAAGATGGATACCATAAAAAAAGTCAATCAAAGCTTTGGCAGCCTTTTAAAACCTCTCAAAGGATTGACACAATCTTTGTCACATTTCACAGCCTACAGTCTGCACTTCTTTGCTAACTTGCAGCTTTGACAAACGAAAACTTGCCTAGCATCGACCGCATAGTTGTGCTATTTACACTCTTGAAATGATTAATGGCAAGCATTACAATGACAAGCCTTTGCTTTCTTTTTCTCACATTGCACTAACTTTACCATGCATAGCTTTAACAAGTGAAAATTGCGATTAACATTGCTGTGCCATTTTCATTCTATTTCCATGCTCATAGCTAAGCAAGGAGTCGAACCAGCTAAGAGAAAGGTTCAGGTTTGGTTTGGATTCAAACTATTTTAAAAAATGTTGGTGCACGGTTCTGTTCAGGCTCGCTCTAAGTTTCAGTTCGTTGTTCGGTTTGGCAAAATTTCAGGTGCATGGACCGTTTTGGAGGCATGAAATGACTTATTTTTTGTTATTTTTTTTTTTTTTTTCAAAAAATTTACTTTCCACTTTTTTTAGCAATTTATTTACTTTTTCCTACTGACAAAAATTCTAAAGTAACAAAGATCGATGCTTTAAAAGATTCCTTTCCACAAAAAGATCCTACAAAAATAATGTAAAACCCAGGATTCTTTCATCCCTTTTCGGCCTTTTGAACCGCCAGTGAACCAGTTTTTTAACGGTTCACGCAGTCTCAATTTCCAGTTCAGGTTCGGTTTGGGGCTCAGACCACTTTTAAGGAAAACGAATTGATAGAAATCAATGAGTAAATAAATAAACAAAGACTAACCTGTATACATTCAATACCATCGATAATACTGCCCTCTTTTATCCTTTTGATAAAGGCATAACCTGCACCATTGTCTGTTATTGTGAGGCCCAAAGCAGGGTCTGTTTTTGTGATTTCCACTTCTTTAGGTCTCCCTAAACATTGAAACAAGACAAATTAAGAAACAGCCTTTGGAAATTGGAGAATACTCTTCTCTTACAAGAGAACGGTACAAGCAGTCGCATAGGTCCTGCATTGACTATTCCACCACAACCTGCATTACATGTAGATCAAACCTTTCTCGATCCTGAGAAGACAAAAAAAGAAAGGAAAAAGTGTGCATAAGCAGAAATACCGGGGCAGAAGGGCTTAGCCCTCCCTAGAGGTCCACCAAGCCCCCCCCCCCCAGAAAATTTTAGAGACAAAAAACGTCTTGCCACTTGGCCATGTATTTTGGCACATCCTTAATAGCTTGACTCTCATGGAGAATTCAAAATTCAATTCAAGTTAAAAACAAAAAGGTTGTCAAATACAGAATGTGTTTTCCCCCAAAATTTGCCTGGATTGTAAGTGAAAAAGGGTCATAAAGGAGCTCAATGGTCGGAGTTATTAGGGATCAAACGAGAAAACGATCAAATGAGAAGCAAAAAGAAAACCAAAAGGTCATCAGCTACTGCTCGGGCCCCCTCAAAATATTCCTAGTTCCAGCCCCCCTAAAATATTCCTAGTTCTGCCTACAAGAGTGCGGTTACTATTTGTGGTGCAGGTTGCGTCGAATTATAAACGCAGGACTTTTCCGACTGCTTGTACAACATCTTTGCTTCCGATGTTGTTAAAATTAGCAGAAAGTTATATTTTGATTTATTTAACATTGTCAGGTACCGAAACAAAAAATAACAACAACATACAGGGTGTGGCAGACCACCCGTCCACTATCTTTATCTCAAAAATGGCCGAAAATTGAGCTTCGGGGGCAAAACTTTCATGGGGTATATCGACCCCATGGAATCCAAAGAAAATATTTTCAGCCCCCCAAAACCACCCCTTGGGGGTTATTTAGGGAGGTGGGTACCCGTATCTCGAAAAAATCAAATGGAAAGGGTATGTTTTGACATTGGAATCTAATACGGCATAAAAAAATAAAACTTTTTTATCCCCAAGTTTTTTTTCTAAAAACCACCCTTTTTTGAGTTAGGGGTGGTTTTCAAAAAATTAAGGGGTAATCTTTGATTGACCGCGAAGACCCTCCAAATCATTGGATTTCAAAAAACTAAGACGTTTCTGAAAGAGCAGACCAAGGGCTTTCTTTTGATGTATCACATGCTTATTTTTTGTGAAAAAGGGTACAATGCCCCCTCACCCCAAAATTTTGGGGCTTCGGGGGGCCCCACGTAAAAATTTTCAAATGTAAAGGTATGGCTTGTGATACATCATTTGAAAGGTCTTCCAGAGACGAAAAAAGTGATATCCCCCAAAAGTCGTAAAAACAACCCCCTTCCAAAATGGCGGCCGTTTTGAGGTTAGGGGGCTCCAAGGGGAACCTTCAGAAAAATGATCCAAAATTGAACGATACATGGCTAAAAGGGTCTTAAAAAGAGAAAAATAATGGTTCAAACCGCGAGTCAAACCGACTTTTCAATCCAAAGTTACGGCCGATTGAAATTTAGGGGTAGTTGGCTTTCCCAAAGAGGCACCCCTAAATTTCAATCGGCCGTAACTTTGGATTGAAAAGTCGGTTTGACTCGCGGTTTGAACCATTATTTTTCTCTTTTTAAGACCCTTTTAGCCATGTATCGTTCAATTTTGGATCATTTTTCTGAAGGTTCCCCTTGGAGCCCCCTAACCTTAAAACGGCCGCCATTTTGGAAGGGGGTTGTTTTTACGACTTTTGGGGGGCATCACTTTTTTCGTCTCTGAAAGACCTTTCAAATGATGTATCACAAGCCATACCTTTACATTTGAAAATTTTTACGTGGGGCCCCCCGAAGCCCCAAAATTTTGGGGTGAGGGGGCCTTGCACCCTTTTTCACAAAAAATAGGCATGTGATACATCAAAAGAAAGCCCTTGGTCTGCTCTTTCAGAAACTTCTTAGTTTTTTGAAATCCAATGATTTGGAGGGTCTTCGCGGTCAATCAAAGATTACCCCTAAATTTTTTGAAAACCACCCCTAACTCAAAAAAAGGGTGGTTTTTAGAAAAAAAACTTAGGGATAAAAAAGTTTTATTTTTTTATGCCGTATTAGATTCCAATGTCAAAACATACCCTTTCCATTTGATTTTTTCGAGATACGGGTACCCACCCCCCTAAATGACCCCCAAGGGGTGGTTTTGGGGGGCTGAAAATATTTTCATTGGATTCCTTGGGGTCGATATACCCCATGAAAGTTTTGCCCCCGAAGCTCAATTTTCGGCCATTTTTGAGATAAAGATAGTGGACGGGTGGTCTGCCACACCCTGTATATTTAACAATTAATCCTCACTACTTACGGATTCGTTCAACAATCTAGATCAGTTTAAATATTGTTTATTAGAGCCAACCAAAAATACTATCTATTGCTTTTTAAAAGTCTAAATTAGTCAAAACTCAGCCACTAAAATAATGCCTATTATTTCTTTTAGAAGGACTAAATGTGAGCGTGAGCTTGCATGATACCAGTCAATAATAATTTATGATGAACAAAATTTAGTTTTGGAAAGCTCACAAATGAAATAACTACTAATGGTTTCAATAGTTAGTTTATAGTTTTTCTGCTTCAAGGCTCAGAAATAAATTTCGGTTTACTCTGTGGCCTAATTTGGTGGAAAAATTCAGTCCTGCTGTTCTTACATCACAGAAAAACTCATATCTACTAAAAACTGTATCGAGTATACTTTGCCACATTATTTTTGTCATTGAAAAAACTTACAACTAGGCTTTATCATATTAACCAGCTCTATCTAGGTATGATCCATAATGATAGCTTACCTCGTCTATGAACAAATATGAAGTCATCCAAGCCTATCTGTCCACCTAATAGTTTCGTCATATCTACTTTGTGAGTGTTTAAGGTGCAAAATAGTATCTGAAAAAAAGCAAAGATGAAACATGAAATTAGGGCATTTTCTTTCAACTAGAAGTATAACCATCCACAGACAAGAGTTTGGTGAAAATGTCAAGATATAGGATTTTGTTTTTAATTGGTCTAGATGATGATTTGTATCAATCTGACCATTTACCAATACCATCCTAAAGGATAATAGATATCGATTAAATTACAGTTGAATACGGCAGTATCATTGCCAGTTTGCATAGAAATAGTGCCAGAGGTGTACCGAGAAGGGGGGGGGGTCGGAGAAGTGGGTTCACTTCACATGCCCCTGGCGGCAAAACCAGGGTGAAGAGGCAAAAAAAAAAAAAAAAAAAAAAAAATGAAGGTCATCAAATTAAAAGAAATTGTCTCCGAAGGCGGCAAAATCAGTGAGTATACATATGTATATATGTATACAATCCAAAAATAAAAGGTTATCAAATTCATAATTTTGATGGGTGGCGATTCGCGGAGGGTGGCAATCTTGCCCAACCCCCCTCCAGAAACCTTGGCTCTCCCCGGAATAATGCTAACAAATAATTAAAGACCTTGTCGGGATAAGTATGTGTAAGAAATAATTTTATACTTTCGAGAGAAACTCGTGTCAAAGTTTCGAATTGTTTTTCGATACTGTGTAAAGTAGGAACTAATTAAAACTAAGATTTGGTTCATCTATGTCCTACTTACAAGTGTCTGAAAACCTTTTTGAAACTTTGAAATGCGTTCTTTTTAAAAGCATACATTTTTTAACCGCCCATCTCCCGGTAAGTAAGGTCTTCAAATTGGTACCAATTATTATTTATTTTAGTTTCGAAACTTTTCTGGAATCAAAACTTCTTATGAGCCGATGAAGTCATTATTAATTTGCGTTCAACCGGAAAATCCTGGAAGTAATGCACCCTGAAGAGTTTCCCGTTGGTTTCCCACCACGCCTGGTGCAGCGCGACTGCAGACGGTCGTCGACGGGGACGCCTCAGCGAAAAACGAGGAATCCCGAGCTGATAAGATGCGATGCAGTACAAAATGATGTAATGTGACGCGATGTATGACGATGTTAGTACACAAGTACACTATTACATTCACTTGACCGTACGATACGAATTATACGGCAGCCATGGGGCAGTGCGGTGCGGTGCGGTGCGGTGCGGTGCGGTGCGGTGCGGTGCGGTGGGCTGTGGGCCCATGGGGCGGGCGTGGGCGGCTCGGCTGGCAGATCATTTTGATGGTCTCGGAAGTTGCACATTTCAGATATGCTTGGATGATCTGCGCTGCTGCCCCCCCCCCCCAAAGCCCCCTTCCACCAACGACTTTCCACTACCCTTCCCTTCCTTCTCTGAAGATGCCTCTCTATTATGCCCACCAATCTCGGTTGATGCACTTGCAATCTACGCGATTTTTAGATTTTTGATGCGTCAAATCATTGAACGAGTCACCCACGCTTCATGATCATTAGTCAGTGCACTGTGTACTGCACGGACAAAACTCAAAAAAGTGCCGAAGTGACGTTGTCCGCGATAACTCCTAAAAGGCACTGCGCGCCCTAGTACCTTTGTGTTGACTGTTGACCCCCCCCCCCCCCCAATCCTGCCAGTTTGCTTCAAGTATCGCGCAATGCTTATCTCCTTATAAGGCCACGGTATACCTTTTAAATAAGATAAATCCAATAAATGGCGCCATTAATAGCACTTTTCAGTTATTCCTTCATGACCTCTCTTCAATTCAAAATATCAAAAAAATGCCATTTTACTTCTCAAAGAGAGCTTCTGGGCAGTCAAAGAGCCGATTTTGAAAATTCCCTACATTGTCAGAATAGTAGCTATGAAGCCATCTTCAGTTTAATGGAAACCTCGCTTTTTCACGGTTTTAAACGTGCCACTCAAAAAGCGACAGTGCAGCGACCTATCGGGCAAGATTCATACTTTGGAGGGGTTGCTAAGGCTTTAAGGATAACATTTGGAGATTTAAAGAAAAAAAATCTTCTTGAGTTGGCAATTGACTTGATAATTTTTGAAATTTTCTCATTTGAACTGTGTACAGGGAATGAACGCACAGAATGTAAGTACTGTGAACATTTATCGAACTACCTTGGAAAAGTGCCTTCATGCAACACGCGTAATTCGTTGTTGCTCTCCATTCGTTACTCCTCATTCCTAACACGTAGTTTAATTAAAAGAGAAAAAGTCAAGAATTCTTGAGTCAAGGCCAACCCATAATGTTGTTTTTTTTTTTTATTGTTAGAGTCTCTGAAATCGCACCCTAAAAGTAGGTACCTACAGCCGAAATCTTGATATTTGGAACATTTCGAAAAATCATAACGCCAGACTTCAATCAAACTTATGCCCAGGCCCGGAAGAATTTTAGCAAAAAACATAAATCACTAAAGATTAAGCCCTTAGACATCCCGGAGTTATTGAAGATGTTTAAAATAATATGATTTTTGAAGACCCTATGAAAAAACTCTTTCAATCAGTCAAGTATACAATATCATTTCTCAAGAGTAGGAAGAGTTGCGTTAGATAGAAAGGAGACATTACTCATGAAGTCATTCGTGCGTATCCCTCAGCTCAGGAACTCGAAAATGTCCGTAACTTCTGGCCGCACCCCGTAGAAAAAAAAACTCCTTCAAACGGTCAAGTATGCAATACCATCTCCCAAGAGTAGGAAGAGTTGCGCTGACCAATAAAAACAAACATAATCTACTTATACGGCCCATGTGGCGATATTTCTTGATCTTCATCTTGGGAAGTTTCCGTCACATATGTTGGCCCCATCCCCTTAAAAATCATTTAATGATGCGGCACAATTTTCCAAGAGCATTTTGTGCTCAATTATTGAAAACAAAGAGAAAAAAAGAAAAGAAAAGAAAAAAAGAAGAAGAAAAAAAATCAGCAACTTCCTATTTTGGGAATTTTTTGTCGAACTGTGGGAATACACCACAGAGACTGATAAGCAGTGGCGCATCGAGAGTCTCGCTCTCTTCCTCTTTCCTTCCTCCATTAAAACATGCAAGTTAGACAAGGATGTACGAAGGAATAAAACCCCTTTACTGCTATCCTTTATCAACTTATAAATTGAAAGGGAAAAGAAGTAAGATAGACGAGATTCAATGTTTCTGAAGCATTTCACAGTCATCGCCCAATAAGAGGTGAGATTAAGGTTAGTACACCCCCTACATGACTTTCAGCGCTCTTTTTCTTTTCTGCCGGGCGTTAAAGTTTCTGAGTATTAATCGAGACATAAATTCTTATCAATTACGCGAAGCCTTGAAAGTTTGAGGTCATTGTAAACTCTAAAGAAATCGAAGCAAAGTGGATATTTGAGAAACCAATCAAATCACTACAAGAAAACATTTTCCCGTTTTGCAATAAATCAATCTGTTTTTCATTTCAAGCATGGAGGCACAGGAAAAATTACTATAGAAGAGAGGCAAATAAGGCAAAGAAAAATAGGAGAGAAAGAAAGAGGAAGAAATAGCCCATGAACTCGTAAATTAACATGATTTTTTTTTTCATGTGTCGACCAAAATGTCGGCGCGCTGAATTGAGTGTCAAGCATGCTTCATTTGAAGCGACTTTAGGGCGTATCTAATTACGCATGAGTAAGCCCCTAGGTATATTAACAGAAGAAGTGGGTTATGAAAAAATCATGATGATTCAAAAGGGCTCTTATATACATGGGCTCTTTCTTCATCTGTCTTCCTCTTTTTTCCTTTCCTTCCTGATTCTTCCTCGCCTCATTTCCTTTCTTCTTTCGTAATTTTTCCAATTTTCTCATCTTCTTCCTTTTCCTCTGTTTATCTCCCTTTCTTTCCTTTCAATGACTCCGAAGGGGGGGGGGGTCGTCCAAACTGCCAACACCTCCTCTCCTTTAGTTGCTCCATTGAATATTGAATAGGTTGATCCTTCAAACGCAACAAAAAACAAGAATCTTGCTTGAATTCAAGGTACAGCTAGTATCAATCCCGGTACTTTCGGGTCACCCTTTGTAGAATCCAGAGATTTTTATCCTTGGCAAAATTCACCACTGCTAAACAACGTTGTGGCCATTACGTACCCGATTAGATTTACTGTTATTGAAGTCAACAAATGCATCGATACTGATATCACTTCTAAGTGAGTTGGTCGATACCACACACCTGCTGACACCGTACAGAAACCAGATCCAGGCGTATCCAGGAATGTATCTCCCCTCTCTTTAACTGCATTTATACAGATGAGTTAGAAAAAGATGCGGAGGCACGCGACTTCAGCCCTTATCTCTGTCCTTTTCTCACAAATGCGTTACATTAAGAGAGAGAGAGAGAGAGAGAGAGAGAGAGAGAGAGAGAGAGAGAGAGAGAGAGAGAGAGAGAGAGAGAGAGAGAGAGAGAGAGAGAGAGAGAGAGAGAGAGAGAGAGAGGAGAGAGAGAGAGAGAGAGAGAGAGAGAGAGAGAGAGAGAGAGAAACAAAGCTCCGTGACGTACCGTCAAGCCTATTGAAATCAGCATACCGATTCAGAAAACTTATGTTAAATTACTGGTACAGGATCAGTCCTGACCCAATTGCTACGAAGATAACATGCAAATAGAGTGCATTCAATACTTGGTAAATTTGTTTCAACTTATGTTCCTCCTCTCCTCCCCCTCCCCCTTCCCTATAATGATCCTCAAAGGTAATCTGTAGCATTCGATGGTAAAGCGGCAAGGATAGGAGAGGGCACCTCGCCTCGGCACCTGCAAGAACGCGAGCGCGAGCCTGCGGTCCGGTCACCCGGCCACTGTTATCAGATCGAAGGACTTTAATCTGAGGAGAGAGGAAAATCCGTGCGATTTGGCAACGCTGCAGTTGCAGTCGAGATGAAAATGAGCCCCTCTGATTAAAAAGGAACGGAAATGGAAACATAGAACAACGCGAGGCAATTGACGGGGCGGCGGCGGCGGGAGGCGCGCAGTGGATAGAAATGTGGAATCTTCTGGACAGTTTATCGGTGGGAAAAGAAAACTAACAGCATTTACTTTCATACAAAACTGAAGTAAACTGTGTTAATCTTTTCTCGATCGGAGAAATCATTGGTGAATTGAAAAGAGCAATTATTAATTAAACGCAAAATAACGGCAGCTTTGCTTCAAATCACAATATTTGATGATACTCCGTGCAAGTTCTCATTATTTAGACACAGACTAACCCTTTCGCTCACGCATTTTGGGATTTGACTTTTTTTTAGATTTTTTCTGACCGTTCGGAAGAGGACAGTTTCCTAAAAATTTTGATGGGTCACCTAAATTTTTGCAGAATGTCTATTTACTTCAATAAAGAATTCTCAAGCCAAGGCAAAGTCAAGCGGGGGCTTCTCACAGACACTGAATCGCAGGTGCGATTTAGAGGCAATTCTTGAGGTCTAGATTTCCAAGTCAAAGCTCATCAGTTTAATTAATTCAACAAGGTCTTGGACAGGATGCGTTGGACACTGGTGAGCCCTGACTTGAGAAATCTTGAGCGAATTCAAGTACCGATTCTGAACAAAGCGAATTGCACCCTAAATGGGGCTGTTGCACACTTTTGTTACAGGCAATTTAAGGGTCGCTTTAATTAATTGTAAAAACCTGCAACAATAAGATAAAGATGGTAGCACTGAAAACTCACGAAATGCACTCCTAAACTCATAAAATGCTTTTAATTTCGCGAGCGTAATGGCGGCGTTGGGCACTAATGATATGAGATTTTATCTTAATTTGGTCACTCTCTCTATGATTAGGAAGATTCACACAGTAACTAGACACCAGAGTAGTGATCCGCCTTCGATGAATGGTACCGTGACACCTGGTTATACCGGTGCCAAAAGAAAGTCGTCTCTTATTGGACACTTCTTGACGGAGTGACAGTATTATTATACATGAGAATCTCCCATTATTAGTTCCCGAAGCCGGCCGCCACTACGATCGCTTTTAAAAGCACTGTAAGAATTTAGGAGTGTATTTCGTGAATTGTTAGTGCTACCATCGTTATTTGTGCAGGTTTTTACAACTGAATCGACCCTTAAATTGCTTACAGCAAAAGTGTGCAGCAGCCCTTCATTTAACTCTCAGCTCTCTCATATGGGATACCAAGAATTCCGGGATTCCTAGACAACAGATAACACCTACGTTCTGGCCCAGTGTGCGGAACGGCGGACGCTGCTATGACGGAGAAGGAGGTGGAGTCGAGGATCTCAAGATAGCGGATGCTGCATGCAGCCGCGACGGCGAACGCTCGCGCTGATTCTGATGCTAATGCTGACTCCGCACTCCGCAGAGCGAGCGCTGACTCGCTTACACTTACAGCAGTAGAGCCGAGCGCCGCGCACCGTCATTGTGCATCTCGCATTGCATGGGCATTGGGCACGGTAAACGAAGCGGAGTCAAGACTCAAGTCCACGAGACCACGAGTCCACGGCCGCGGCCACGTCCGTCTCGGTATCGAGCAGAGTCGACCGACGACCGTCGCGTCGCCGCGCCGTCGAGCTCAGCTCAGCTCAGTTCAGCTCTTCGTCGTCGCGTTGCGTCGTCAGGATCCCAACTCCAACTCTGAACAGAGAGTATTTACAGTTAAATCACGTCACGAGGCGGCCAGCGCACAGTGCTGTAGAAATTACCTGTTCAGAAGCAAAAAATCATCAAGTAAAATTCTCCACAAACTATTGATTGTAACCAATGAGCTATAACTTTAGAGCGGCACATCAAGGAACGTTCCGCTGGTTCATTGTTGTCACCTAGGGCGCCGCCATCTTGCCGTAAAAATCGATTTTGAGGTTAAGTTCTGTGGGTTGTTTCCGGTCGTTTCGTAAACAAACTCGATTTTTACGCTTTAACGACATAGATGTCCGCCCCCAAAGTACACAAAACAAGGGTCCCTAGACACAAACACGGGTTTTTTTTTGTAATTAGACCTTCTTCAGCGCCAATACAGGCTTCACCGATGTAAATTGATCTGCCGAGTTCGAATTTGGCCTTAGTTTTGATCGAAATAATCTAGACTTTCCACAATTTAAACTTTATCGCGAAAAATATTTGAAAGTAGAATATGCGTAAAAACGGGACGAGTTAAGTAGAAAATGATATCATTTTTAAAATCAGCGTCCCAAATACTACAGTTTAGCACAATTTTAATGTTTAAAAAGAAAATTCATTGAAATACATTAAAATTTAGTAAAAAGGACACTGATGTTTGGTGCATTTCGCGGACAGTTATGTCGTTAAAGAGGCCTACTTAACAAACTCGGGCATCGCCGGAAACGGCCTTCAAAATTTAACCTCAAACCTTGAAATCTGCCGTCCAAATTCCGCTTTTTCCCGGGATTCCTTCTACCCTGTGTGGCACAAGGTGGACCAGCCCGCTGCCACTCTAAAGTTATAGCTCATTGATTGTAACCGTGGAGTAGAGAGAATTTTTTTCAATTTTTTTGACACCAGTATACAGACGAAACAAAGAAAAAACAAAGGTGGGGTAAGACGAAACCCTCAACTGATTATTTTCAACTGCAGCTAGTATCTTTAAAAATGCTGATTTAGTTGTTTGAAATACTCACTTGAACGAAAAAAAAGTAAAAGAAGCAATTTAGACAGTTTTAAATTTAGCCGTTCGGGAGCAAAAACTCATCAAATAAAATTCACCGACAATTATTGATTATAACCGTGGAGTAGGGAGGCCTTTTTTTTTGGCACGACACCGGTGGGTAGGTGGGGTAAGACAACAGCCAACAGCTTTAACTGATTATTTTTCAACAACAGCAGAAGTCTTTTATAAATTTTCATTTAATTTCTAAGAACACCAATCTACAAGATGTGTCAAAAAACCAAATTATGCAATTTTAAAGTGACATGTTCAGGAGCAAACTAGCTGTTAAAAAATAAAATTCATCTAAAATTGTTGATAAAACCGGGGAGTTTTTTACAGCAGCAGGTAGGTGGGGTAAGACAACTGTTAACACCCTCTTTTCCAACAACAGCTGGTTTCTTTCATCAATTCTTATTTAATTGCTAGATATACAAATCTAAACGAACAATACGTCAAAAAACCAATTTATACAATTTTAAAGTGACCTGTTCAGGAGCAAACTGTTAAAAAATAAAATTCATATAAAATTGTTGAACTGTCGAATTTGCTTATTTTTCTATGATGGATGGCAAAAAACTGGACGTTCTCTTTTTCCGTTCAAATTAAACTGGGAAATAACTGAGCAAATTGAATTCTAATCAACAAACAACAATTTCATGATGGACTATTTACAAAATAGTTTGCTCTTCATTAATCTTCCAAGCGAAGTTTACTGACTTTAACCCTTTACAGACCAGGTTTGATCAAAAGAACGCCACTCTTCCGTGAATATAGGGAGGGTAGTTAACTGTTCGTACTCGAGGGAGTTGGATTTGCCTATACGACGAATTGAAGGCGCCTGAACGAGACCTTATCTTGTAAGTGTCAACCTCCAGAATTAATCGCGTTTATTTTGAGTCGCTGAATACAGGAGCAATGTGAAATAAACTGGAGGAAAAAACGAGCATACTCGGGTTTGGCTTGTAAGAGGTTAATGGTTTAATCATAACTATAAGGATTAAGGATTGTGGGAACAAGTAAGAAACTGTAGATGATTGGAGCATCGAACTATGCAGGTTTTGAAAGCTATAGTAAACAATTATTTGAGATGATTCTAAAGTTATCGATTTTCAGCCACCAACTCACTCATTTCAGCCCACTGTGCAACGGCAGCAACTGGGAAACAGGCAAGTCGACGGCGAGTCAGCGCGACTCGATCCTCCGTCCGATTGTGAAGTCCTGTCATCTCCTCTTCCTTTTCCATCTTCATTCATCTGAGATTGCAGAGAGATACAACTGACACAAGGATGGACTCTATACACTATACACAGAAGGAAAGGTCATCGGTCATCGATGTCTCAAAACGGTGCGGCGCGGCGTGACAGGCAGGCGGTCTCCGTCAGAGATTGGGCATTACCAGTACCTTCCTTTGTCTCTATAGTCTCCGTCACGACGCACAATCAGCCACAAACGCAACGAGAAATCCTCTATCTCTCTTAATCCTCAATGATACAAGTACGTTAGACAAGGACAGACAAGGGGATAGAACCCACTATTTCTATCCTCTTTCTACGTGTGCATTTAAAGGGAAAGTGAGAGAGATGGAAGAGATCATGGCTGTGCCACTGACTCAGCAACAGAGGTCTGGTCTATGGTGATCGTAGCGCAACTGACCTGAAGAGTGAAGGTCGAGAGATTTGAATGTAGCAACAAAGATTTCTCAATGGAGGGGTGTGGGCCGTGGGTCGGGCGTGCGGCTGGGGATGCCATTGCTTTCAGGATATATAGGTCACAGCGTATTGTGAACGGGGGGCAATTTTGTACCAGGGGTGATCAGAAGGATGGCCCAGAACATCGAAAAGCGCGAAGAGATCGTCCAAAAACTGGAGTAAAAGGAAAGAGAAAAACAGCAGGAAAAGGGCAAAAACATTTGTGAAAATTAGGAAAAGTAAATCGTGTTTTTCTTTTTATTTCTTCCTTTTTTCATAACACAATTGAATAGATAATTTTAAAGATTTTCACTAAGAGATTAGACGCATGAGCTTAGAATTTTAGACTTTCAAAATATCAGCTGCCCTTCCCCCAATTATCAATTAGGTACTTTCGTATCCTTCAGTGACAATAATTTTGATGTGAAAAAATTTACTGGGGAAAGGGGATTGACCTTTCACCTCCTCCTAACGGTCAGTTCTATAAAACCACGCCACGCTTAAACATCACGAAGAAAAAATCAACGAAAAGGAGCCTAGCCTCTCCCTTCCAAACACAATTTTCGCTCAAAAAAATGTAGTTGCATGTGCGCATTTGATTAGGAGCTTTTGGCGTTAGTGCCTCCTCCTTGACAGTACACTAACACTACTATTCATGTATCTTAGACCGGCAGAACTCCATCCCCCATCTTGAAAAATGTCTTGCTACGTAACTGCGTCATGTCATATCATATGGTAAAGTTGCCGTTTCTGTAGTTACAGCTCATTCTAATCATAGCGCTACTTTGCTCGTCACCGAGACAAGTAGCTTTAAGTACGGATTCAACATGTAAGTCATAAAATACGTTACATACATAGGTACTTGCTCTCATTTCTTGGGACGTGCCGGAGCATTTTTACTCAAGGCATCTTGTTATAGAGACCCAGGTGCTTGAGATCGGATTGATATCGAAGTATTTGCTGACGTACGTATAGATATTGAAGATGGGAGAAGTCTCCTTAAGAGCACTTGCTGTGCTTATGTTTGCGAGTCTCGCCGTCAGGGTCAGAAATACTTCATTTCTCATTTCTCGCGGTGCGTTGACGCGTAACTCGAGCAGTGAAATTCTAGCGCCTTGACCTATTTTCCGCTTTTATGGACAGCGCGATAAGACTGTAAATTGACTCGCTCGCGAAAATGTAAATAAATGAAGCCTGCTCCTCGAGTTTGTATACGGCTTCATTCACCGGCATAGCTGCAAAATCCCCGCTTAACTCGGCAGACGGCAATGCATTATTGTGAGATGTCCCTTTACGTATAACTCGATGAAATTTGTGTATTTTCTCAATTATTACAAAAGTTTTTCCTGGTCACGTAGACCGATTAGTCCGTTTTTGTTCTCTCTCTCTCTCTCTCTCTCTCTCTCTCTCTCTCTCTCTCTCTCTCTCTCTCTCTCTCTCTCTCTCTCTCCCTCCCCCCGCAACTCTTTCCAATAATTGACTAAAGCATGCAGGACTCTCTTGATAGGTTTACAGCTGACCCTACGTGAGCGATAGGCTCCTTCGATGTGATGTGTCGATTCTGAACCAATATACGAGGAAAAGAAGATGCAGTTAATATAAATAAGCCTCCATATATCTGTTTCATAGTTTAAAAGCTAATTACGAAAATATATGGCAATTTATTACTTATACCTACTCAGAATTGACTTAACCCATTGACTAACCAAACCCCCCCCCCTTACTCTTCTTTAATTTTTTTTTTACATTTTTTTAAAGTGGTTTTGGTCCGACGATCACGTTAAAGTCGGGCTGCATCAGTCAGTGGCGGCTCCCAAGGTGAGGCAAGAGAGCCAGTGCCCCACCTGATTTTAGAAAAGGGAATGAAACGAAACGAAACCACCTCTAAAATCACACCGAAAACTCTCCAGATATACACGATTCGCAAGTATCAATTTTTCACAATTTCTCGCAGAAAGTATCCCCCCTCCTTTTACGCGACTGAGCTGTTCTAGCCTACCTTTAAAAATAAAAGCGCATTCATAAAAGTAAGACACGTATACCACGGTCAGGCGGTGGGAGTTTAGGGAGGAGACAGGATTATTTGAATCGGATAGCGCTGTGATGGGTTAGAAAGTAGTTAACTATTCGTACCCAACCTGTACCGTTTTAGTCTATCTTTAAAAATGAAGGTGAATCCATGAAAGTAAGTGGAAAGAAGTCAACTATTCGTACGGGACGGCACCGTTTTAGTCTAACTAGAAAAATGAAGGCGCACCCAGAAAAGTAAGACACGATTATTTCTCATTCCTCTCCTCTTTTTCCTCCCTCCCTTTCTTTCCCTTTTATTCCTCTCGCGGCACTGTATGGTCTGCGATCGAAAGAAAGTTGCCAAAAATCAATGAAAAAAAAAATAGTGAATAATCATCGTTTTCGACCTTTCAAGCTTAGTTTTAAGCTTTCTAATGACTTTTCTAGGATTAAATTACTTTTCGAAAGGGTCCTCTGTGATTAAAATTGATCTTGTAAGTTTGTAAATGATAGATTGCCTGATGATTGATTTATTTCATGATTTTTGGCCATGAGTTTCTAGTCTTTGTTCTTGTTGCGTCACCGATGCTGACTTTTTACGAGCTGCCACTGGGAACAGTGCATGCATGACGTGATATCAAGTCAAAGTAAGTTAAATGGGTTAAGGTTAAACCGTTCTTTGCTAATTGTATAGCAAGTTTTTTTATCTTCTTTTTTTCTTTTTACAAACGAGTCAATTAGTATTTGTTTGTTCATAATCTATCGACTACGAGGCAAAACGATCCATATTCACAGTCATTCCTCAACGGTGGCGGCTCGTACAATTTATGGCAACACAGGATGTTCTCCATTTAAAATTAAGAAAAACAATAAATTCATTTAGATAGATAATTCAATCGTCACCGACAATCGATTGTTGCACAAACAATTAAATGGTGGAAAAATATTGTTGCAAAATGCACGGAATCGGTCAAAATCACGACTCGACTAGAGAAGAAACATTCACTTTATCGACCCTTCAGGGGTCCAATCGAACCTTAAACAGTCACGTAGCGTTCAATTCGGCAAAGTTGTACTGCGTCCATTTAAACCCATATAGAAGGTCGAATGTGAAGGTGTTCGCCGAACATCGCCCAATTGTTCGATCTTTTCCATGAGTTTAAATGGACACAATACAACGTTGCCAAATCTCACGCTACGCCACTGACCTTAAAATAAATTAATAATGGGTACTCCAAATGGTACGTTTGAATAAGTTCAAAAGGAAGAAAAATTATTATGGAAATTCGATAGTTCATGAGTTGCTACACTGCGATAACTATTCATTTGATCGCGATGATATGTGCATTACATTACAGCATTACAGCAACGGCACTTGAATCGAACCACTTGATTGGCTATCGCTACGCAATCGTCAATCGCGTCATCGCGAGTAGTGATGAGCCACGCTTCCACTACTACCACTACTACTAATATACAACACACATGCGCACTCACTCGCACACACAAACGCATCGCAGTCACAGTGTCCAAACACCACTCACCACGGTCGCGGGGTCGTCGGGCGGAAGTATGGCAGCGAGACGCGCTTTTGTTCCGACCGGAACTGACCAGGGCAGGACTGGGACCTTTCTCCCTCCTCTCATATCTGGAGCTGGAATGCTGGATGGGTACTCGAGACCCGCGCTTGCGCCACGCGGTCTTCTCAGGCATATACAAATAACAATATACATACCACAAATACATGTACTTACGTAGTATACGCGCTTTAACCAGATTTCGATGTTGTTCCTCCGTACGACGAATTAAAAGTGTGAGTTCCGAAGCGTCTCGCGTAGCTAGAGTTAGTTGCGGGACTTGCGATTTGGCCAGGTTTTTTCTTTTCGTTCATTTAAACCCACAAAAAAGATCGAAGAATTGGGTGGCCGGTGAACACCTTCGTGCTGGACCTTTCACATGGGTATAAATGGACAAATATATGGTCGGTGAACACCTTCGTACTGGACCTTTCACATGGGTATAAATGGACAAATATAACGTTGCCAAACGTTCCCTGCATGTATACAATGTACAATAGAGAAGAGAAACCATGGGCGCCACTATTGGATGCGTTTTCGCATATTTGTTTACTTTCTGAGGGTCATTTATTGTATTTTGGTCAACGAGAGAGCGAGAGCGAGAGAGAGAGAGAGGGGGGGAGAGAGAGAGAAAGAGAGAGAGAGAGAGAGAGAAAGAGAGAGAGAGAGAGAGAAAGAGAGAGAGAGAGAGAGAGAGAGAGAGAGAGAGAGAGAGAGAGAGAGAGAGAGAGAGAGATAGAACTCTTATGGAGATTACATGTGGGAGGGAGTGAGAGAAAATAAGTAACTCGTGAATCAAATATGCGGTCTGAAATATCGCTATGACGTCATCTCTAAACCAATCCATTGTTTAAGCCCGCATAGGACGATGCTCTATTCATATTCGGTGCGTAACTTTTTTAATGCCTCTTTCTTTATCGACAGTAGATTCATTAAATGTATTTATTAATTGCCGGCCAGTCGCTCCATAGAGACTGAAAATATTTCCTGTTGAGTGTTGACCACGAGATCGAGGGCTGAGTAAAGAAACACTCGTGTCGGGAGCCGCCATCGCCAATCACAGAGCTGCGATTTGCACGCTGAAGAACCTTATCCGTATATGCTTGGTATAAAGACGATTGAATGGGTCTGTTGCAAATATAACGATGGTAGCGCTAAAAAATACGAAATCTACTTTTAAAATCGTTAAATAATGCTTTCAAATGCGCGATCGTAATGGCGATGTTGGGCATTCGTAATGGGAGATAGATCCGCATATCCTTTCTTTTTGTCACTCTTTCTAAGGCTTACAAGGAAGATTCACGGAGTAACTAGCCACCAGAGGCGTGATTCCCAGTCGATTAATGGCACAGATGCCCACGGAAAGTCGTCTCTTAACCCTTTACTGCGCGATTTTTTTTTTTTTTTTTTTTTTTTTTCGTTCGAAATTATGAATTTTCAATTGACTTTGACTCAAAATGAAAGGGAAAAATTGTGAAAGAATTCCTAGCATTAATTCTTGCGCCCAAGAGATCAGCAAAGTACTAAATTTAATAAGGGCCAGTATATGGAGAAAATCAAGGTCACACGGTTAAATATATTTTCTAATGCTCAGATGGCGCCCAACGTGGGGCCTTGCTTTTTCAGACTTCGGTGAAAAATCGAAACTTTTCCTCGATATGTGCCGGATGGATGACGATATGGAAAAAAATGACATTTTAACTTTAGGAGTTCAAAATGGAGGAAATATATTATGTGCCTCAGGGGTGCCACGGCGCAGTTAAGGTTTAACATGGGTCACTTCTTGATGGAGGGACAGTATTATTAGATAAGGGGATCTCCCATTATAGGTGCCCGACACCGTCATTGTGATAGCGAATTTCCAAGCATTTCATGAATTTAGCAGCTAGTGGATTTCTTAAGTGTTTAGTGCTACCAGCGTTATTTTTGCTGGTTTTTAAAACTGAATCAACTCTTAAATCGCAAAAGTAGCAAAAGTCTGCAAGAACCCTATTAACAGAATACATAACCACGGGCATTCATTGATTGACTTCAGGAATTGAACTAATAATGATGTATGTTTTTGTACAGATTGTGCCTACATTATTCACAATTTTACTGTTTGCTGCCTGCAGACTAAATACCTATAGGGGATTGCTTTTCAAGTAGGCACTACCTAGCTTGAAAATAGACATTCTTAACATCAATCGAATTGGACGCATCTATAATGTATAATACGTACAATGCAAAATAACTTAAATGGCAAACAGCCAAAATCCCACAGAGGTATTAAAGCTTAAATTTTAAACTCGTGGCCGTAAAATTCAGCTATGCAGCAAGCAAATTTTTACTTGCTGAAGATATGCAGCGCGATCTACAGCGGCGTAGTTTCTAGCCAATTCTTGGAATGCGACCATGGCTCACCTTGGATTTATTTATCTCATAACTTTTGCTTGCTGACAATTCAGCGGCTTTTAAAAAAATACTGCTTCAAATAATTAAAAACCCAATTCAGTTGTCGCTCCGGTCATTCTATGAGCTCATCTTCTAAAAATGAGGGCAATTTCACTTTATAGCTCTCGCGATGGTGACTCTCATTGAAAGAGCTATCATCGAAATGTTGCCAGATGTTCGACTTTAACACAGAAAATAGAGAAAACCCGCTTTGGCAGCGCTGAAGACAGAATCTATGGTAGAAATATGACACAGCAAAAGACTATAGTAGAGGTAACCAAAGGTTCTGTACGATCAACTACAGAGATTTTGCTGGGTAAACCAAAGATTTGGTTGGCTCGACTAAAATCTTTTGCTGGGTCATTTTTCTACCAAAGGTTTTTCTCAGTGCTACCAAAGTGTTTTTTCTGTTTTTCCCCCTGTGAAGCCGTATATTTCTCTAACACCCCGTGAATATGCCCCACCCTAATAGAAAGGGAGCGGGAGGAAGGGGGATAGAAAGTCCCCTTAGATCCTCAACATTTTTGCAAAAAAGACCAATATATCGTCATATTTTGTGCCTATCCCCCCGGCTGGGTTGAGGCAGTTTTTGTCGAGGAAACACACCCCCCACCCCCCTCCGTGCGCTTACAGGGACTCGAACTAGCTGTATCGGCCGGAGTTCGTTGCGAAGCGTAAGAACAGAAAACGCCGAAACGGAAATGTGAAGGTAAATACAAATCAATACATACATATCATTTTCACTGAGGTCATTTCATTTTGCGTTTACGTGATTTTATCGAACAAATATTATTCCTTAAATATAGATTACATCAAATCTATGTTCATACTAGCACCAAAAAATACACCCAAAAGTAGCGCGAATATTCTTTAGCCCTCCTCCTTCAGTCCACCTCATCAGTACAGTTCCGGTGACGCCGCGGCCACGCCCCGCGCCGCACTATGTGGTATTTGACCAAAAAAGCTGGCATAAACTCAAAAAAAAAGTCGCTATTGGGAAAAACTGTTGTAATATTCGGAATCTACATAGATTTCTGCATTAGAAACTTGTATTTTGCGGGTCTAAACTAGATTAATTTAACTAGAATCCACCAGGGGAAAAATCAGTTTTACCACCATTAAATTTAGCCTCAGCACGAGACTATAATCAAAGTAAAAAAAAGTGTTTCAAATGAAGTCAGAACAAAATTTTTGTACATGGATCGTCTTCCTGAAGGTATTTACAATCAGTTTATGCCTATTTTATCCAATTTTAATTTGAATTTGATATTTTTTTGCTATTCCAAAGTTTTTAGCTAAAAACGTAAATTTTCCGATTTTCAAGAGAACTTAAGTTCAATTATCCTGCCACATCCCGCGGGTATATATATATGAGAAATGGTAGTCCTTAGTGCGTACTAACAGGCCTTGAAGTCAGAAGTTGCGGAAAAATGCGGCTTTTCCGGGAAAATTAGTTCGAATTTTGCGTTTTTGCACGAAATTCTCGTTTTTACGTGTTGTAAGGGCTACATCGCTACGAGAGTGAAATTTGGCAACACCGTCCAAATGACTTGAAACTCAGTATCCAAGGGTACTTTTTAACGCTGAATTCATATTTTGCATCAGTTTTTCAAAATTCGAAAATCCAAGATGGCTGCCGACCGATTAGCCAAAAAATTTGTCGGCGGCCATCTTGGATTTTCAAATTTTGAAAAACTGATGTGAAATTTGAATTCAGCGTTAAAAAGTACCCCCGAACACCAAATTTCAAGTTATTTGGACAGTAGAAACAGTTTATGCCAACTTTTTCGGTCAAATTCCACGTAGTGCGCCGTGTGCGTACTCAGCTCTCGAATTTCGCTATTTCATGAAGTTTGGCGCGATCTTTACAATCTATGGAAGAAAAGCTTCTCCAGCAAAAAACAATAATCGATTGCTTTCTTGCTATATAGAGTTACCAAAAAATAAAATAAAAATTGTTTCGCTAAAATTAGTCATCGTGATTACTCATCATTTCAATGAGTAATTCGAGCGGTGCGCGATTGCGCGGCGTACGAGGATATCAGACAAGTGGGTCCGAATGCTCTTAAAAGGCTCGAGTTGACAATTTAGATCGGTGTACACTTCCGATATGGTGTAATGTGCATACTTGCGACGCAAAAATGCAATCGTGCATGTGCAGTTGGCGCGCCTTCTCACACAAACAACGGACATAATACGCTCTAAGGCGGAAATTAGGGGATGGGGGGTGTTTGGTGGTGGGTTTAAGCTCCCCCCAGAAAATTTTGGAAACAAATATCGTATAGCCATTTGGCCATGTGATTTAATGGATCATCCCAAAATCTCAGCTGCTCTAACGGAGAACTCAAGGAGCAAAAACAATTTTGCGCAAAGTTTTGTAGGGGGAAAAGGGTCATCAAAAAGCTCGATGGGCGGAGTTATCAGGTATCAAACGCATTAGAAACAAAAAACAAAACAAAAATGTCATCAGTTTTTTGCCACTGCTCAGCTTTCCCTTCAGGAAAATCCCTAGTTCTGCCCTGGAATACGCTTTTTTACAAACAATTGCTGATGGAATCGATCATTAGGAGACATAATTTCAATTTGAAAGATATGATAGCAATCTGGCACACTCTGATCTCGAGCAGTCGATTTAGTTAAAGCACGGAAAATCACTGCGATCAGTGGCATGACGCGTGCAATATGAAAACGATTAATTATGTCATTTAAATCCATCGAAAAGGTCCCTATTCGAGTATTCTACAATTCCACGAATTAAAATAAAAAAACAAAAACAAAACGAAACAAAAATGCAATCTTTATCAGATTATACACAGACTACGCCACGCGGCCGCTGATGACTGCTACATGGAAGATGCGCTGGCCGCTGGTCCGCACATAATTGCGCTGTCTGCCTGTACTGACTTGACGGAGTGAGTTTTTACACCCACTTAAAAAAGCACTTCCGCGGAAGCAAATTTACAGTAATTAAAAATTTTAGCAGCTTCAGATGAAGGCCGCAGGCTTACTGGCTTAAAGCCGTGTGGAGAGAAACTTCGATGCCAAAAATACTCGGAATTCGGATACCATACCTCTCGCATTAAATACTAAGGTAATAAACAGAAGAAGAAGAAAAAAAAGAAAAAAAACTGAAGGGGCCACGAGCCGGTTTTCACGCTCTACTCACCAAAGTAGGTACGTGTTTTTCTTCTTCTACACTGCATGCTTAGTGATTTTCTTCCGATCGTGATATAACTCATTTGACCGTGAATTTTTTACCTTCTTGCTTCAACGTATACCTACGATCGGTCTGTTGACACTGAGTCAGCGGTTAGTTAAGATATGAAAACAAGCTTTAAAAATCTTGTTTGAGAATTAAATCTTCGGAGAATAATAAGAGAATAGGCATACATGGTATGAGTGCGCCGAGTTTGTTTTCGTTTTTTCAAAGAAACGTATTCATCTCGTGTTTAGACATTTTTCTTTCAATTCGATTCATCGTTAAATACTGCTGCCCGCACGGTTGAGGAGGTAATTAGCATGAACGCAATCGAAGAAAAGGAGAAAGAAAAAAAAATTGTTGCCTCACAGACCTTGAAAACTTCGTGATTATTCCGCGGAACCTGAAGATAAAATTTTATATTTCATTGACTGGAGCATTGTTTCGGTTCTTAAACGAGAGAAAGACATCTGAGAGAGAGAGAGAGGAGAAACAAAATCAGCATGTTATACCTGGTCAGTGATAATTTTTTTACAGCTTTCGTCAGCTCTGTGAATCATTGCTTTCGGTACAGAAAAAAAGTAAGGTGTACTACATAGTGCATAACGGCAATTTTTGGTCTATAGTATTTGTCGGTGTACACAGAGAAAAATGCTTCGATTGTTAGAACTGAAGATTCGACTTATTTTGATCACCGAAATTTTCGGTTGAATAAACCAAAATGTTCGGTCGTAAGTACCGAAGAAATCGGTAAGTATAACCCAAATTCCGCCCCTACCTAATACTCAGTATTACTAATGAAGAATTCGGTACTCAGGACGAACATTACGGTTCCTCTAACCTAAAACTTCGGTGATCAAATTTTACCGAAGTATTTTTCTCTGTGTAACTATAAGGGAAGAAGGACTCCTAGAGATCGATAACCCCCGCCCTCCACTGACATCAACATTTTCGCAAACAAACGTAATTTTCTCCAAAATAATAATAATAAAAAAAAAAAATTCTCAGGAGTTTTGGCATTACTAAAAATGCTGACTCGAAACGAGATTCTCTCCAAAGAACTAACCTAGCTCAAGCAGACCCCTCTTTGCAAAAAATCAAAAGTCTCGAAATCCACTCATCAACTCACAAAAGGCGATTTAAGGAAAGCCTAAAGAAGGCGGTTGAAAGGGAGAATCCACCCTGCATGCAAGCACTACGAGCAGCTAAGATGACCGACGACGGCATTTGACAAAGTACTTGTATAGGTATAGGTTTACTTGCCCGGCGTTTTCTTTTCAGAATCCCATAGCATTTAATCAACACAGAACGTAATATATTCACTATGGTAATCACAGATAATAACGAGAAATTAAAATTTACCGGAAAAAACTACACAGAATGACACAAAATGTGAGTACTGTGAGGAAGTAAGGCGTTTGTTTATATTTTTTCTAACGTCATAAATTGCCGTCATCGGCCATCTTTTGTCGCTCGTGGTGCATGCATGCAGAGTTTAAACTTAAAACGCTTTTGTGGGTTTATCAGTGGATTTTGAGACTGTTTGATGCTCTCAACGTGATTTTACATCATCATCAACCCTCCATTTTGCTGTAGCAAAAGTATGCAACAGACCCATTGGCACCTCAGATGTGGATGTGGTGTTTATGTTATTTCCAGTTTCAATAAAATTCAATTTATGCCGCTATGTTGCTTGATCTACACAGAAACTCTTTTATCGAACCTGCGCCTAGTAATTGAATTCTACAGGGATCACCCAAATAGGGCATTTTTCTCGAAAACTACTGAACCAAATGATTTGAAACAAAGAAGTCAGGTGGGGTAGTGACCCCAAATTTTCCGGTTTTGATGTTTTCAAAAGCCCCCGATTGGAGCGCCTTTGCGCGGTTTGGGGGTCCAGACACATTTTTCAAGTTTTCTTGAAAAAGACTCCAGTAAAGGTATTGAAAAAAGTTCATAATCGTAAAGTAAAAGCAATTTGCGACATTTTTGCTCCTAACGAGCTCAAACCATGAAATCGCGCCAAATCTGCCATTGAAACCTCAACATTTTGATTTGGCCTAAAACACCTTATTTTTAAACTTTAAAGGCCCATGGTTTAAATTTAAACATGTGACACTTCAATCGAAAGGTATTGATCTGTTCTTTAAAAATCTGTAAATATTTTTGAAAAATATTGAACAGAGTATGGTCACAAGGGCCGATTAAAAAAAAAAAAACCAAAATTTCCTAAAACTAAAGAAATTTGGGATTTTTGGAAAAAAATTATAGGAGCAAAAATGTCGCCAATTGCTTTTACTGTATGGTTATGAACTTTTTTTAATACCTTTATTGGAGACTTATTCAAGAAAACTTGAAAAAGTGTGTTTGACCCCCCCCCCCCCAAACTGCCATAAGGGACCATCGGGGGCTTTCGAAAGCATCAAAAACGGAAAATTTGAGGTCACTTCCCTATCTGAATTTTTCGTTTCCAATCATTTGATTCAGTAGCTTTCGAGAAAAAAATCCCAATCCGGGTAATCTGGTTCACCCTGTATAATAATCTAAATAGTGCTTATTTCCATGTTACAAGAGCTACTCGGTAGTACTCAGTTGACTTTTTAAGTTTCTGGGAGAAAGGAACGGTTAAAAATGGACTGAATTAATCTTTTTTTATTGCCAAAATCGTTCCAACGTGTTTTAAAATTTATTCCGTTAGTCGAAACTCGATAATTATCCAGAAAAAAGCTCGAAACCAGCGAAAAAATTGGTCCATGTTGCCAGATCAGGTTTGCTTTCTTGTCTTCTTACAAGGAGTTTATTCTCCGTCGATGAAACACTAAAAATTATGTAGAAATCGATGAATTTTTGAATGTGACATTATCTACATATGTACAATCAACATAATTTTTTAAGCGTGCCGTATATATACGGTACGCTTTTTGTTTTCATTTTCATATCTAATATATAGGTTGCATGCTTTGCTTATGGCAAAACCTTGGCGGGAAAGGTTTGAAAAATTAAAAACGAGTTTTCATAAAACTGGTTTCATTAATTGTTAATTTATTGCTGCAATCCAGGAGGTCTCGGCGTCTATTTTCTTAAAATTGTAAAAGTTTTGGTATTCCTGTTAATTTCAATAAGTTATTAAGCGTCAAAGTCGAATTCCTTTGAACGAGAATTCCATACAGGTCCAGCAACCTAAGTCATTTGTGCCAACCTATGAGTCAAAATTCAAAGGCAGGAGGGGGGTGGAAACATCTCCCGCAGAAACCCTCTTTGCCCCTCGCCTTTGGGCTCCACCGGTCACAAGATTTCTTCACGCTGCATTAAGCGGTCGTAAATGTGTCAAAATCTGTTTGACGAGGGTTTCGGAAAGAAATGACGGCGAGGTATTGATAAAGAGCGGGCGGGGAATAGAAAAGAGAGGGACTCGTTCATATCCTTAAGTAGACCTGTTTAGTGATGACGTCACGATCAGAATTGGTTCCAAACAAATGCTCTATCTCTCACTCTCGTTGATTTACCTATAAAAAATCAGATCCAAATTTTCGAACGCAAATTCATGCTAGTTAAAGAACAGTTTTCTCAAATTTTATTGCACCATTAGATTCCACGTATTTTAAAGTATCTTTTCACTCTAACATAATTCCTAAAAGATCACAAGCGAATTTACAATCAAGCGAATTTACAATCACAGTTATACCGAAAGATGTTCTACGTTTTGTCCTCGTCTTACTCACGGTCTCTTATGGGAGTATCACCGCCATGACACTCAATCATTCTAACTTCTCTTCGTATCGAAGCTATTTCTCGAGGTATAACACATGTCGTGATGGTGCTGATGACCTATATCCTAAAATTTCTGTGCTCATAAGAAACTGTGAGTGTGGACAAGGACAAACATAGGACTTTCTTCGATATAACTGTGATTGTGCATTGATGCGCGATTTTTTCAAAAATTTTGTAATATAGGGGGCTCATATTTTATCACTGAGAAAAAGTGGCTGTTAAAAGTGTAGAATAGAGCCATAGATGATTTCGCCTTATTTCAATCTAAAACCTATCGTTGCTAAGTCAGCGCGCTTGAATCTACACGAATTCCGTGTAACGAGTGGATTCCAAATCCGAACTTACCGCCCTCCAAACCGTGGAGTAGGGGGATGACACCTCCGACGCCCGCCCTGGTGGCGGTTGCCGGAGGTCTCATCCTCCACACACACACACTTTCTATATAGTTTAACATTCGTTCTCGTAAGCCGTAGGCGTTCTCTTTCTTTTCTATTTTTAAATGTGAGTATATTTTTGGGTTCCACCCCCTTCTGGGGTGGAATTATTGTCTAAATGTCTTATTAGGAGTTATAGCTGTGGTGGCCGGTGGCCACATATTAATACTTTACTTGTTTCGTTTTGTGTTCTCAATAATCATAATCTCTACGGGACAGATACCGGTCTTGTCTCATTAGGCAGGGCCGGTGTCTGTCCAGCAACCTTTCAAATAGCAAACCGCTATAACATGGCGCCTAACCCGTGGCTCGGTAACTTTATAATAGTTTACCTACCTAACTCCCCCGAATTGTGCCCGGGTTTCAAGTGCTATAAAGTTTAATTCTTAAAGTTTAGTGCGTATGCGTAGTACGGTTTCCGCCATCTTGCCGATAGGCATCGGGCCGTGCTCCACTGGTAGTTTATAATTGAGTGTTTCTCACTATTTAGTGTTTAATTATTTTCTCCCCACTCTTACCGTCTATTCTAGTCTACCTGCCATAGTCGGCTTTCCACAATCTCGAGTATTTTCCGGTTTCCCGGGAAAACTACCATGTGCGTTTTCAGCGGCAGATTTTTAGGCCTTCATTAATCCGAAACAGCGACCTGTTGAGGCGCAAGTTTCGCCTTCAATCTTGGGGGTAATAACTATTCGTGTGGGGGTGTGGTGCGGGCTCCGTCTTCCGGATTTTACCGGCGCCGTAATCGCGCGAACCAACCTAATAGTGTCTCTAACCTCAGCGGACAGTTTTTTTATGTTTTTTAGTTTCGTTTATCTCATTTTCGGTTCATCAAACCTATCTCTCGGTCTCCGCTTAAAAATTTCTCACTCAACACTAATCTCAGGATGGATTTTCTTAACTTCAGTATTATCTCTTCAAAATTATTCTCATGCCTGGATCTCATAACCTCTTGTAAAAAACGGGCTGTTTCTCTGTGGATGGTGGAACGATTCGATGTGGGGAGGGCTAACTGCGGCATGTTCTGGAATGGAAACAACATTACTTCAATCTCTAATCTAATCACTGGATCGTCCTTTCTTCTGTTCCAGCATTCCTACGTACCGGGATCATCCTATACTAAGTATTTATAATACCTTTTTCTTTATTTTTTTTCTCGTAAATTATAGTTTTCAGCTTTGCTCAATAGTAATTTTGGGTTATAATCAGTTACTATAATGAATTCCCCTGTATCAAACCATAAAAGGGAAACTTCCGGGAGAGGGGGCCCAGTCATGGGTGAGCGCTTGGATCTGGGCGAGGGTGAGCGCGTACCGGAAGGAAATGTGGGAGTCCCGGAAGATAACTTGCCTCAGGGAGCTGTTGGACCAGTTGTCGAGGGGCAGAATGTCCAGAATATCCAGAATATCCTGCTGACTCCACCAGGTGTTCCACCACCCCCCTTAGTCAGGTTCCAACCTTTTCAACAACAAAATCAAGTGCGGAATGACCAACTTCCTTCCGATATGCTTCCAGCTCACTCTGCGCTCAGACCTGACCGCCCACTTGTTGATACACCTTCCGATCCTAACCTTAATGTTGTTTTAAGTAGGTTAATGAAAAAAATCAAAAATTTAGAGTTAGCAGTGCACTCTAACCCTCAAACTAATCAAGCTATAAAAATGGAACAACCCATGTTATCACAAATTTCCTCTCAAGCTGTTGCCGTGCCGAACAACCTCGGGCCGTACCCGCAGGAGTCTTCCAAGCCAACATATCAGAATACCCGCCGCTTTCACGAATTGCCCACATTTGATGGAACCAAGTATAGCCCCCATCCGAAAGACTTTCTAAATGAAGTAGAGGATTTTTTCGAACAATTTTGTGTGAGTGACGAGGTAAAGCTGAAGGAGGTTGGAAGGCTGCTCCGGGACGACGCCCGGAGTTGGTACCAGGTTTACAGAGTATCCTTCAGATCTTTTACTGATTTTAAATCTGCATTTCTGGAATTTTACTGGGGGCCACAGATGCAGAACTCAGCCAGACTGTCTCTGCTTGCTCCCGGTAGATCACCGCCGGGGCATGGTCAGTTAGCTCCGTATTTTCTCCATCAACTTAGGGCGATGAATTATCTAGATGACACGCCTTCGGACTCATTCAAAATAGCGTCTATCATTCAAAGTTTCCCATACGACGTCAAGCTAGCTATCACTCAATTTAACGCTACTAACATCGATGCTGTACTTCAGATTTTGAAAAGTTTTGACCACCTTGGCCCGAGACCATCATCAGATCTACAAGTGGTACCATTTCAGAACCAACAAGTGCAGAACGAAAATAATAACTCTAGAGCTAACCCACGTGTCAACTTCTTGTCTATTGAACATGCTCCCGGCGCTGATCACGGGGAGCAGCCACAGATTTTGGATTCTGCATCTGCGGCGCCCCAGCCAGGCTACCAACCTTTAAACTAATTTGGAGTGAGCCAAATACAGGCGAATCCCTCGCTCCAGTCTGTATAACCAAGGTAGTTACGCCTGACAATGTCAATTATTTTGATTCATATTATATGTATCATTTAAGGATGGAATTTTCGGATGTGGGAAAAGGCCGAAGGAGAATGTATTTTATTTTATCCTGTGTTTTATCCCTCCTTACCTATGACTCTTTACCTCAACAATTGCACTATAGGTGCTACTCTTGCCTATAAATTACATGCGCCAACTATTCAAAAGCTGTTTCAACATGTAAGCCACTTTAAAGCCAACAATTATAGTGCTGTCTTAGCCATTGTGCCTTTTGAAATGCTCAGTGATTTAGTGGGGGGCCGCAGGGCTGGAGAGGCTTAATACAAAACACCGGTGCTAAACCAATTTTCTTATGCGGTACTCCAGTTAGGCCAAATTCTCCTGAATTCCAAACATTAAAAATAATGCACCAAAATTTTAGCTCACAATCTGCTTCAAATAATAAAATTTCAATTCTAGTGCCTGAGAAAATTTTAACTTCACGAGACTTTGATGAGCAGGATGTTTTGAGCCTCACCGGCCTTGCACGCATTCTACAGCACTTTGAAACCCAAAATTCAGAAAAAAACTGCTGGCTAAGCATTTTGAAAATGAAATTGTCTGTAACAGCTTTACAACCTTTCTAGACAACGAGAAACACTTTTTATTAGATAAAAGCAATGGTCAACCTCAGTTCAATAAGAGACTCAAAAGCCCCGTAGTGTCACTCAGAATTGATTCTCACCAGGTGTCAGTTCTGATCGACACTGGGAGCGAGATAACTCTAATCATTTTGGAACTCTTTGAAGAACTGAAATCAGTTACGGGCCTACCTTTTCCCCCCTTCCGGTGACAAATATTGCTATCAAAGGCATTACAGGGGTGCGATCAAAAAGTGTTACTTTCCAAACTTATATTGACTTAAAGTTTAACGAAACGTGCTTTCCAACGCCAATTCTTGTGGTGCCGTCAGTCAATATACCATTCATTGTCGGTATAGACTTCCTAAAAAAAAATAAAGCCATAATTAACTGCGCTGAAGAGACCCTTGAATTGTGCGATGGGATGATTAAATTGCCTTGGATGAATTTTGACTCTCCGGAGAAAACTTTACCAGTCAATACTTGCTCTGTAAAACCTATTAACAGAATTTTCTTATTAACAGATAGTCATGGTAGGGATCTTTCCGATCTTTTGAAATCATTTTTACCGAAAAAACCCAGATAGAAGCCAGGGTTAAACCAGGATTCCAGTTTGACTCCGTTACTCAGCCTCTGTCCTCCTTGTGTGTGACTTCGGATACGGTGGTCATCATTGCAGGTACTAATAACCTTCCCAAAATTTTAAAAACGCTCCCTGAAATCTTAGATTCCTTTAATCTCCTCCCTTTAAAAAAGTTCAAGGGAAAAATAGTAATGTGTGAAATTTTCCCCCGATATGATTGGAAGGATAGTCACAGTCAGTCCACACCAGTAAATTTATTTTTGAAAAATAAACTCCGTAAATACAAACATGTCAACTTCCTCAAAACATTAGGCCAATTACAGCGAAAAACTTTACAAGACAAGGGCTTCACCTGAATCTAAGTGGCAAAAAGGAGCTAGCTCAGCTGATAGCAAGAAAAGTAGAAGCATTGAAAACATTAGATTCCCCCGCTACACCTGAATTTGAGGGAAGTCCGAGAGTTTATTCGACTGAAGTAACTAGGGTCTTATCTTTTTCAAACTTATGGCTCAGTGAGGTACCAGCCTTCCCGATCCATATTTTTAGTGTCCATAATGTTGTGCCCACCGTCTCCGATCTCACATACGAGGAAGTATTGGCAAAGATTAACCCACTTAATCTAAATAACGACCAAAAAACGCAGCTGTTAAGTCTCATTGAAAACAATAGGGATGTTTTCTCAGATAAACCAGGGCTTTGCACAACATTTACTGCCAAACTTAGACTTAAGAATAAAGAACCATTTGTGCTAAGGTCCAGGCCTATCCCCTTTTATTTGAAGGAGAGAGTCCGGGCAGAAGTCCAAAGAATGTTAGATTTTGGTTTAATTGAAAGATCATCAAGTCCTTTCTCTAACCCTATTGTACCCGTAGTTAAGAAGATGATTCTATAAGACTATGTCTTGATGCCAGAAAACTGAATGAGAGACTTGTATTTGATGCGGAGGCGCCTGAATCGATAGAGTCACTCTTAAACAAATTTAGCAACCCGCAATATATGAGCAAGCTTGACTGTACCAACCCTTCTTACAACTAAGTTTAGAGCCAGAATCAAGGGAATTTGTTAGTTTTGTGTTTGAGGGAAAAAAAATATCAAATTTGGTAGACTCCCATTCGGATTGTGTGTCTCCATGCAAATATTTCCCTTTAAAGGGAACAGAAACAATATTCGGCCCCGAAACAGCTGACTTTTTAGCCAAGTATGTCGATGACTTCAAAATAGTAAGTCAAACCTTCCCTCTCCCTCTGGAACATCTCCAAATTTTACTGTCAGATCTGCGAGCAGCAGGCATGACCCTCAAATTTGCTAAATGTCTCTTCCTCCAAGAGTCCACTGATTTTGTCGGATACATCCTCTCAAGAGATGGCATCAGAAAGGACCCCAAAACCACAAGAGCCATATCTGAATTTCCTCAAATAACCAATAAAAAGACATTGCAATCATTTTTAGGCTTAAAAATTTTTTTTCCAAATTCCATAATAACCATGCCAAGATGACAGTTCCACTTCATCACTTGTTGAAAAAAGATGCTCCGTGGTCTTGGGGCCCCGATGAAGAAAAGACAGTATCAGAAATTAAGAGAGTTTTTATAGAGGACGTGGTCCTATCTTATCCAGATTTTGCCAAAACTTTTTATCTTAAAACCGACGGCTCATACAGCGCTGTTGCAGGTGAGTTGTTCCAGATGGATAAAGAAGGCTACCGCAGGCCTATCTGCTATTACAGTAGAAAACTTACTGCAAGTGAAAAGAACTACACAGTAACGGAAATTGAACTCCTAGCCATTGTAGCGTCTTTGAACAAATTTAGGCAGTTCACTCTTGGTCACAAAGTTATTGTCTTGACTGACCATAGTGCGCTCACGTTTTTAAGGAGTTGTGTGCTTTCCTCGGGCCGCCTGGTAAGATGGTCCCTCTTCCTCCAACAATAAACTTAGAAATCCAAACATCAAGGGCTCGGAAAACACAGCTCTAGATATATTGTCCCCATATACCCCAGAATTTCACCAACTACCTACTAATAATGTAGATATTAATGTAAGCGCTGTGAAAAAATTTGCTCCAAAATTGAATTCCCAAAAAATTTGCTAAAATATCTGAGTGGACGTTGCTCGACCCTAGACTAGGTAAAATTCACAAAGAATTAACTGAAAACAAGGACTCTCCTTCAAAGAATCTCTACACTATTTTAAACAAAACTTATTCTTCAAAGACCCAAAATCGGGAAATTGCATTCTTTGTATTCCACAGAAATTAGAAAGTGAGATAATTTTTGCAACACATGAATACCTGGGCCATCTAGGGTCGAACAAGGTCTACCAGTACCTTAAGCGCATCGCCATCTTCCCAAAGATGCAACCAAAAATTCGCCAGCTAATCCGCTCGTGTTTGAGCTGCCAACAAAGCAAAGTGCCGAACAAGAAAGCTACAGCACCGATGGTCCCTGTTCTTGCAAACTCCTGCTTGGAACTGGTCTCAGTGGATCTGTATGGACCACTTCCTAAATCTTTTGGCAATTTCAACCACATCTTAGTAGCCTTAGACATATTTTCAAAGTATGTTACATTTACTCCAGTCCGTTCTGCCAAAGCAGTTCCAGTAACCAGAGCTTTCATTACACATTTTGTTAATGCGGTAGGTAAGCCTCTAAGAACGATCAGCGACCATGGCCCTTGTTTTCGCTCACACTACTGGGACAGCAAGCTAAAGGAGCTGGATATTGAACCCCGCCATACTTCAGTGTATCATCCTCAATCCAATCCAGTAGAGCGATATATGCGGATATTAGGTAACTTTTGCCGCATATACTGCCATGAAAACCACAAAAGCTGGGTTCAATATCTCAAATTCTTTGAAAATGCCTCAACAGCAGTGTGAGCGAAAGCTCGGGCTTTGCCCCAATTGAAGTTCTAAAAGGCTGTCCTCCGGACAACTTTCTTCAAAAGTTTTTTAATTTCCCGCCCTATCAGGATAAGTTAGGTCAACAAACTCGACTGACAATGGTTCAAGAAAATCTTACCAAAAGCGCCATCAAACGCCAGAAACAAAAGAAAACCCCGGACCCCCCGACCAGTTTCCCAAAAAGGAATGCAGGTTCTCCTTCAAACTCATCACCTATCCAGTGCCTTATATGGAGAGATTAAAAATTTTTTCGCTTGTACGAAGGCCCATATTCCATCAAAAAACGGGTAGGTCACAATGCTTTTGAATGGAAGACCCAGCGTCAGGGGGCTCGAGGGGAGTACATAACGTTATTTACCTCCGAAAATTCCATCCCAATCTTAATCAAAAAATGTAAAAAAAAAAAAAAAAAAAAAAAAAAAAAAAAAAAAAAAAAAAAAATTTTCTTGTCCTTTTTTTTTAGTTATATATAAATATATATTATTTTCTTTTTTTTTTTTTTTTTTTTTTTCCGTCCTCGTTTGGGGGAAAGGGGGGTTTAACCCACCCTTTTCTTTTTATTTCCCCCTTTTGCGGAAAACTCAACCCCTTTCCCCAAATTGAACGCAACTTAGTTCATGTAAGCGTCAGTGTAATAATGAAATTTTGTTACCCTTACTCTCTAGTATAGCACTAACTGGTCACAACCTTCAATTTTTCTTAATTTTTCCCCTTTTGGAACACCGACACCTAGGTCTATCTTTCTTTTCCATTCCTAAACCCCCTTTAGGTTAGTTAGGTTAGTTTTCACTCGATGCGTCCAGATAGGTTTTTTTCGAAACTCCGGAACATTGAGTATCTTCAACACGAGGATAGCCCCGACTTGTTTAGGCTACCTCAAGGGAATACTCACGGAGGCCCTAGCGGTAAGTCAGGGCCCCCCCTCGTCTTATATTTTTTTTCTCTTGCTTTGTGTAATGCTGTCAGAAAAGTTTTTGTAAAAGCCCCGAGCGGCTTACAAGGCTGTTTGGCCTCACAGTCTTAAAAGCACCCCTCCCCTAAATTTGTATCCAAATTCTTTTATTTTTATTGTTTATTTTTCTACTAGGCCAAACCAGGAAAAGAAAAAAAGAGTTCTAATGATATTAAATCTTGCTAATAGTATTAAATTCTCCATCTACAGCTTTAACTCCTTCAAAGTTATTTCTTCTTTCTTTCATGCAATTTTATTATTGCTCAACTACTTTGTATTTTTTGGCCCACTGCAGGCCCAGTTTTTTTTTTTTTTTTGAATTTTATTATTGTTTACCTACTTTATTTTTGGCCCACTGCAGGCCCTTTTCTTTTTATTCAATTTTATTCTTGTTTAACAACTTTGTATTTTTGGCCCACTGCAGGCCCAGTTTCCTTTTATTATTGTTTAACGACTTTGTATTTTTTTTTGCACTTAGTTCAAAAACTCTTTTTGTCTAAAACTAACAAATTTTTTGGTAAATTGTCCTGTTATTTTTTTGATGATCTCAACTGTAAATATGTTCTCTTTTTAAGTATTTGATTACCAAAAAAAGGTCGCGGGCGAAAAAATCATAGCCCGAGTCGGTCACCACACTCTCACTTCATATCTCCGTTTCGTTGGGGGTTCCGGAGTCCCCTTTGGGGCCCCAGTCCCCTGGGACACAAGGGGCTTCGGGGGGGTTGTTGTAACGAGTGGATTCCAAATCCGAACTTACCGCCGCTCCAAACCGTGGAGTAGGGGGATGACACCTCCGACGCCCGCCCTGGTGGCGGTTGCCGGAGGTCTCATCCTCCTACACACACACACTTTCTATATAGTTTAACATTCGTTCTCGTAAGCCGTAGGCGTTCTCTTTCTCTTCTATCTTTAATGTGAGTATAGTTTTGGGTTCCACCCCCTTCTGGGGTGGAATTATTGTCTAAATGTCTTATTAGGAGTTATAGCTGTGGTGGCCGGTGGCCACATATTAATACTTTACTTGTTTCGTTTTGTGTTCTCAATAATCATAATCTCTACGGGACAGATACCGGTCTTGTCTCATTAGGCAGGGCCGGTGTCTGTCCAGCAACCTTTCAAATAGCAAACCGCTATATCCGATTGTCTCTATGGAATTTCGATTATTTCTATGGGAAAAAAAGCGTGGGAATATATATCCTATCGGAAAATTCATTGAAACAATCGGAAATTTTTATAAGGGACGTGGAACCCAATGGTGTGATAAACACAACTGGTGCAAAGAACATGTTGTTTACTAGCACTTGTATTTGAAAATTTGGATCGTGTTTCATATGGGAAAACCCACGAGAGCGCGAGTGAGGCGGAGCCTTTTTTTGGAACCAATTTTTTTCATGACGTCTCACTAAACAGGTCTTGGTCATTGGAAACATTTGAAATTCTGGGGGATCGGCAAATTGAAAACCCCTTTATGAGCGTCTATGCAATCAAGGGATTTTTGAGGAAATTTTGGGCGTTTTGTTGCGAAAAAAAGGTTTTTAAAATCCAGAACAAAGGGACGGGGGTAAAATTCGCATTAATAGCTCTAAAAAGTGAGAAAGGCTGTCACGTGTCTTCCACCCCTGGACAGCCTCCTTGCTGCGGCTATGGAATTGACTCTGGAATAACTTATTTACCTATCCTAAAAAGTTTCTCGCGTGTACAGTATTTTTTACTGGAAGCTTCTTCAAATTTTGGAAATTATAGGTCCATATGGAACTTTGCTTCTCCAACACGAAAAATGATATCGACCGATGGCAACAGAAAAAAAAATAATATTACAATGAGTTGTAATGAATAATGGCTTAGTTTTGACTGTAAACTTTCGATACTTTTCAACAAAATAAATGGGGGAGGGGGAATGGGTCTGTTGCAGACTTTTGCTCCAGCGCTATAGAGTGTTCTGTATCATGTAAAATCGCGTGAAAAGTCCATTGGTGGCATCAGAAAGTCATGAAATGCGATAATAAACTCACAAGAGACGTTTAATGAACTCCAAGTTGGCGGTAAAATATCGAGCAACCTGTATGTATGCACCACGAACATCCAAGGATAGCCAACCTCACAATATCGATCACACCCAATCACAATGTAAATAAAACACATAACCTCTGACGCTTTGAGGTTGTCAACGTTGGCAATTCTTGGATGTTAAAGGTGCATGCATACGGACTGCTCGATACTTTACCGCCATCTTGCATTTCATTAAACATCTCTTGTGAGTTTATTATCGCATTTCATGACTTTCTGATGCCACCCATGGACTTTTCACGCGATTTTACCTACGATGAAACACTATTTATCGTTGTAGCAAAAGTTTGTAACAGACCCATTAAAATCCACAAACGCCTTAAACCTCCACAACCTACTAATCTATACCCCTAGAATGCTTGACGTGTAAAGGGCACCTGAAATGGTTAGTTCTGTATATTAAAGGATTATTTTTTCATGAATTCGCAAGTGTTCCATTTATGTATCTTACATACGTACATCGTGACAATCGCAATAAGTGCTGACAGCACCTAAAATGGAAAAAAAGAAGAAAAAAAAAACTGTTTATTATTTAGAATCACGGCTTTTCCGAAAATGACGCTTTTTGACTTCAAAAGAACGCAACCTCATTTTTGATCCCTGAACAAGCCGTTTAAAAGGTGGAGGGATTTAGAAATATCTATTGTCTATACTTTATGTGGGTAAAAAAGATCGAGCCTTATCAAATAATTTTCTTTTTTCAGCTTTCAATAGGTTTGTTGCAAACTTTTGCTACAGCGCTATAGAGTTTTGATTTATATGTAAAATCGCCTGAAAATTACATTGGCGGCATCAAATAGTCATAAAAGCCACTCATAAACCCACAAAACGCATTATAAAGAAAGCCAAAATGGCAGTCGTAAAGCCGAACAATCTGTGCACGCGCATACGACGAACATCAAAGACAGGCGATCCATTTTCCCCTTTTTCGTTAGAAGGGGGGGGGGGGGGGGGGGGAAGAAAATATCTCTACAGTCAAACTGTGATTTTAAAAATGTGCATGGTCAAGATGTTGTGTTCTGTGAAGGGTGGCGGGGAGCAAAATATCAAGAATATAGGGTGTTGCAAAACTTAAGTGCCAAACTTATGGAGTGTATTTTTGGGGTGAACATGTACCTATATAAGGCTTTATTTTTCTACATGAATATGTGCTACAGATGTTTCTCTTCTGAGCTAAAGCCCTCCAAAGTTTTGAAAACAAAAAACAAAAAACAAACACAAAAAACAACGCCTTTGACTCATCTCCTTATAGATACATCTGATCTAAATTTATTTTTTTCATAATTTCTCACCAAACAAGCTCAATTGGACAGCACTTCTCACAAAAGAACTGAGTGACATTTTTGATAAAATTGAGTTATTGATTGATAGACCTAGCAATACTGAATCTCGAAGCAACAAGTGCTTCTTCTAATAACAACTATTTCCCGTCAAAACTCCAGGTAAAAGTGAGCTGGTGAGCCTCATTGAAGTCATTGTCCATATGATGAAATTAAATGAGAACTTGGTTCCTTTTTCTTAAACCTTAATCCGAGTCACGTAAGGAACCAACTCCGACTTGGTTCCTTTTATAGAATTGGGAACGGACTTAAGTCCGGATTAACGGATTTTAAAATATCAACAGTGTAAACCAACTCTGCCGTTTGGTTTCTCTTAGAGATCCGGTTTTCGTGATTATGCCAAACAAAAAGAAGAAAGGAACCAAGTCACTTTAAACGCTAAAAATTAAGTAGGTACCTTTCCTGCATAGGAATTTTTTTTTTCCGATGTTGAAATGCAAAAACATAACACGGTAGTTGAATGAAATCAAAACGTAAGTAATTCCGAGTTTTTTGTTTAAATGCTAGCTCTTCAACTTTGGACTCAATTTTCTCGAGATCAGCTCCATATCAAGTGGCTCCTCTTTGATGAATTATCATTGCTAGCAAAAGCATTAAAGCTGTTCAGACTTTAGTGGCACGCTTTTCCAACACCTGCGTGTTGGAATTTTCCCTGCTTGTTTTTTTTTTTTTTTTACAAATTTCACCTCCAATCACAACCAATGGTTTTTTTCGTCGCTTGATTTGTGCTTCATGAGGCGGCACTACATCACAAGATCAAAAACGAAAGTGGTGGGAGGGGGGGGGCTGTCCTGAACTAACGAACCGAACAAAATCCCCACAACTTAAAATTATTCTAGGAATGGATCCCTTGCAAGGTTTTGCTGCAGGCAAAGGACAATCAATTATATTCAATTCTGACGTAAAATGCTATATGAAAATAACCATGGGACTATTTTAAAAAGTTGAAAACTCACTCCCCGCAGAAAAAGCTTAGCTCAAAGTTCGAATGGATCACCCACCCGTGTATGTATGCATCCCAAATTAAAGAATGCAGTGCTAAAATGGAATTAAAGTGTCGTCTTCCTCGCTAACTACGCAACGTAGAGGTAGAATTTTTCAGTCGATATTATTGTGTTCCTCAGGACAAAATCTGTGAGAATCAATCTTCAAATTTAGGTACTGATTGAAAACCAATTCGTCGGTAATGTTATTTTGTTTGGGGGTACAAAACACAGGCAGTGCATGCATACATACACAATCTGGCCAAAAGTTCTGCCAGTCGAGGCACTGTCGGTTTTTTGCGTGTACATGCAATGCCGTTCCAGATAAGTACATAACCCCTACATATTCTAAAAGAAGACAAAAAAACCTACAAAATGATGCTAATCAAATTTGAAGATACCGCTTTTAAATCCCTTTTATCGAGCGTCCAACTTGCAACCTTTTTTTTTGCAAGATATATTTCTGGTCGCGATGGTCGCTTGTCAGATAAAGATGTTTACCGAATTAATTAAACAGGTAGCCGTTTGGCGTCGCTTCGATGAAGTGTTTAATACATTATGTAATAAGTTTAGTGCTAATTGCAAGCGTGTAAAGTGCATTTACTGCATATTTTTTGTGGAAGTGTTCCGGTTCAAAAATGGAGTGGGGCACGTACGAAAATCGAGTCGCAGTGATTGCCTTGCACCGCTGCGGTAAAGGCCCAAAAGAAATATGGGAAACGTTAAGTCCGCTGGATATTTCTGAAAGTTTTGTGTTTAGAACAATTAAAAGGTACAAAGAAACTCATAGTGCTGTTGATCGTGCAATCGTAGCAGCAGCCAGAGAAATTTCTATCGATACGATCAGAGGAGCAATTGATGAATGGCCACAACGTTTAAAGCGCTGCGTCCAAGCCAAAGGTGGACATTTCGAGTAATATCCGTGTAGTTTAGGTCTTTTTTGTACTAATGTAAAATACTCATTACATTTTCTTATTTGACACCAGTAGTTTTCATTTTCTTGCCTTTGAAAGAAAAATAAACATGTAATTTTTGGCTGCGACCAAAGAGAAATAAAAAAAAAAAAGGGCACAAGTTTGAGGCCTGATTTGGAGAAACAAAAAAAGGAATTTTTTAATTTAATTGGTACTATTTTGCAGGTTTTTCTGTCTACTTTTAGAATATGTAGGGGTTTATGTACTTATCTGGAACGGTATTGCATGTACACGCAAAAAACCAACAGTGCCTCGACTGGCAGAACTTTTGGCCAGACTGTGTACATTACATATATGTATACAGTCAACGAATTAAAGATTGTCAGTCGACGCCTTGGATTTTGGTTGAGATGGGTAACCTGCAATACTCATCACAATGAATTCAAGCACATATGGTAGCCTACCTAAGCTAAAATCTAAGGCGTCGACTGACATTATTTAATTCGCAAACTGTACATATACATAAATGGCCGTCTGAATAATGAGCCAAGTTTTCTCTGCGCGGAGTTTTAGACATTTTTTTAAACACGTTATATTCGTTTATCTCAACGTTATTTTTACGGCATTTTACACGATTGGTAGTCCATTTGCCAAAAGCAAAATCTTGCAAGAACTCCATTGACTCAAACAAGCAGAATTCCATACGTTTCTTCCTGCTACTACGGAAAATGAAAGAAAAATCTAAGCAGCGACGATTGGAACAATAAATAAAACAGGAACGGGTAAAATGCTGGAATTCAACCTAAATTGGCGAGGACGTTTCGGCTCTAATCGCGGCCCTTTTCAACTCAAAAATTAAAATTAAAAAACTAATTTCAAAAGACGGAGAGAGCCACCACTCACAAACAGTATATTTTGTGTTTACGGTTTGTGAGTGGTGGCTCTCTCCTCCTTTTGAAATTAGTTTTTTAATTTTAATTTTCGAGTTGAAAATGGCCGCGATTAGAGCCGAAACGTCCTCGCCAATTTAGGTTGAATTCCAGCATTTTACCCGTTCCTGTTTTATTTATTCTTCCTGAAACTCGCAGTTACTTTTTAAATTCCCTGACTCTAACATAGCTTTAACTACCCTGTGTTTCCCGCAGGATTCTGGACAGTGGACACGAACCGATGTACTTGAAGTCGACGAATTAAAGAATGTCAGTTGATTCCTTGGATTTTGATTCAGGTATGCAGCCTTCAATACATATGACACTGTACTCAAGCATTGCTGGTGGTCTACCTGAGCTGCTGGTAGTGCTGGTGGTCTACCTGAGCTAAACTCGAAGGCGTTGACTGATACCTGCATACTATATCAAATGACGCCCAACTTGAACTTTGATATGATCGCGTATCATCAGCGTTATAGGTCATGACACTTCATCGGTGAAGGACCGACGCGGTGGAAAAACTCGGCCTTATTTGATTCCGTCGGAAGTCTGCGCTATATTGAAACCTGGGAACTCATTTTTAGGACTTTGTAGTATATATCCTGTCAGCGGTGAGGGGGAGGGGAGGGGGAGGCTTATTATGGGACTTGGTCTCGGTCTAAGATAATCATGAATGATCTGCTAAAGACTGTCATTATTCGTGGGGGTCCGATAACGACGCAACGTCGAGTCCGAGCACTTTCACTTTTCCGCCCGTTCATTGCATTAGCCGCTAATTCAATGATTGAGAAGTTACTTTACGCGTATACTGTACTCAGTGCATGTAAGTACTCCCATCTTGAGACGTTAAAATGAATGACGAATTGACCCGGCCGTCGCGTCGCATCGCGTCGCCCGCGTCCTGTCCCGTCACATCTCCGGTCCCGAACAAGTTTGCAAAACGACTCGTTCCTTTTCTTACTTCTGAGAGGAATGGACTGGACATATACGTAAGTACAGAGGGTATTGGCCCTGGGTGCACTACTGGGTAGGCGTCAAACTAAGGCCATCATTGAAATAGCTGCTGTGCATATTTATACAAATACATATACGCAAATATAGATACTGGCAATTGGCATGAATATTCTAGCATACACAGTGCGTTTTATTTTAGTCTGTACTTTTTTCTTTCCTTCTTATTCCTTTCTATTTTTTTTTTCTTTCCTTAAGGCACAAGACACAACTTTCCGATGCCGTCCTGCAACCGAATATTTGGTTCTCTTGCAGGGTGTCGAGTAACTTTTTGGGGCTGTTGCAAACTTTTGCTGCAGGCTAATTGATGGTTTATTAATGATTATAAGGTAAAACCCTATAAAAATAACGATTAGCCTACTAAAAAATCACGAAATTCACTCCCAAACTCATACAATGCTTTCCTGCATAGGAATTTTTTTTTTCCGATGTTGAAATGCAAAAACATAACACGGTAGTTGAATGAAATCAAAACGTAAGTAATTCCGAGTTTTTTGTTTAAATGCTAGCTCTTCAACTTTGGACTCAATTTTCTCGAGATCAGCTCCATATCAAGTGGCTCCTCTTTGATGAATTATCATTGCTAGCAAAAGCATTAAAGCTGTTCAGACTTTAGTGGCACGCTTTTCCAACACCTGCGTGTTGGAATTTTCCCTGCTTGTTTTTTTTTTTTTTTTTTACAAATTTCACCTCCAATCACAACCAATGGTTTTTTTCGTCGCTTGATTTGTGCTTCATGAGGCGGCACTACATCACAAGATCAAAAACGAAAGTGGTGGGAGGGGGGGGGCTGTCCTGAACTAACGAACCGAACAAAATCCCCACAACTTAAAATTATTCTAGGAATGGATCCCTTGCAAGGTTTTGCTGCAGGCAAAGGACAATCAATTATATTCAATTCTGACGTAAAATGCTATATGAAAATAACCATGGGACTATTTTAAAAAGTTGAAAACTCACTCCCCGCAGAAAAAGCTTAGCTCAAAGTTCGAATGGATCACCCACCCGTGTATGTATGCATCCCAAATTAAAGAATGCAGTGCTAAAATGGAATTAAAGTGTCGTCTTCCTCGCTAACTACGCAACGTAGAGGTAGAATTTTTCAGTCGATATTATTGTGTTCCTCAGGACAAAATCTGTGAGAATCAATCTTCAAATTTAGGTACTGATTGAAAACCAATTCGTCGGTAATGTTATTTTGTTTGGGGGTACAAAACACAGGCAGTGCATGCATACATACACAATCTGGCCAAAAGTTCTGCCAGTCGAGGCACTGTCGGTTTTTTGCGTGTACATGCAATGCCGTTCCAGATAAGTACATAAACCCCTACATATTCTAAAAGAAGACAAAAAAACCTACAAAATGATGCTAATCAAATTTGAAGATACCGCTTTTAAATCCCTTTTATCGAGCGTCCAACTTGCAACCTTTTTTTTTGCAAGATATATTTCTGGTCGCGATGGTCGCTTGTCAGATAAAGATGTTTACCGAATTAATTAAACAGGTAGCCGTTTGGCGTCGCTTCGATGAAGTGTTTAATACATTATGTAATAAGTTTAGTGCTAATTGCAAGCGTGTAAAGTGCATTTACTGCATATTTTTTGTGGAAGTGTTCCGGTTCAAAAATGGAGTGGGGCACGTACGAAAATCGAGTCGCAGTGATTGCCTTGCACCGCTGCGGTAAAGGCCCAAAAGAAATATGGGAAACGTTAAGTCCGCTGGATATTTCTGAAAGTTTTGTGTTTAGAACAATTAAAAGGTACAAAGAAACTCATAGTGCTGTTGATCGTGCAATCGTAGCAGCAGCCAGAGAAATTTCTATCGATACGATCAGAGGAGCAATTGATGAATGGCCACAACGTTTAAAGCGCTGCGTCCAAGCCAAAGGTGGACATTTCGAGTAATATCCGTGTAGTTTAGGTCTTTTTTGTACTAATGTAAAATACTCATTACATTTTCTTATTTGACACCAGTAGTTTTCATTTTCTTGCCTTTGAAAGAAAAATAAACATGTAATTTTTGGCTGCGACCAAAGAGAAATAAAAAAAAAAAAGGGCACAAGTTTGAGGCCTGATTTGGAGAAACAAAAAAAGGAATTTTTTAATTTAATTGGTACTATTTTGCAGGTTTTTCTGTCTACTTTTAGAATATGTAGGGGTTTATGTACTTATCTGGAACGGTATTGCATGTACACGCAAAAAACCAACAGTGCCTCGACTGGCAGAACTTTTGGCCAGACTGTGTACATTACATATATGTATACAGTCAACGAATTAAAGATTGTCAGTCGACGCCTTGGATTTTGGTTGAGATGGGTAACCTGCAATACTCATCACAATGAATTCAAGCACATATGGTAGCCTACCTAAGCTAAAATCTAAGGCGTCGACTGACATTATTTAATTCGCAAACTGTACATATACATAAATGGCCGTCTGAATAATGAGCCAAGTTTTCTCTGCGCGGAGTTTTAGACATTTTTTTAAACACGTTATATTCGTTTATCTCAACGTTATTTTTACGGCATTTTACACGATTGGTAGTCCATTTGCCAAAAGCAAAATCTTGCAAGAACTCCATTGACTCAAACAAGCAGAATTCCATACGTTTCTTCCTGCTACTACGGAAAATGAAAGAAAAATCTAAGCAGCGACGATTGGAACAATAAATAAAACAGGAACGGGTAAAATGCTGGAATTCAACCTAAATTGGCGAGGACGTTTCGGCTCTAATCGCGGCCCTTTTCAACTCAAAAATTAAAATTAAAAAACTAATTTCAAAAGACGGAGAGAGCCACCACTCACAAACAGTATATTTTTGTGTTTACGGTTTGTGAGTGGTGGCTCTCTCCTCCTTTTGAAATTAGTTTTTTAATTTTAATTTTCGAGTTGAAAATGGCCGCGATTAGAGCCGAAACGTCCTCGCCAATTTAGGTTGAATTCCAGCATTTTACCCGTTCCTGTTTTATTTATTCTTCCTGAAACTCGCAGTTACTTTTTAAATTCCCTGACTCTAACATAGCTTTAACTACCCTGTGTTTCCCGCAGGATTCTGGACAGTGGACACGAACCGATGTACTTGAAGTCGACGAATTAAAGAATGTCAGTTGATTCCTTGGATTTTGATTCAGGTATGCAGCCTTCAATACATATGACACTGTACTCAAGCATGCTGGTGGTCTACCTGAGCTGCTGGTAGTGCTGGTGGTCTACCTGAGCTAAACTCGAAGGCGTTGACTGATACCTGCATACTATATCAAATGACGCCCAACTTGAACTTTGATATGATCGCGTATCATCAGCGTTATAGGTCATGACACTTCATCGGTGAAGGACCGACGCGGTGGAAAAACTCGGCCTTATTTGATTCCGTCGGAAGTCTGCGCTATATTGAAACCTGGGAACTCATTTTTAGGACTTTGTAGTATATATCCTGTCAGCGGTGAGGGGGAGGGGAGGGGGAGGCTTATTATGGGACTTGGTCTCGGTCTAAGATAATCATGAATGATCTGCTAAAGACTGTCATTATTCGTGGGGGTCCGATAACGACGCAACGTCGAGTCCGAGCACTTTCACTTTTCCGCCCGTTCATTGCATTAGCCGCTAATTCAATGATTGAGAAAGTTACTTTACGCGTATACTGTACTCAGTGCATGTAAGTACTCCCATCTTGAGACGTTAAAATGAATGACGAATTGACCCGGCCGTCGCGTCGCATCGCGTCGCCCGCGTCCTGTCCCGTCACATCTCCGGTCCCGAACAAGTTTGCAAAACGACTCGTTCCTTTTCTTACTTCTGAGAGGAATGGACTGGACATATACGTAAGTACAGAGGGTATTGGCCCTGGGTGCACTACTGGGTAGGCGTCAAACTAAGGCCATCATTGAAATAGCTGCTGTGCATATTTATACAAATACATATACGCAAATATAGATACTGGCAATTGGCATGAATATTCTAGCATACACAGTGCGTTTTATTTTAGTCTGTACTTTTTTCTTTCCTTCTTATTCCTTTCTATTTTTTTTTTCTTTCCTTAAGGCACAAGACACAACTTTCCGATGCCGTCCTGCAACCGAATATTTGGTTCTCTTGCAGGGTGTCGAGTAACTTTTGGAGCTGTTGCAAACTTTTGCTGCAGGCTAATTGATGGTTGATTAATGATTATAAGGTAAAACCCTATAAAAATAACGATTAGCCTACTAAAAAATCACGAAATTCACTCCCAAACTCATACAATGCTTTCAAATGCGAGACCGTATAATGGCGGCCGTTGGAGCTTAAATTTTATGGCAGTTGTATGCTCCTTCTTCTTCTTGAGTGATGCCGCGAGAACTGCTCGTGAGGATGGAGCTGATTGAGATTGAGAAACCCAATGTTATCGGCGGCAACGGCCGCCATTACGGGCTCGCGTTTGAAAGCATTTTATGAATTTAGGAGTGGACTTCGTGAATTTTTAGTGCGCTAATCGTCCTTTTTACAGGGTTTTGCCCCGTATTCCATAATCAACTATTAATAAACCTGTAGTAAAAGTTTGCAACAGCTCCATTAATCCCTGATTTTCCATGATACGTCTCGATTTTGCTACGATGTCATGAAATCACCTCGTTGTATAAATTTGAACAATGATAACATATATTTGAAGACTCTTTCATTGAGTTGGACATTTCGCCATAAATTGCTACACTGATTTGGTTCCCAAGTTTCGGATTCGAATTTCCTGACGAAACTCAGAAACTGGCATATAATCCAAAGTCCCCTGACAATTCCATGTTTTCCCCTACGAAATGAAATTCCCCAATAGTTCCAGGTTTCCCCGTATGCTAGACACCCTGTCTTATGAGAAAAGTCTTGTAGTCCACAACATCGGACGATCGACCTCGGTGCGTATCTCCATCTCTCCTTGAAAGTATAAAAACTTCTCCAAATCGTTAACATTTGCAAAATAAGGTTTCAGCGGGCGCCTTCAATTACCGGGATACGCAACATGAATTCCGCGGAGTACGAATCTTTAACTACCGGCTAAAGAGCGAGTTGAAACTTTTATTTCTTCTGGTAACCTTGGAGTTCCTTGAAGAAAATTTTGTTACGGAGTACCGACAAGTCTGGCGATTTTAATTAGAATTTTCGGTCGAGTAAAATTCTTGCCCTTTGCCGACAGAATTCTGCTATAACCATTTTCTTATCCAACATAACCTTGGCGATTCCCGATGCCCCGAAGGACAGAGGGTGAAGTTTTTAGAGTACTTTGCAGGGCCTTGCCAGCTATCATAGCGCATCCAGGGCAATGCCCCGGAGTCCCTGACGGTTTTTTTTTTTTTTTTTTTTTTTTTTACTTTTAAGGGAAGCCCGCCACACTCCCACTGAATTTATCCAAAAATAGAGGGGCCCCCGTCATTTATCTTGCCCCGAGGCCTCAAAAGGTCTGATTACGGCCCTGTCGATCCACCTAGTTGGTAATAAATTCTGACCCGATCCGACGTTTTTCGAGGCTCATTCGAGCGATGACTGGTGCGTTCTGTAGTAAACGTTGGGGGCTTTTCTACCCCGCGCCAGTTAGTGGAGTCCAGATGAACCTGGTGCTTGCTGGTTTCCAACAATTCCATCGGATTAAAAATACAAAACCCGACCATTCGCAAAAATACGCTTATTGGCTGATTTGGTGATGACATCACAGACATGCAGTCAATAAAAATTTCAATTCTCCGACAGTGCCAAACTGCATGCGTGCATGGAACAACTGGACCAGTCTAGGACGACCGCAGACATCGAAGCATCTTTCTTTAGACGGAACAACGGCATAGTCTATACGACATATGTATAGAGAACGAAGTATAAATAGGAAGGCGAAGAATCACTGTAATTAGTCGCGGTTTCTCGAGTGATTGCCCGTTATTCATGGAATGTCGCATGTGGCCAGTGGCGCCGCCGGCTGTTGTCATTGCTCTTGATTACTGATTCCCACGACTCGTTATCGAGAGAGCCTCAGCTCCGCAAGAGAAAAAGTACTTACAACCGCACGGCACGGCTGTTGGGCCCCGGCCGGCCGCCCGGCGCGCGCAGCGTACGAATAAAAGCTAGTTTGAGCTCCTCCGGAAATGTCTTCTTCTTTATTTTCTGACCGAGAGAGTGCGAGGACGAGACACGAGAGATAAAGGAAAAATCTGGACAAAGAAAGGATTCTGCTTGAAAATTCTGGTGCAATACCCCGACAGTCCAGAAATTCCTTATGGCGTAATATCCTCCTTCTTCCAAGACCTTCTTCCGTTGATGCAGAAGTACGGATACGTATGAAAGTACACTGCACATGCATAGAAACGTGTACATACGAAGCATCAAGAAGGTTTGTGTGAACAAACGCGGCTCCAGTGCATGGAATTAAAACTCAAAATTAGAGGTGAAACTTACGAGAGAAAAATGTTATCTAGGAGGAACTAGACACTATCTAGACACAAAGTAAGTAAACAGTTCTACTAAACAATGACCAGAATTCTAATGGAAAGTTTCCGAAAAGAAATTCCGCCAGTTATCGGAAGAGTTTTGCTAGTCTTTTTGAGTAGAATACTTGCTATATTAGCAAGATCATTCCGCATTTGTGACCAGAATAATCTGATGGAAAATGGCAGCATTTTTGGCCGACGTGCGGATAGCATTTTACGTAGGTAGTTGGTAAAAGATCAGAATTCTCCCAAAAACTACCAGAATTTCTTTGCGGGGACTTTTTATTTGAATTCGGGCCATTCCTAGAATTCTATTTTAATTCTCCGTGCACGAATAGAGTTATAATCTCTGTGTTCGGGGTTTGAACCACTCCCCTCCCCTTTTAACGCTGAAAAACAAAAACAACGACAAACGCTCCTGATTATCTATCAGAAAGAGCCTGTCTTGCCACAAGGATCCATTCAGCTATTTATAGTTCCTATAAGGAGCACCCCCCCTCACCCCCTGCCCTCTCCCAAGCACGAAACTAAACAGAGTGGGGATTTTTCAGTCACTAAACCCATTTATGATCATGGTTTTTCAGAATTCAAATCGAATATGGCCGCCATTGCCATCTAATTAAAGTTGAATCGATTACAGTTGGAGATTATAAGCACTAATCTCTGACTACAGCGGCACTCCGGCACAGCGCAATCGTATAGCTCTCGTGGGTATAGACGCGGTAGACTCTCACAGCGCAAACACAAATTCGAACAGTGCAATTAAAGGTAGAATAACTAGAATCCCATTAATATCCACCGAACGAATAATGGTCCAACTGATAATCGACTCTTAATTCCTGGTTTACTTATCTCCGAAAAGACAAGAATGAGAAGTGCTTGACAGCGAAAAATACTCGGAGATGAGTATGTTAGATATACCTACTCCATCAAGATTCAATATATTCTTATAATGCTACCTTCGATTTTGGAAAATTAATAAGTTCAGATAATTGGACGGTAAAGTAATTCGAGAGTTAATCATTTCCTGGATAAACTAAAAGGCTTAGGACGGTGTCTTAAAGTCTACATTACGAATATTACGATTACGGTACAGAAGTTCAGCGTAAGCTATTTGGCGACGTCACGACATTTCTTCATTAAACCGCATTAGAAAAATCGAAATATTGAGTGAGTAGAGGAACACTAAGGAATTCAACCTTTCGTGTGGGATTAAATTGACAGAATTCAACGCTGCCGCGTTGCATGATTCGCCACTGCAAAGATGGAGGGGCGACCAATGAGCTATAACTTTAGAGTGGCAGCGGGCTGGTCCACCTTGTGCCACACAGGGTAGAAGGAATCCCGGGAAAAAGCGGAATTTGGACGGCAGATTCCAAGGTTTGAGGTTAATTTTTGCAGGTCGTTTCCGGCGATGCCCGAGTTTGTTTACGAAACGACCGGAAACAACCTACAAAATTTAAACTCAAAATAGATTTTTACGGCAAGATGGCGGCGCCCTAGGTGACAACAATGAACCAGCAGAACGTTCCTTGATGTGCCACTCTAAAGTTATAGCTCATTGGGGGCGACGCGACGCGACCGACCGCGACGTCACTCAATCAGTGTTGCCGAATTTGGCAAAAAAATCGAAAATTTTACATTGAGTTAATTACTCGGGACAAAGTGAAGGAAAACGGCAAAACTCGGTGCATACATGCTTCTAGGGAGGGAGGGGGAGGAAAGGGGGGCTCCCAGAAAGAGACACTATTTGTCAAGATGAGAAAACAATGAATGAGGAGTCAAAACTGGCTAAAATTAGGATAAAAGCGATAAAATTAAACATAATCTAGTACTTTGTCCATTGGTGGACATGGGGGGGGGGCGTTGAAGTGAAGGAGGTGATCGCCTCCCGTTCGGCCAGAAAAGGGGGGGGGAGGGGGAAAGATGGGGGAATTAGAGAAAAAGGAAAAGGGAACCAAGCAAAGGTTGAAGGGGGTAGCAGATCTCAGAGTGGGTAACATTAGGGTGAACAAGCATAAAAATTCATCATTCATAATTTTTTTCTCCAGGGGCACCATAATTTTAACTGTGCCCCCTCCCCCCCCCCCTACTAAAACAGTGGCACCACCAGAAGTAAAAAAGAATTAAATGTTCCATCACATTCGCTATAAAAAAGTTTATCTCACATCAAGTACAGCATGATCATTCCAGATGAAGTTTAGAACAGAGACCTCTCAAAGAATGTTTCTCGTCCATTGCAAGCAGGGAAAAGCTCATTTTCTCCATTCGTTTCTGTTGGGTAAGTGATTTAATAAAAAGAACTTTCCCACTTTCATAGCAGGTTATAAATAGAGTCACTATTCACTAAAAAGTGTAAGTCATTTTACTTCTTTATAATTATACTCATCATACCTACAGCACTGAACTTAGTGTTTTGTATATCGGCTAACATGATCAAGTATTGATTGCATTGGCGGATACAGGGGGGGGGAGGCAAAGGGGGCGATCGCCCCCCCCCCCCGTTCGACCAAAAATCCAAAAATGGGGGAAAAGAGGGGGAGGGGAGGTGAAAGAAGGGAAAAGAGGAGAGTAAAACGGAAAAGGGGATTACCGGGGGGCGAAAATCCCACGTTCGCCGCCCCCCGCCCCCGTTCGTGAGGGCTGGATCCGACAATGATTGATTGAAAGTATCCATGCCAAGAAATTATTACTTCCATACTTTCCATACTTTTCCATACTTTAAAACATCAATACAATTTGAATAACATGCTAAAAAAACATGAAATATGAGCATGAAAATACCACAGAATTGTCTGACAAACAAAATGTTAATGTTTGAGCTCTTAGTTTAATACTTCATGCAAAAGACATATCAATACTCCAAAGAAAACAATGTGTGTTTGCATATTTATGGGTAGATCTAAATGTTTTCTATCTCAAAAGTATCAAGTACTGACTAAGTATCAATACCAAATATTGATATTTTATACCAAAAGTATTGATTCTTTGAAAAAAATAGATGACTCCAGGGAAATACTACTCATATTAAGTTGACCCTAGAAGCAGTGGCGGCTCATCAGGTGAGACAAGTGAGGCGAGAGGGAGCGGCCGCCTCACATTTTTTTATGTGGGGGAAAGACAAAAAATTAAAAAATTACTTAAAGTAAAAAGGTTCAGTTGAGAAGGTTATTTTTTTATCTGATTTTGTTTAAACAGTGGAAAAACTGTGAATGAAATATGGTAAGTAGTATCCTTAAAAAAAAATCCAGTGCACCTTTCATTTTTTGTCACCTCACCTCTACGAGCAGTCAGTGCCTAGGAGTAGATGACGAGAATATAAAACAAACCTCATCGACAGAGAAATCGTAACATTCTGCTATTTTTTGATACAGCTCTTTGACATTGGAGAATCCTGAAATTAATCCAGTGGGACTGCCTTGAGCTTGCTGACAATGGAAAACTAGCTTTGGTTTACTTTGAACATCATCAGGTTCCATTTTGAGGTCCGCAGGGTTTCTGCTAATGGTTTTACTTGGATAGAAATTTCGCGATTTATCGTACTCATACCCCCCGAGAGAGGTGCTATTACGACCGTTGGCCGCGGTCGCATCTACTTCGTCTTTTTTGTTGCTTTTTGACCTGTGAAACAATGGCATTATGATTCCTTGGCATTAATATCGACACAAAAAAATAACTTTCACAACGCGTATACACTCGAAATTCACTGCACGACCAAGACGTCATTCAAAATTCGAACTTCACGAGATTTAAAGCTGCACGATCATTTTCTCACGATGACGTATGACCATCATTATTTATTAATATGCACTCGAAGTTTATGATGTTGCTGATAAGCACGATATAGGTATGTATACAACGGCACATAAGGAGTGGTATTTTCGACACGCGAAAAGATTGAGTGAAAAAACACTAGCAAGTAAATAGGACGGGAAGATTTTCACCAGAATAGCAACAGGTGTTCTGAAATCAAAACAAAGCGAAAAATGACACTTATCCCTTATCAGTAATAACGCGCACGCCCGAATCTCACAATCAGTCCCTGATCCTGACGCAATTTAGCGCTAGTTGATTACGGCACTCACACACACCAAGCGGGCGACTGACGTACGATCGCACTGGATAATAATTAAGACCGTCTGATTCGGTCGGATACTTCACTGCACAACTAAAAAGCCACAATTCACCGTGTATTTTACAAGGATAGAAATGCACTTGTAAGCGATTGGCTGAATGAGGATATGAAAATTCTAAATAAAACACAGTCACATATAATTTTTAGAAAACACTAGGAACATGTCATTTAGGGATGTATGTATTTAACAAATGATTGTGGAAATATAGTCGTGCGATTGCCGAGAGGATCCAAGCTGGCGCTATCCACTAACTGACGGATACCGGATACGTGCTTACTTTGCAAGGCAGCAGCCCATTCTAACACCTCTCCGGATCTCGCAGCTGTTGGTTCCCTCGATGCCCTAGAGATGGCGTTAGTCTACGTGACTTGATACTGTCACGTCAAGTTGCGCCTTCAATTCCAGTGATACATAATGATATGCTCTTGTGTCGAAAGCGCAAACTTGCACTTTACGGATTATTTTGTGCGGGGGATGGGGGAGGGAGGCAACATGAAACTCTTGTTTTCGGGAAAGGGAAGGGGAGATGGGGCCCTACTGGTGTCTCTCCCTTGATGGAAACCGAAGCATTAGTCTAGTCTGTTCGTTCTAACTTGAGTCCTGAGCGGGCGATAAATGAATTTCGGAAAATAGAGAATGGCAACACTTCAATAGGTTGTCATAGCCCGAGAGTCAGGCAGCAGCCCTGTCATCTTGGCGGACTGACAAGGGTTAGCACTCCTACGTTGCCACACAAGGCAAATCTACCTGAATCTCCAGGTCTCAAGTTAGAACGAACAGACTATAGTTGAACTCATTTCTGATGCAGAGGCCAGGTCAACCAGGGATGAATTTAAAGGCAGGCATAGGGGGTCATGTTCCCCCTCCCCCCAAAATCCAAAATTTACAGTACATAGGTACAAAATCCTTCTCAGATACAGGTAAAAACAATACAATTCTAGGAAATCTCCCCCCCCCCCCCTCAATGCAAATAGCCCCTCACAAAAGTGGGCTCTGGGCCCAATCTTGAGGTCAATCTGCTATCTTAGACTTTCAACAATTTACTTCTTCAAATCACATAAAAAAAAGAGAGAGAAAAAAGCTGCCTTGAAAACTTACTGGAGATTCAAATACTTTCAGTAAAAGAAGTCTTACATGTTTGAAATTCTTATGTGCCTTAAAGGAAAAAAATATTTGATGGGTACCAAAGATTACAGGACAACCTGGCCTTCACATCTGAAAGAAGCATCGCCATTTTTCAGAGAGATCTCCTCTGAACTATACTATACAACTACGACCGGAAAAACTAGTACATAATCGGCACCCAAAACCGAAACCTTCCTTTATAGACGTCGTTACAGTACACAACAGCTCCTTATCACACTCTTACTAAGTGCTGAGTAAGAGAGCTGATTAGTTACTGTTCATCATGTGATACAATTTGTTGCTAACTGATTAACCCTCACTTAATCACTTACTGCAAAATAATTTGTATGTGTGACAGGGATGAACAGAGAGGCGGGGGGGGGGGGGGGGGGGACTAAACCAGTATATCATTTCTGCCTTTTAAAAAAAAGAAGAAAAAACAAGCATGGTAAGGGAATACATTTTCTCACGGTCGAAGAAAACAAAAACAAAAACTAATAATTTAACTTCAGAAATGATTTGATGAATCGAAAAAGGAATTTTTTTCAGTTCACAAAGGGCAAAATTCACAATTTCTAGCTAATCTTTGTTTGTTTTTCCTTCAATTCCTGAATCCTCTGTCTTTTTTTCTCTTCTTTCTTGAACTGTTGCCGCTTCTTCGCTATAGCATCAAGTATTCTAAAATACTGAGCTATGGATTCATCAGAGGCTGATGAGTCAGCATGATTTTCTGACGGACTCTTGGATGAGAATATTTCTGCATTGGCATTGGCAAATATTTCTTGGGTCTTGTCTTTCTCCAAACATGCAAATCTTCGATTAGTTGACAAGGTCGGTGTACGAATAAGCTCTTCGCTGTATCTTTTCATAATTTTCTGCTCTCTCAACGGAATAGGTGACTTAGGGAATTGCATGCTCTCGCTCCGAACGATCCTCCGATGTGTCTTCACTTCTGGCAAATTAGAAACTCTAATCACACTTTCCGAAGTTGCAATAGAATCAGACAAAGCACAAAAAGTATTCTTGGACTTTTGGATACCGCCAGTTTTTCTATTCTTGTTGATCAATTTTTTATCATCCATCGTTACATTTGTTCTATCTCGGTCTAGATTCCTTGAATAATCATTGAGAGTTTTATCAAACAAAGTTGTTATTTTGGTTTGTGATTCTATTGCAGACAAATCTTTTGTAGGAGTGCGTTTGGGTTTTTCAGGAATAAAGTTTCTCTTTTCATGGGTATTGTTTCCCTCCGTGGTTAGGGCATTCTGAAAAATTAAGTATGAGCTCCTTAGCTGCTTTGCAAGTTGATTTATAAATACCACAACATTACTTTGGATAAAAAAGGCATCTGTTTTTAAGAGCATGGAAATGTTTCATCCTTAATTTCCCCTTTAAACACAACTATCCAACACTATTAACATTAACATTCTTACGAGACAAACCAAGAGAAGAGGACTCTTATCTTAACCAGGACAAAAATAGGGATCTTGTTACTACCATAAAGAGCAGGTTACACCAGTTACTTTGACGCCAAAAACACCCAAAGAGATGGAAAATTGACCAAGTTATAAGGGCCCTAAACTTCACCTATTTAAATAGTATGGTGATATTAGGCGCCATTAGCGTCATTCTAACAAACATTCAAAAACAGCACGCTGACTTCACCTCTGATGACTTTTTTGAACTATAACTCTCAGGAACTCACCACAAAAATTGCTTTCCCGAAAATTTTGTCCCGTGAAAATAAGGGCCCTTTCCTCTTGGCGCATCACATATGCAATTTTGGTGCAACCGTTTTTCGAGCCAAATTTTAAAGTTTTAATATTGCGGTTGCATGATTGATGCCAAAAATTTTTGTTTTAGTTCTCTGGTTGTCCCTAAATTCCGTTCTCTAGAGATAAGGCCAGATAGTTGTGAAGGCGGATGACCGGGGTTCTGCTGCAAGAGGTAATTAAACTATGCAATTTACATACCCTAATGAGACATCTGACTGAAGTTCCATTACGTTTGTATTTATCTCTAATTTTCTTCCTCGTTTTAGTTCCTTGTCTTGTTGTAGACGGTTTAGGTTTCAGCTTCACAACTGGCTGAGGTGGAATGCAGTCACCAAATCCAGGATACTTCAGTAAATAGTTAGATGGTTTATTGTAACTATAGTAACCAGTTACTTTCTTCTCATTGGCATATCTCTTATTAGTGGAGGTGCAAATAATGTTTGAAATCTGTATAAAAAAAAACAAACAAACAAAAAACAGGGAGTTAGGAAAAATAATTTAAGAAATATAAGTTATGCTTTAAAATAAGAAAATTGGCAACAGCAGAATCACCTCAAGTTTTTTTTTTTTTTTTTCTTTTTTTTTCAAAAGTGAAGGCTCTAGATTTTAGTCCCCACAGCTGTTTTCTAAAAAAATCTCTCAAAACAGTATCGCTTTCAGTTGTACCTACTGCAAAACTGCAATCAAATAAGTACAAAATAGGAAAAGAAAATTTTGCTGTAAACTTCTTTAATTTTTTAAAATTTGCTACTCTTTTCATTGGTTTCCAGGATCACATACAAGATGAGATGGGACATTTTCTGCGGCAAGGCGATCATGAGCGTTCTCTTGGCGAACACAATGGGATTAAGTTGATGATTAGGAACGTCTAACGAAATGGGCTTGATACTGTGCATCTTTAAAGCAGAGATAACCACTTCCTCACTAATTCATACTCCGTTCGAAAGGTGTTCCCATAGGTCTTAGCTAATTGTATTGACATCTGATTCAATTTCATTAAAGTTGCTTGGCAACAGTGCTTATGCACTTATTCTACATGATCGGCGCACCTAGAAATGAATTTACAGAAGTAGAGCTAAGTAAGAGATGCTATTTTTCAGAGAACGTTGTAAGCTCTTGAATAAGCTGTGCTTTTGTTAGTGTTCTTGAGCTAGGGAGATGGAACATTTTTCTTCATCCAATTTTTTTCTAGACGTCGAACTACAGGGTGAGTCTGGCTCGCCTAATGATGTCATTGGATTTAATCAGCTATTATACATACAAACAGCAAACGACTTATTGCTCAAAAGATCAGTTTGTGGAGAAAACATATGAAATATAATTACATCAGACTCAGAAGACAAAATTCGTTTCGGAGACTGGTGCTTCTTCTTCAATTGATGACAATGACTAAAAGAGGGCGATGACTTCCGTTGCCTGGGAGGCGACACCTCGTAGCGAGTGCAATACTGGTGTCTCTCAACAGTTGATGATTTATGCTTCCCGTTTCCCACAGGCCTTGCATACTCCGGTGACTTGTACCGTTTGTTCATGGATGTCTGCTTGTTCTGAGGATATTTTTCCTTGTGTACTTCTGGATCACATAGATACGGAGGATACTCATATAAAGGCGGAGGAGGTGGTGGTAAAAGCACTTCAGTGGCAGTTTGCTGTGTTGTTGATAGTGGCGGTGGAGGTGGTGAAAAATGCAGAAAACCATCCTGAAGACAAGTAGAACAGATAAAAGAATGATACATTACAAATGGGTCCTAAAGTTACACAATATGACAGGGCAAATCACAAACATTTTTTTCTCAAACACATCATTTCCACGAGGATCGTTAAAAATTGAGTTTTTTTATTTTTTTTCTCCACTTCTAATTAAGCTAGAGAAAATCCTATTATGCCATTAAAACCATCAAAAACTCACATTTTTAGCATTTATTTTGGAATTTAAACTGGATCAACGATGGCTTTACAATTTACATTTTTCTGGACCCATGTCAGAAAATTTTCCATCCAACTTCTGATGAGAGCAGAGCATACAACGAGTTCGGCGAACTCATCAGAAACTTTGGTTGGACGGTTGTGCCTCATCCTCCATACGGCCCTGACCTTTCTCCTTCTGACTAACATCTGTTTCCTACTCTTAAAGGAGACGTACACCCTAAAAATTGTAGCTGAGTTAAGCACGGGAATCGACAGAAGAAAGTGAGACATGAACGATGGTGAAATCTGTTTCTAGAAATTCGAATTCGTTGCAGAGATACAGCCGCCGAAAGGTCTGGCGCTGACGTCATCTGCTCCAACCGCACGATGCGGTACCGTTGCGCTTGATGGCAAACGCAGCGCCCGCACCAATCCCCCTCAGACTCAAATAAACTAAATTTGAAGAGCGTAAAATTTTCTATATGAATGATCCATCAACAGTTTTCATGGATAAACTTAGATTGTCTAGAAAGATGGTTCTTTCTGAACGTGCAAAGTCAGAAACTCGAGTCTGCAATTTTGCCGTTTTCGTTCATATCTCAGTTAAAAAAAATCCTGAAGAAAAAATGAAAACACAGTTGGAAAGGAAATTTTTTGTTCTGCAACTTCGGTCCTTCGCAATTTTTACATGGGGAGTCGATAACCTTACAAACTGAGGGAGAACTGTGCGGCCTCTGCGTTTCCCATTAAGAGCAACGGTACCGCATCGTGCGGTTGGAGCCGATGACGTCAGCGCTGGATCTTTCGGCGGCTATATCTTCGCAATGAAGTCGAATTTTGAGAAACGGATTTCACCATCGTTCATGTCTCACATTCCTCTATCGATTAAGCTAATGTTGTTTTTAGGGTGTACGTCCCCTTTAAAAAAAATTTGGGAGGTGTGAAGTTTGAAACCAACAAGCAGCTGAGGAATGACGTGATGTCATTTTTCAAAAGATTGGACAAGAAGTTTTAGGCTAAAGTTATTGAGACACTCAACAATCGCTGTGAAAAATGTGTCGACTGTGGTGGTGATTACATTGAAAAATCTGAATTGAGGAGCTTCATTGCCTCATCTTAAAAGAAGGTTTGTCCATAAAAATCCACTATGATTTCTTGCCTTTGCTTGGAAAAAACCTGTGATTTTACAGCTCATCAAAAAGTTGGATGGACGTTTTGTCTTTACTTTATAGTCTAGGCTGAAATTCTAATCTAATTTTTTCAGTTTTTAAAGAGAGGATAAATTAAAGTTATTTAACCAATTTATCAAAGTCTGGATGCGAGTTACTCGGATTGAACTCCCGAAAACTGATGGAAGAGCTCAAATGACCGTTAGGTGTGTTTTGACAACATTGCCCTCTTCCGTCCTGGCTGATTTTAGGTCTGGATGCTGCGTACTTCTTGAAGTTGTCATACTTTGGGTTACTTTGCAATCTGATTTTCCCTTTCAGAATTCTCTTGGGCTGAACAGAAAATTTCACAAAAACATGAGAATAAACTCAATAGTGAACCTTACCAGAAAAACTACACAGAAGCAAAAATAGAATTTGAAAGTTTATATTGTGTCTATCGGTTGCACTATGCACTATACCTTGCATGTAGATAATAAGATCACTGTTTTTTCAATTATGAACATAGTAAGAAAACTGCAAATAAGCAACAGCGTTGTCAGATCTTTAGTAAAGGACCAAATGAGCTTCTTTCCAAGGAGCTTTTTTCAAGGAGGATGTATTTGTACTATTAATGACCTGCACCATGCCTATTTGCAGGCAACGGGGCAGTTGCAAGGATCTGAAATATTGTGCCTTTTTATGTAGTAGTAGTAGTAGTAGTAGTAGTAAAGTCCAGCCGCCCAAACCTTGTGTTCATTATGCTTGTATTTCAAAGCGAACGACTGGACTGAGAATTTATAAAAAAATTGAAAGTGCGTATATTTTTGATGAGCTGAGAACAAAAATGCCTTTGGTTTCTAATTAGGTCCCATTGTTCCGGAGATGAGATTTTGGCCCAAAATACATTGTTTTAAACGGGAATTCCGCCAAGTGACATCAATACGCACACAATTTTTTACAACTTTACACGTTTGTATCTCTAAAACAAGCAGGCTGATTATGAACGATCATATCGTAATGCTCATCGAGTCGATGATCGAGTGCGTGTTATCTTATGGGTGGTGCCATTCCAATAGGTTTCATTCCGATAGAAACTCTCCCATCTCTGCGGAAATTAGCTGATGACTCCTGAGCTATCGAAGAATTTCCTTAGAGATGGGAGGGTTTCTATCCGAATGAAACCTATTGGAATGGCACCACCCATAAGATAACACGCACTCGATCATCGACTCGATGAGCATTACGATACAATCGTTCATAATCAGCTTGCAGGACACTTATAGAAAAATCAAAGGTATTACTGTTCTGAGCTAATCAAGTACTATCATTTGCTTCATAAAAAACACAACATTTCAGACCCTTGCAACTGCCCCAATATGCATCAATTGAAAATAAATAATGAATTAATTAGATGGATAGATAAATAAATAAATAAAAGTGGTCTCTAATTTTACATCATTTTTGACTACGAAATTGCAATAAAAGATATAATTTGACATTGTGGCGGGAGGAGCCGTACCTTAGGGTGATGATGAACGCAGGAAGCCATGGATGGTCTACTGAGATTATCTCCTGATGAGGTGCAATCAACAACGTTGCATGAAAGGACTGAGCCGCAGGAGGTAGGAGATTTTCGCCAATTCGGACTGTAATGATGTTTCCTCACATGTCGATTCCATGAAGCATTTTTCTTGCATCCCTGACAAACGTACATTTGTTTCTGATTCTGAACAAAAATCAAAGTTGGAACAGATTATTTAGATTGATTGGGGCTGGTTTTGAGGAAGAGCAATTTCAAATGAATGTCTGGGGGGGGGGGGATCACAGCATTTATTTCGAATTTCATAAATGAATCAAATGATTTTTTAGAAAGTGCAAGAGTCAAAAAATGACCTATCTCAGCAGTAAAGCATGATAAGCTAAACTAAAGTTTATAAAAAAAAAGGTATTTGCATTTAAAATTGAACTTTAATGAGTTGCAGATTCTTCTAGAGCTTACTAACTTAGAATCTCATTATTATAATTCATTCAAAAGAAAATGGGGCTCTTGCAAACTTTTGCTACAGATGATTGAAAAGTTGATTCTAGCATATGAACCTGTAAAAATGACAATGAGTACACAAAAAATTCATGAAATTCATACTCAAAATCGGTCTTAATGGCGGAGCAACCCACGTATCATACTGCCGTGCTAAGGAAGAACGCCGTAAAGGCCAAAAATAAAAAAATTGAGTTAGACACGGAAATCTACTATTTTTGACATGCACTTTCACGTGGTGAAGTCAGAATTCACTTATCTCTATTAGTTTCTGAGATATAGAGAGGCTGCGTGCCGTAAGTACGCCGAAATCGGTACCTTTACTCAGGAGAAACGCCGCACTATGTGGTATTTGACCAAAAAAGCTGGCATAAACTCAAAAAAAAAAAAGTCGCTATTGGAAAAAACTGTTGTGATATTCGGAATCTACATAGATTTTTGCATTAGAAACTTGTATTTAGCGGGTCTAAACTAGATTAATTTAACTAGAATCCACCAGGGGAAAAATCAGTTTTACCACCATTAAATTTAGCCTCAGCACGAGACTATAATCAAAGTAAAAAAAAAGTGTTTCAAATGAAGTCAGAACAAAATTTTTGTAAATGGATAGTCTTCCTGAAGGTATTTACAATCAGTTTATGCCTATTTTATCCAATTTTAATTTGAATTTGATATTTTTTTGCTATTTCAAAGTTTTTAGCTAAAAACGTAAATTTTCCGATTTTCAAGAGAACTTAAGTTCAATTATCCTGCCACATCCCGCGGGTATATATATGAGAAATGGTAGTCCTTAGTGCGTACTAATAGGCCTTGAAGTCAGAAGTTGCGGAAAAATGCGGCTTTTCCGGGAAAATTAGTTCGAATTTTGCGTTTTTGCACGAAATTCTCGTTTTTACGTGTTGTAAGGGCTACATCGCTGCAAGAGTGAAATTTGGCAACACCGTCCAAATGACTTGGAACTCAGTATCTAAGGGTACTTTTTAACGCTGAATTCATATTTTGCATCAGTTTTTCAAAATTCGAAAATCCAAGATGGCTGCCGACCGATTAGCCAAAAAATTTGTCGGCGGCCATCTTGGATTTTCAAATTTTGAAAAACTGATGTGAAATTTGAATTCAGCGTTAAAAAGTACCCCCGAATACCAAATTTCAAGTTATTTGGACAGTAGAAACAGTTTATGCCAACTTTTTCGGTCAAATACCACATAGTGCGCCGTAAGCGCCAGGCACACGGGCAGAATGCAGTATCTCCAGCCGAGCTGAGTGGAGATGCGGCGTTCTACCTGTGTATCGGGCGCTTCCTCGGCGACCCTTTACACAACAATGCATGCCCCGCTATAAAAAAAAAAAGGCGTATGTCCATCGTGTCTGCGACCTTCCTTCGATCTTTTGTTATTTGGAGCAAAAATATTTGACTTGGCACCCTTTTACAACAATAAAAATTCAAGTGAAGATACATATAATCGATATATGTACGAAAACGTGCCAAAATCGAAACCAGTTGGGAGGGCCATGCGTTTAACTTTGAAAGCGTTTTACTCGATTTCATGTGCAGAGGAGATACAGCGTTCTTCCTTAGCACGGCAGCATAGGAGATTCCACTCTAATTTGAGAAATTTCTCTGTGTTTCCATAAAGAAAGCAACAAATTAGATAGGAATCTCCCATAATACCTGTGTAGCTCCGCCATTACGATCTTGCCGTCTCAGCTGTTTTTTAAGCTTAGTACTGAATTTTAGACTTTTGGAGTGTGATTTTTGCGATTTTCGCTGGTTGAAACATCAGATATAACTGTTCATTTGCTTACAGTTTGCATGAGCCCCACTCTTCCTTTATAATTAAACTCCGGAGCTAATTTTATGGCCACTTCAATTTATCCGAACTCTATTCCTATTTAACAAAAATGAACAGGTATTCTCATTCATTCTCGTCACTTATTAGATAGCTTGAAGGATATTTCCTTCTTGGCAATCACTCTCTTTTGACCCTTTCCTCCCTTCCAATACCATAGAAATTCAAAATACCTCAGTCGGAAAAACCAGCACATTTTCGTTTTCAGTTGTTCCAGTTTTTATTTCAAAATATCTAGATTATGCGCACCTTATCTTTCTTGTGAAATATGAGCTGGACATTGGATAGATTGTTTGAAAGATGATTTATATACGGTTCTGGGTATAGCTTTAAAAAGTTTGAACGAGTGAGAGGAAAGTCTATACAACAAGAATCCTTGGTTTGCCATACTTCTGGATTTTTGTGAATATTACAAGCATAGCAGTTAGGCTGGTTTGGTGATGCATCATCCAATGCCCTAGAAAAGTTGACCCTGCAATGAAAAAGTTACAAGAATATTATGAAAAGATTTTAAGGGGTACTTCTATATCATAAACAAAAGATAACAGAAAAAAGCCCCGATGAACGCACTGATTTTGAAAAGGGATGGCGATCGCTGATCGCATTATCTGACCCTTGGATGGTCGTAAATCAAGATATCATGCAACCTTATTGACAATATTATCATCAAAATATCCTAAATTGAATGCATTAAGTTTCACCAATTAATTGTTGATCAGTTAATGTGTTGACGTGTCTAACTCTTGTCATATGTGAAAACCAAATCAGTGAATCGATGACTTTCCTCTGCGACTGAGGCTCTGTATCCAGAAAAAGGAAGATCACTTCAAATGGAAGTAAATTTTTAGAGTCATACATATCTTGACACTGTAATCACTCACTGTTTGACACAAATGTTAAAATAATTTACCAAAAAATGTTTGATTTTGTCCTCAGAACTTCTGAAACCAAGAGCTGAACTTTTTGAAATTATGTGCGTCCATCATGATTTCGACTACTTTTCTTCCCATCCTGTGGCCGTGTGTTTCAACCGATTTTTATTTCTTTATATTATTTTAAAACTTATTGTATCTAGTTTTAGAATATACATAGTAGAAAAGACTGTTTTTCAAAAACTATTCGGTCAGATGTACAAAACCGATTCGCAGTCTTTATGGCCAGACTAAGTACATACTCTAGCCATTAACTCTGTACCTTTGACTCTTACAAAAATCTTTTTACCCACCTCCGATGTGAATACAGAATAACAAGGAACAAGCCAAGCTAAGTAACAAGTCTTAAATGCCCAGACACGGGATTTGACGGGATGCAATATTTTTAGCAAGTACCAAGCCTTCCAGCTTTCGAACAGTACATTGTGTGGAACCTATCTAACAGTGTTTTGAGCCATCAGAATAACTTACTTGAGAAAAGAGGAGCTTGATTTTAAAGCAGAGGGCTGCTGAATAAATCCGACAGAATGACACATTTTTTGATTATCTACTTCAAGATTTGAATCAAGGCTGAGAGAGACAGGAAATTTCAATGAACTTTTCAGACAAGAATGTCCTCCCTCGGCAACAAGGACAACCCGTCTGCCCTGTGCATGTTCTTGATACTCTGAGTTGGACATGCACTTCTGATTCACCATGCATTCATCAACAACCGGATCTTTCAACCTCTCGTTCATCAGCCGTTTCGGTTTATCCTTATTGCTCTTGCAGTCTTCAGAACACTAATTTTGGGAGGAAAAAGTTATTGTTACAAAAAGTCTTGAAGGTTTGAGCTAATGCAATTAAATACCGCAGAATAAATACAATTGAACAGCCTTGTGCAAAAATTTCAGTTATCCAAAATATCTATAATTGAGGAAAGAAGTAAGCAAAAATAAAAAAAAAGGAAAGAAGACCACAGAACAATTCTGATCAGTACTTACACAGATGCATTTCTTCTTAAGAGTAACATATGCTAACAGACTCAAAAATAAAAAAAGGACTTTGGGCTTTTCCGCATAAGGTTGTTCAATTGTGGACCTTGTGGACCCCATAAAATAAGCAAATACCGAATTTCAAGAAAAACTTGGTAAAAGCTTAAATGATGTTACATAATATTACAGTTTTTTTGTCAGTTGTATCAACTGATAAGAAAAACACCGATGATTAATACTAAAGCCATGTCCGATCTCCAGTAAAGGATCCAACCTCTGCATGGGTTTATGCTGTGTGTTTTTCAAGAAAACATCACAAAAAAGTAAAAAAAAAAGATCTTAGCTCCTCAAGCCCCTCCAATTTTGGAAAAGGGCTCAAAAATAGTGAGATGCAAAAAAAATAAAATAAAACAATAACAAAAATAAGTCATAATATTTCATGCTCCCCCCCCTCCACTTTTGCGCCCCCGCAGACTACCCATGTGAATTTTGATGAAGGAAGATGATGATTGATTTAGAGGATTTATTTGCAATATATAAAGTGATAAATGTTTAGTAAAAGAAAGTTAAATTTCTTACATGGCACTTGGAAAAGGTATCCTTCATGGTGGGCAACACTTCCTCTAGATTGTACAAATCTTTCCCATCTGCTCCAGAACATTTTGATGAGCGATCGCTACTTTTTTTGGTATACATTGTTTCGGCCTCTGACCTAAAAATTTTAAACAAATAATTTCATGTTCTTTAAAAATAAGGAAATTTTTTTTCTTCCACCTGCCTGACAGCAGCTATCATAAAATGGTAATAGAATACAATCCACTTGTCACAGGCAAGAACTCGAGGCAAAAATAATGAAACTTTGAAGACCACAAGACTTTGAGGAAAGTGAGAAGGAAACAGTCAAAAGGAACATTCCCCTTGAAATCAGTGGCATAGCGTGCAATTTGGCGACGTTGTACTGTGTCCATTTAAACTCACGTAAACGTCGAGTGCGAAGGAGTTTATCGAACACTCAATAGGTCAATCTTTTTCATGGGTTTAAACAGACAAACTGCAATGTTGCCCCCAATTGCTTGCTACGCCACTGCTTGAAATAGTTTTGAGAAAAGCAAAATAACAATTTCCAAAACCCAGATACAGTTAAAGATTAAGGCTAATGTGGCAAACTATTCCTAAATTTCGGTGAGAAAATAAAACAGGATTCATAGTGATAACAACCCTTCTTTGAATCATGAAAGAATCATGAAATACTTTTTTTCTCAAGGGTATTGCAAAATGAAAATACTTAAACGGCATTTCAAAGTCAGATTATGATAGTAAAGAACAAAAATCTGATTCGATTGATACTTTTCAACTGTTCCAGATTAGACTGTGGTAAAATTAAGCCACTCAGACTCAAAACTAGCGATCCTGCCATGATCATGGTTGAAATGTTGGTGCCAATTCTTGAAAAAAAAGGATGTTCCAAGATGCAAGATTGAAATAAAATCAGAGTCAATAAATACAAGTTTAAACGCCTGAGATAAGAAGGGAAAAGGCATGGTGTATCATTTGGAAGGAAGTTGCCAATGCAGGGCCGTAGCGACGGAGGTGTATGGGGTGCAGAGCACCCGAGCCCCCAAGCAGAGACGGCCCCGAAGAGATCCCCAAAACGATAGATTTTGAGGTTTTTTTTGGTCCGCAGAAAAAAAGGTCGATTGGTCATGGTCATCAGAAATTAGGATAAAAAAAATTATTATATGAACAGATACACTGAAAGAGAGCAATGGTACAGCAACCTATTTGGGGTCCTCCTCCCTAGCTACTCGGGGACCACCACCAGTCCATCACTGTATTTTTGTTCTAATTTTTGTTCTAAAATACATGTTATTTTACGTGAAAATTTAATATTTATTGGAAGCGAAATGGCTTTAAATTGCGTTCTAGAGGGGAAATTGTCAACATTTTCTGGGGAAGGACCAGACCCCGTAGGCCCGTATTTTAAGTTTGCACCCAGGCCCCAAGCGACCTCGCTACGGCCCTGTGTCAATGATTTCAGGACTTAATCCTTTTTGTCAAGTGATACTCGGCAGGTTTTACGAATAATCAATGTTATTATAGAGTACCTCTTGCTCACTGAAAATGGACATAAAAAAGTAAGATTCCAGCAAAACAAATGAGGGATGGGGCTATTCCGGCTATTGCACACTTTTGCTACAAGCGATTTAAGGGTCTATTAAGCTGTAAAATCATCAAAAAATAACAATCGTAGGTAGCACTAAAAACTCATGAAATCCGCTCCTAAACTCATAAAATGCTTGTACAAGCGCAAGCATGGTGGCGTTGGGAACTAATAATGGGAGATTCCTGTCTTAATTTTGTTACGCTCTCTATGCTGACAAGGAAGATTCACAGAGGAATTAGACAACCGAGTAATGATCCACATTTGATTAACGGTGCCGTGACACTTGGTGACAACGGTGCCAAAGGAAAGTCATATTTATTGATTATTTTTTTATTGAGCTACAGTATTAATAGATGGGCATCTCCCATTATTAGTACCCACGCTGCCACTATGTTCGCTCATTTAAAAGCATTTCATGTACGGATACAGGAGTGGATTTTGGGAGTTTTTATGCTACCATCATTATTTTTGCAGGTTTTGCATCTGAGTCAACCCTGAAATCACTTACAAGGGGAAGGCAAAGGTAGGCCCGCTCCAAATGGAACGGGACTTACGCAAAAACATAGTCCTTGGGGACCTAATGGAGGGACTTACAGCACTTTTTGTGAATGGGCCCCTGAATTTGCAAAATTTTGATTTTAAAATGAGCCCCCGGGACGGCGGATCGTTATGTAGCCGAGAATCATAGCTCTACCTTCAAGCAGAGTCGTGGTGTAGCGGCGCTGTAGTGAACTCCGGATTGCAACGTCCCGAGTTCGATCCCTGTTACTGGCACATATTTTTTGACGATATTTTTGCTCATCTTCATTTACCGTGTTTTTTGTTTCTTTGTTATTTTTTGTTTCTCATTTGGTTTTTTTTTTTTTTTTTTTTTTCATTTTTTAACAGTTTGAATCGAATTATTCCGCGGCTTTTTCATCGTGAATTTGCACTGTTACTACACTGTGTTTTTACGTGGAAGTTAAGAAAATATTGGAAAAGACAACACCGCTTGAAAAAACAGGCGAAAAAAAAAGTTTTGTTGACCAATTTGCACTTTCTGTTTGATACTTCTAATATTTTCTTAACTTCTATGTACAGGTATAAAGTAGCAACTATGAACAGGATGAATAATTCGATTCAAACGGTGTTAAAAAAAAACAAAAACAAAAAACAAACCAGAAACAAAATATAACAAAGAAACAAAAAACACGGTAAATGAATATGAGCAAGAATATCGTTAAAAAATATGCGCCGGTACTAGGGATCGAACTCGAGACGTTGCAATCCGGAGTCCACTACACTGCCGCTACACCACGACCCTGCTTGTAGGGAGGGCCATGATTCTCGGCTACATAACGATCCGCCGTCCCGGGGGCTCATTTTAAAATCAAAATTTTGCAAATTCAGGGGCCCATTCACAAAAAGTGCTGTAAGTCCCTTCATTAGGACCCCAAGGACTATGTTTTTGCGCAAGTCCCGTTTAATTTGGAGCGGGCCCACCTTTGCCTTCCCCTTGTTAGAGCTAAACAGTGCAACAGCCCCATTACGTTCTTCAAACTAATGCAGTAAAATAAAAAATCGTACTTTTTTTCACTGCTGGTAACCTCCAACAATTTTGATGCTAATTGACTAACTTCATTCAAAGCTTCTTTACATGTTTCTGCACAGCAAATTTTTTCCGTAGTATTTTCATTATCCTTGCTGCTCAAAGTCCCCACGCTGAGACTGGTTTGACACATTTTATTTACAGAGGTATTTACAGCCTGAAATGAATCTATGTCATTTTGAATTTCTTTGTCGCTGCATTTTGGGCTGATTTCAATCTTCCCACAGCTAGTGCTTGTCGTTACTTTGCCACCATTCAATGTTTGCAACGTTTGTGACATTTCTGCCTGACACATTTTATCAACGACAATTGTAACTTTTGGGGACTCTTTTATGATCGGTGCTTCCACAAAAGACACTTTGATACATGGTGAATTTTTTATTAAAGCAGGAGCAGATTTTAGCTGCCTTAATTTATAAAAGTCTGCACTGAAGTTTCTTCGACTCGTACTCGACGTTTCAGTTGATTCAAAAGAGGAATTATTGTTGTCTTCAAGATTAATGATGGTGATATCAACAGATTTTTCTGAAGTTTTTTGAGAAGAATGTTTAGTGGTTTCATGTTGAGTAAGATCACTACTTCTTATGCACTCAACACTTTTTAAATTTTTTGAGGACTGTACCTCTTGAATGGGATGTACAGTGTGAACTTCTTTATACTTTAATTCATTCTCGATTTCATTTGCACAAGTCGAGCAGTTGGATACATCAGTATGGCCTTCATCCAAGGATTTTGATGACTGATCAGTAACTGCATCCATCGTGTTGGGTACACTGCGAGGACCACTTTTTCTCCATGATAATTTTTTAATTAATTTCTTGCCATTCCAAGAATGACTGCTAAGGTTAAAGTGAGAGCTGAGACTACTCCCTACTTTTTCTGCACAACTGTTCCATATTTTTATTTTACTTAAATTTGAATCCGGCACTACTTTTGTGGAAAAACATCGCAACTTGTTTAACACTTTCCTAAATTTCCATCGATCGCTGGCCTTAATAGAGCAATTTGCACCATCTGAATTTGAGACAGACTTGATATTAGCAGCGGACACCAATTCCTTTTTGTCCTGTAAAGATGGCGAGGTCTTGCAAATTTTAGCTTTGATAGTGGATGGCCGAGCTACGTGGGAAGGATGATGTGAAAATCCTCTACTTTTACACTTATAAAATTTATTCTTCCGATATCTTCTAGCTTTGCAACAACGATTATGCAACTTCTGTTTCCCATTGCTAACGTCCGAGTCTTTTGCTGATTGCGTCAGAGTCTGACTTGACCTTTCATTCCAGTCAACTTTTGATGAGACCTTAGCGTCACTGATGGTTTTGACAGAATCAGAAGAAAATTTTGAATCGATCGCTTTCCCAACAGATTGATTTAAATTTTCAGGCATCTTTAAAAGGACTAAAAACATACAAACATAACTTTGAACAAAATAGATAAAAGAGGAAAACAAAACATGCAAATTATCACAGTTCCATTAAAGGGTGGTTAGGTCAGTCACAATTGCATGACATTAATAAACATAGTTTAAAAGATACTTCCAATGAATTAAATCAAATTCTGCCAGAGGTGAAATCATAATGATACTGAAGAGCAATTTTTTTCTAAATTTATCCTCTGCCACGTTTTGATATTTAGAATTCCCATTTACCATTAACAATTTAAAACTCGTATGAGAACACATTCAAATAAATAAAAAAAGTTTAAAAGTAAAACAAAAGGGAAAGAGGAATCGAATACATGGCAGTCTTGAGGGCATATCCCAGTCAATTTTCATTTTTACCATTCATTTTGTCAATTTTTGTTTTCTTGTTTTTTTTTAAGCCCAACACCTATTTTGTGTCTTTGGAGACGGTTGGATTTTTACTCTTTTCCAAACTTAGAATCAACTTTTCTCAGGTTCTATGATAGCAAAGAGACCTCTGGTTTTTTGTTAAAATGTGTAGAATTTTAAGGAGCATGATTGCATGCATGGATTTGCCATGAATTTCATTAGTTACCATGTAAAGTAAATTTGAACAAGAGAAAGAACAAAAAATAAAATGATTTTTAAAACAAATTAAAATAAAATACTTTGAGTTAGAATAATGTGAAACCAATGCATGGAATCATTCAGCATACTATGTTGATTATTTTGAGCCTATGTGCAAGTATCTATAGCTATTCTAGATTATCAGAAAAATTGTTCCCAAAAAGATTCAACTTTTTGGTTTTTTTGTTTTTTTCAGGGACAGGGTATGCAACCAGCCTCACGAAAATTTCAGGAAACATTTCTGACCTAATTACCTTTGCTCAGTAAAATGTTTGGGTTCATTCGAATTCAATAGAGGGAGAAAAAATTTTGACTGGTATATGCCCTTAAGGGAAATTAAAATATTTTTCATCAAATTCAAATCTGGCAGTGCTGGGTTCCAGCCAGTAAGCCACATCTGGTAAAGAAACGGAGAATCCTAAAAAAAACATCTCATGACCACTAGAAAACTTTATGAGGGTACTTTTTTGTCAGAGATAAAAATAAAAACTGTTGGTTTCGGAACAAACGGAAGTACTTTCAGAATTAAGTATTTTCCACTGCCAAAAAATGTTCGGTCAGTGGCTTCAGATCTGAATTGTTCCAAGTTTATTCTTTCAGAACCTATCCTAGACTTTCAAAATTTCAGATAGTATTCATAAATTAGAGTTGCAAGCATGCTTTGGCAATTTTTTCTAAAATATACAGGGAATTCCTAAGCTTATGATAAATTCAAGATTCAAGGAGGGAAAAAACTACTGGTGCATAGGCGATGTATGCAATTGAAACTTACAGTTTGCTGACTATCACAGATATGGCTTGACTCATTTAATCAAATTTTGGTGAATTTGTGCCCAGGCTACATTTAAAACTTTTGTGAATTTTATTTATTCCACCTGAACTGAAAAGAAAATAAAAAAAATTAGAAACAGTTTAGTGTGGGACACCAGAGAACAAAATCCAGGAAAATTCAAAAAGCTCGTGTAGACAAATTTTCACAAAAAATTCAACCAACAGGCATAAAATACATAGGTAATGTAGCTATCTACATTTCAAAGGATTGATATAATTTTTTGCAATTACTTTCAGAAATTTTAATTGAAAACTTTGTGAGAAGAGTAATACTTCATCAGAAGAAAAGGGTGGTATTCACAGTTGTTTGATACTTTTTCTCAACTTGAGCAGCGTCTTCATAATTTAAATGAGGATCGATTAGATATCGAGAAAGAAAGGTTCCAAGCTGATAAAATTAAGGAGTTTAAGAGAACTTTCATGAAGTAATTCTGCAAGACTTTGCTAAAATCCCCTTGAACTCTCTCAGTTGAGCATCTTGGAGCTTCCATTAGTTACCTTGGACTTTACTCATTCTGCAAACAACTTACATTGAAACTACTTGACGGACGGAGGAAAATTAAACAAGGACTGTGAATACCGATCATAGAAGAAAATGATTGAAGACCAAAAAATACACAGCAATGTGCTTACAATGCAATCATATCAGAGATGGATGTAGCTCATAATTCAAATACAGCAGATAGCAAGAAAAAACGTAAAAGCCAAAGGGTTCAAAGTTGGGGGGGGGGGGGAGAGGCTTAAAGTGATAACCTTTTTTTTACTTTTCTTGTTTTGATCATTAGTTGATTAAGAGCTTAAAACTTATACACATGTGAGCATGTGTTCAAAATCAATATTCGTACCAGAAGTATGGTAGGTAGTGGGTACACTGATTTCTTACTCTTCACTGAAGTAAACAAAAAAAAATTTCTGGATACTCTCTCAAATTATTATGGGGGGGGGGGGGGGGTAAAGCCGCCTATACATAAAACAAACAAACAATTTTATTGAGACAACTAAAGAGGGAAGCTAGAGAAGTGTGTGGTCTTCTAAAATAGATAGTGATCAGGGTGGGTAGGCATTCAAGGTAAACAGAGTCACGAGTAAAATAGATTAAAAAAAGAGGTGGGTATAGTTAATGACTGTAGAATCACCATGAAATTTTAGACAGCAATAGCTACTTAACTTTCAAAAAGAGGTGACAAAATTACAAAGCTCTTACAGTTGCGTGATGATACTTGTAAAATAAACAGTGATGAGGTTATGGAAACTGGATAAGGGAGAGGAAAAATTGAAACAATGAACGGCTAAAAGTACCAACCTGAGATTTCAAGCTAAAGCGGTGGCTTTCCATTAAATAAAAAGTCTTGTGCTTGAGTAAAACTATCAACAGAAATATGGCCTATACCCCGTAATTTTGAATGAAATCCATAAGAGCGCCATTGTAGGTTATTTTCGTGCAGTTCACAACATCAACATACAGATGGCGTTACTTGCCAGTTGTCATTTCGCCGGTATATCGCGCGCCGCCACAGCTACGGCCGGCGCGCGGCGGGGCGTATCTTCCTCTGTGGTATCTAAAAACTTTGTGCAGTTATCCTGAATTCCTGGACTTATACGGAAGATAAATAAGTTACGCCAAGCTTCTTGTGATGGGTCTGAAATGATCTCATTAGATAAGAAAATAGAACGTGAAAATATACTTTAAAACGTGATGCAGGGAATTAATAACATGAGCTGCAAACAGAGGGTGAGAGCTGAGGGAGCTTCATTACAGCAAAAAAATTAGGGACTTTAAAAACAACCAAGATAGGAGAGGAGTGAAGACGTCAATTTCTTTGAATAAGTAACTCCTCCAGCAAAATTAGTAATTAACAACGACTGAAAAAGTGGGTAAAATATATTATACAGGGATTGGATATCAACTACTACCAACTAGAGGACAAATAGGTAAATAAGGAAACTTGTAGAAGGCATACACGTTGACAACTCAATGGAAAAGAAGTCATGACATTTCATTTCATTTACAAAAATTTGCTCAAAACTTCTGAGCAGCGCGTGCTGAATGAAGGAACTGTTAAAAATACAATGCATATCTTCCTGAAGTCCAGGTCCGACCAGTATTAAAGAAGTTTAATGGGAACAGGCGAGCATAGGTTGCTGCACACCTTTGCAACAAAACTCAGCAACTTTTAAAATCTTTCCGTAATTTATGGACTTGCACAGCAACCGCAGCACATCCAATGTTCAATTGTTCATGTGAATTCACTTTCGGATGAGCTATCATTTATCAGCAATTTAGAAAGGTATGAAAACAATCAAACCCATTATATCCCCGGGCAAACACTTCTGATCCGCCAACTCTTCATTCTAAACCCAACATTGATCGGTTATGATCTAGTAAGTTGAACAAACTTTGATCAATTGTCAAACTAACTTTCCACTAATTTGAGGTTTTAAAACCAAGAAACAGCTTAAAAAACAAGGTCGAAGAATAATTTTGGAAATTAACTGTTTAGCTTTTTTATTGAAACTTTTCATAAAAAATAGGGGTAAAATTTACAACATTTTACAACTGATTGAAGATAGGGGGTGAAAATATATACAATGCCCAAATAAAATAGAAATGATTATCAAACTATTTTTTAGACTTCTTCTTTTTTTTGGATTTTTGGTTTTGATTATCAGCAGTCTTTTCTTCAGACTCCTTCCGTTTTGGAGGTATCTCGAGTTTTGATGTATTTTCAGGGGCGTCTACTTCCATTCCAGTGTCAACCTCAGCACTTGGTTCAGCAATTTCTGATACAGATGGTACACTGAAGTCCTTGATAAATGGTTTTACTAGTTTTAATACTAATTTTTCATGCTGAACATTACTTCGATCGAGGCTAAGCTGAACAGCAACAGGGTCGAAGGCATGGAAGATGACATTACCGCATCTCTGAGACTGGTCCTGGAAAAATTATGTTTGGTACTTAGTGAATGCGTAGTAGTAAAGAGTACAAGAGAAACTTTTTAGATTTAAAAAGGCCAAAATCTAAAACCAGCCAGTCCGACATTAAGGGCTGTAATAATATAATCATTAAACCGAAATATTCATGATTAATCCATTCAGTCAAATTGTTTCTTGCAATAATGTTGGTTTTTTGTGATGCTATAAAATTGTAATTTTTTTTCAGTGAGACCTCCTCAGCCATCTTGCACCATTCGACAGATACAGCAAATATTTTCAAAATATAGAATAAAGGTTTTACCAAAAGAGCCAATCCCACTTATTCCGGGAAAAAAAAAAAACAACAACAACAAAAAAACAACACAAAAACAAACAAAAAACCAGGTTACCTCTTCATTATAGACAAAATTGACGGCAGCTTGTCCAGATGCTGGTGCTAGGTACAAAGTGCCTTCCAAACCATATTTTGGGATTAAAATTTGGAGAGCGTTCTTGCGAACAAATAGAACATAGCCCTCTTCATCTTGAATTTTGTTTCGGAAGAAGATCTGAAAGAAGAAGAAAGTCGTTTATAAAGAGAAAGGAATTGCAAAGGAAAACAATTATTACGAAACAACTTCAAAAATTAAGATCAGCCTAGAGCTAGTAAATCTTTCATGAATAACATTGACAAATTTCATACAAAAGGAAAGAAACTAGCAAATTAATCAACAAATGAAGACTTACCTTTTTTTTAAATTTTAACTAATAAGTTAGTTATGAAAACTTTTAAGTTAGTTTTGAAGGAGGGGGGGTCTCCCCTGGAATTTTAACCCTTGGCCTTAAGCAAACAAGCGCCTAGTATAGGAACAATTCATTTTAAGCTCTATAGCGCAGGTATGATATTAACACATGAGAACATCATATTTCAGAATATTTCTCTCAAAGCATGTAGAATATGTAGTCAGTGTCAGATTCCATGTGCAGAGAGTGCCAAAAAAAATAGCGCCTTGGGCTCTGAGGGGTCTCCCCCAGTATTTTAAACGGGGGTCTGGGAGCATATTAAAGGGGAGTGTGAGGGTCTCTCCCAGCATTTTAAAGGGGGATCTAGGGGTCTCCCCTATTCCCTACAGTTTATTTTAAATAACACTCAGCATTGAAAAAAAAAGATACTTACGTGAGTATGCAATGCAACAGATGCTCGACCTGCGTATTGAGCCATTCGATTACGGTAATTCAGGTTATGACAGCACTCTTGAGTTTTTTGTTTATTCAACAGATCAGAGTATGTACTATCAGCCCCGATACATGCTGCTAGCAATCTATGTACAATTATGTCAGCGTACCTGGATAAAAGTAAAGACCAGACTCAAACTTGTTATTAAGAATTGCAGCAATTTTTTTAACATCATTTACCAGAAATGAAAACCAAAGGTAAAGTGAAAATTGCGATCAGAGTATTAGTAGATCTAGGAACTCGAGAATGAGCATGGGCAGCTTATGAGACCAAAGTTGGCGGAGCTTGAAAAATATGACCTTTTTTATTTGGTCGATCGAGGGTTTAAAATTTATGCATTCACAAGTGTGCGTTCCAAAAATTCAAAATAGGTAATCTTATCAAAAGTATAGTTGCTAGTATTCCAATTTCTTGCTTTTTAAAAAAGTAAGCAAAAAATGTCAAGCCACTTCCAAAGATAATTTAGGGGCTTGCTCCCCCCCCCTGGTCAAGTTGATAATGTTAAATCAAAATTGCCTGCCTAAATTTTTTCTAAAAGCAAATTTCATTGAATACCACAATGGGCGATTTTTCACAATTTTTTAAAATATTTCGGCTTCATATCACACAATATATTGCAATACTTCAGCCTTGTCTGCTAGATGCTGTAGTATACTATAGTCCGTTTCATTTAAATAGAAGCTTGAGCTCGACTCTTTCCCCTACGAGTTTTACCCTCACTCTCGTACCTGTGATGACTCGAGACCTGCCCCATCGGTCGGAGATTCCGTCGATCACAATAGACTGTCAGCTATCCAAAGGACAGTCTATTGTGTCGGACGGAATCCCCAACCTACGGGACGGGCCTCGAGTCATCGCAGGTACGAGAGTGAGGGTAAAACTCGTAGGGGAAAGAGTCGAGCTCAAGCTTCTATTTAAATGAAACGGACTATAGCATACTACAGGTGAGCGTGAACATGAGCGAAAAGTATATCCCCTTCTCACGATTTTCGATCAAGAAACCAAAAATCGTCTATTTCCTTTAGGAAACTGAAAACATTTCTACAGATGAGATTGAACTTCTGTAAAAAGTTGCTACCTCTACTCCTAGATTCGTTTTGCTTGAATTTAATAGTAAATGACTGAAGCCACCAGCCATTGTGCAGTATGAACTTGCCTATGTTGGAGTGACCAGTCAGTAATCATTGATGGGTACAACATCAGGTATTTGGTATTTTGATAGTTTGATTTTTGTTGATATCAGTACTTCCAGTTTTAGAATTTTGGTATTTCGGTTTTTATGGGTATGTCATTACTTCCAAATTTTAAGTATTTCAGTACTTTTCCATACTTAAGTATTTTCTGTTAATTTGGAATTTCTGTTGTTGTTCTGGTATTTCAATGTATTTTGGCACTTTTCCGTTTCTCGGTATCATTTACTGACTTGCCAAAGACTGACAGACACTTATCAGTAGCGTGCTGTCAACGGAGCGGCTGGAAGCTACCCTAAGTTTGGGAAGCAACAAGCTTTAGTTTATCTGTCACAAAACAAGTATCAAATAAGGTGCTTGCTACTATAGATTTATGCTAATTTGGCAATGTTATACCAAATGAAGATTTGAAAAAGTAAATAAGTAAATAAATTGATGGCTAAATAGATGAATAAATAAACAAATCAATAAAATAAAATTGACATATTTGTTTGAATTACTAATGGTCTTTTGTAGTACCTTGTAGTCAACTGTGTGACTGGAAACTACCCTTTTGTTAGGTGCCTAACAAAAGGGTAGTTTCCAGTCACACAGTTGACTACAAGGTACTACAAAAGACCATTAGTAATTCAAACAAATATGTCAATTTTATTTTATTGATTTGTTTATTTATTCATCTATTTAGCCATCAATTTATTTACTTATTTACTTTTTCAAATCTTCATTTGGTATAACATTGCCAAATTAGCATAAATCTATAGTCGGCGCAATATAAGTTAAGCCCTGAAGAGTCAGATAGATTTTCACCATGTTGCGTCACAGTTTGACCCTTGCCATTTGACCTATCATTCAACCTGTACATTCGGCTTAGATCCAACCAACGAAAATAATTGCGGCACTCGCAAAACAAAAGCTGCCTTTACCTTTCTCCATTTTTCAGGTAATTTTACAGACAACCAGCTCAGGGCTCAAATTACATTGCACCCACTATAGTTGCTCCATTAGAAGTGATTACATGAAAAACATTTCATTAGAATACACAAAAATGGTCAGAGATGTCAAACATTCCTTCTTAGAGAACCACTTACCTTCGAATGGGAGAGGTGAAATGTGTATAGATCGGAGCAGCGAGACCATAATGGAAAAATTCCTCTTGCTGGAGCATACCGCTAGCAAAATATACTGCTTGCATCATGCAGCGTGTTGCTAATATCCTTAACATTGTGTTGAAATAAGCATTATCGCTTTTAGTGGCTTGGTCCAAACTATCTGCCAGAGCTTTACCTGACGTCACATCAATTTCGAATCCCTACAAAAGACCAAAGTTTCAGACGGATCCACAAATTGTGAGAAAAATAGGATTATTGTAATATAAGCAGAATTAAGGAATTGAAATAATTACAGTGAAGGATTTTAATCATTGTTTGCATTCTAGTCTCTGCACATAAGAGACAAATGTCAGGTTAAGTGCAGTGTTACCAGTTTTTCAAGAGGAAAATTCTGTTTGTGAGTTTTGAAATACTCCGCAGACAAGAGAGACTCCAAAAATATTCAATTTAAAAACACCAAGTCCAAAATCTTCCGCATAAATTGGCAATATCCCTTCAAAAATCCAAGCGTTCCAAAAAATCTCACATTTTGTTGACTGTAAAATTCCTTAAAAAATTCAAGGAAATTCCAAGCTGGGGAATATATTCCGCAAAATGGTAAAGTTGGTAAAATGTGGGAACAAAAAGAAAAGAACAATGAATAATGTTGCTGGAAAAGAAAAAAAAAAAAAATGCAAACCTGATTTCGACCTGCTTTGATCAAAGGATCAAAGTTTGGCAGTGGAGGCACTGGATGTCTACGTAGTAATGCGCACTCCGGAAATTCTTTTAGGATTTTTTCTGCTACGGATATATTTGCCAGCAACATGAATTCCTCCACCATAGAGTTGGTTTCCATCATCTTCTTAGCTTGAACATCGATGGGGTCATGCGTTTCACTATCTATATGGAATCTGATTTCTGGCGATGCAAGAACGAGTGCTCTGAAAATCAAAATCATTATAAGTATTTTGAGGATTAGAAAAGTTGATTTTTTAAACTGAAATTATAGTATTCAACAGATAATATATAAAAGGAGAAGAAAACGCGGGGTTCAGAGACATCTGACGTAGATTATAAAAAAAAAGAAAGGAGACTTACCCGTTTTCTATTCTCCTACGCTTCAGAATTTTTGCTAAACTATTTAGGCCTCTCAATGAAATAGCGATTGAGTGATTCTGTGTCTTGTCATCAATAATATTTTGAGCCTCTTCATAAGTCATGGCAGATTTTGAGCAAATGACACTTTTATGGAATTTTGTATTGACAATTTTTGCATCTTTTGTGATTTCCCAAATGCAAGAGAAAGCAAATCGTTCCTCGTTGCCTCGAAGGGAACAAAGATTAGAACTTAAGAGCTCTGAAACAAAACCGGAATATTCAATTAGCACTAACCTTCACATCGAACAAACCTTTTTAAAATTTTGGAACACGAAAATAGCATGCAATTTTCCTAAAAGTTTTACAAATAAATTTAAATAATTTTTTAGAAATTCATGAAAAATCACATAAAAGCTACAGACTTCAAAAAAAATTTTGATTACATCAAAAATTGTACCAGCTTCTTTGCCACCACAATTTTCACACACACAGAGGATGGTATCCACAATTTTTGATGACTTTTTTTTTCTTATTTTAATGCACTAACAAAAAATGTTGGCTCAAAACAGTAAGCTTACTCGAAATTCAGCTTGAAATAGCACACTTTTTTGAAATTCAGCTTGGCCTAGAGCATAGGATTAACCAAATTGACATTATTTGGCTGGTCAAAGTAAAAAAAAAAAAATAATGTTCTTCCAGGCAGTGTCCACAATTTTCGTGCAATCGTACAATCTCGTGATCGAGGCTTTTCAGCACCCCTGCTGCTAGCTAAATCTTACTGTCATTAAATGTATGAAAAACCTTGGTGTATTTTATATTTTGCCAAGATAATTAAAATATTATATTAATTTTGTATGTAAGTTATCTTTCATGACTTGTACAATAGCTACCTTTTGTGTGCTTTATTATGTGCATGAATGAAATGAAAAAAAAAAAAAAAAAAAAAACTGAAGTAAATACAAAAGTAAATGATGCAAAAGCAATATCTAGTGACCTGGAACCATATCAATCCTTTTATCAACTAAATAGACAGTCGTGGCTCGAAGCGCAGCTTCAGCGTCTAAAGCATTTCCTGGTCTTATGAAATGCGAGACATCTGCAATATGAACGCCTACTTCATAATTCCCATTTTCTAGAGGACGGCAATGTAAGGCATCATCAATATCAGTACATCCTGGTGGATCCACCGAACAAATATCAATGCCTCGTAAATCGACCCTCTGCTTTAAATCCTGAAAACAGAGGAAAAGAAAAAAGAAAGTTAAAAATGTACATTAATTGAGAGGGGGGGGGGGGGGGGAAATCCGGAATATTTTGAAAAAATAAAAGGGAAAGTTAATATAATTTTGTCCCTTGGATATATCTCACTGGTCTAATTCAAAATAAAAATAAAAACAGCTGATCAAATGATAAAATTTAGGTTAGGACTCATTCCACCTGCTACAAATGATAAACCAAAATTTCAAGTGAAGAAAATCAACAAGATACTTTGTAGTAATACCGGAATCTTTTTAATATTTTTTTTTTCTTTTGATTTGTAGAAAATTAACAATTAACCACTGCAACTGCTTATAGGATTCATACGGATTGAAAATGGTCCAAACTGAGAGCAATAAAATGGATATTGATGGATTGGACACCCACGTTACAACCAAACTAAACAAAGATTCAAACAGTTTACCGCGAACATCAAAAGAAAACCAGAATGAGGCAGGCAATGAGGGAAAAAGGAGGACTTCAAAAACACGCAAAATTTCAAGTCGAGATATAGCAATTTTTTGTGAACAACTTGAAGATTTTGTTTCTCAAGCACAGAAGTTTCGAAAAAACGTGGCTGGATATCAAACGTACGTAATGTTTCCATACAGATAGGTAACAAAGTAAAATCTTCTGAGCGGTATCTATCAGTTAAGAAGGAGTCTGTACATACAAATCCTTGAATCCCATTAGTTTTAAAGAAAAATGTTGACCTTTCTCAACTCAATACTTCTTCCATATTGATAGTTTAATCAATGGACTCACATTGCTGTATAACTGTGGCAAGCAGTATCAGCAAACAAGGCAGGCACTGCCTGCCCTAAGATTTTCTGAATAATTCAAAATATTTTGAGCACCTGTCATTTGCCAAAATTTTGCTCTTAGGAAGTAAAGAACAAATAAATATTCTTTGCAATATGGATTGCCTGCCTTAATTTTAAACCCACCGCACGCCACCTCTGTATAGAAAAGAAAATAATTATTGTTTTCTTTCATTCCTTTCAATAGAGAGCTTCAGGAAAGGCTGAACAGCAATATCAAGAATTTAGAACTCCTTTTCATTGAAACACGAGAATCAGTCAATAACATTCATAAAATGAAAACACAACATAAATTTGTGAAAAAAGACATTGTGCATACCAAGGATATTTTGAAAAAAATCAAGAAAGAGGGTAAGTGTCAACAAAATTTAGAGTAGAATAAGAATCTAGCTGCCACAGGTATGAGGTATGGACAGTTAGGGACAAAAAGAATATCAGGCGAGTGACAACTCCTATCAATAAGCAACCAGCAATACAAACCTTAATGAATTTAATCATTGCAGGAGGCTTACTTAAGCCGAAATCTAAGGAGCTACCGGTCATTTTTTTTTGTCCCCAACTGTACAGTGGTGGGGGAATCTGGCTTGCCAACGCCACCCGCATTTTGATTTGCGTTCAGGTAAACAGTTTTAAAAAAGGTGGCGTAACCTTTTTCTGGAGCATATCAGGCTCCTTAGGCTCCTAAATTACAACAATATTTACTAGTAAAATGGTGAAACAACAAAATAGGATGAACCAAAAACAAACTGTTCATTAGCATTCAAAGAGTGTAATTTCTTTCCCATCCTTGCACAGAAAATTTACAAAAAAAAAAAAAAAACTTGCAGGAAAAAAAAGCCCTGCGAATACTAATCTGATCCAGCATTGAACTAGAGACACGATTTTGGGGATCAAAAATGTTCATTTGTACTACCTAGATCAAAAGCAATGGGCCAATCTTGATTTTTGAGCATTTTTTGTAATTTTGTAATGACAAAGACTCCACATACATTTAGGATTACCAGGACAAATTGGTCAAATTGATTAACTCATCCCATGTAGGAGCAATAAGATTACCTCCAGACTTTGACGTCGGCAAAGCTTTTAATAAATCAAGTTGCGTTTTACAGAGACTCAAGAAAAGGAAAATCAAGTTTCAAAGTGCGATAAGAGTTTGTACAAACTGTGGGAAACAGTAAAGAAAAGTATAAAAGTAGATCTGGTGAACAATTTTTTGGCAGAGCTGCAGGTGAGCACTATTATTCAAAATTTTATGATGTGATAACAAATCTGAAAGACCCCATAAGTTATTTGCCTTAAAGCTAACAGGAAACCAATAGCAAGCGATCGAGTCAGATAAGCAAACAAGTCAACTTGGCCGCTCGTAACGAAAGAGCCGAGTTTAGAGAGAACAAGATCTTTTGGAAGGTTGAATCTGGTTATTTTACTCTTCATCTTGGGCAAATTCATCACATCAGTTCCAAAAAATGTTAAAGAACTCAGCAGTTACAGAATACGCACTAAGTTCACTCCATAACCTAAGTTGACTTGATTGGGTCAGCTGACTCGATTCGGTAAGTCAACTGAACCACTAGTGACGTCTGGTGGCGTAGCCAGGAATTTTTCTGGGGGGGGGGGGGTCCGAGGTCCGAAAATTGTCAAGGGGGGGGGGGTCCAAAGATACTAATTTGGTCAAATTTGTCTGAAAATGCAAAAACTGACCTTTTTTCAGGACAAATTTTGGTGTCAAGGGGGGGAGGGTCCCAGACCCCCTGGACACCCCCCCCTTCGGCTACACCACTGGTCTGGTGACTGACGGATCGTTTCATTGAGTTAGTGTCCAATTGAGTCAAGATAGTTGCGTTTCAATTGAGTCGACGTAGCTTCCCCATAAGAAGCTTTAACATTTTGACTGAAATAGACTCCTTGACTCAGTTACTCAGAATTAGCTTCCAGCAAACTTATAGACAAAATTATCTTTATTCTTTCATTTTTAAGTTATAAAGACTGAGCTACCAGCCTTTCGGTAACTTCTAACCATATTAATAATTACCAACCTACATTGCAAGACTGACTTAATTTTAGAAAAGAGCATTTTAATTACAAATGGAGAGTAGAAATGAAGAACACAAAACAGATTGCTAAAAAGTAAAGGAGCACATTCTAACTTTTTCTCTTTATTTTCCAAATAGGACAAGTCTATTGCAGTGGAGTTGCTTAAGGAGCTAGCAAACCAAAAACTTACCGAAATGCAACGAGGCGGCACTCCTCTTATACTTCAATTCAATACTCCATTGAAAACCAAAGAAAAATCCATTAAAAGTCTGACTCATGAACCTCGCAAGTTGACTAGACCAATTCGTTACAGCAAAAAACGGAAGTTTTCTGATCGAAACGAAGTTCACTTAACAATCCAAGATAGCAGTACATCTCTTACACCGCAACAACAAACAACTTTACAAACAAGCAATCCACTTTCACTCACAATGAACAGAGATTCAACTGTGAGTTATAGTTCGTCACAATCGACAGAGAAAACGAATTCAACCCAGAGTTTGAGCATGACCCTCGTGAGCAGTATATACGATCGACCAGAGCCTGCAGCTCAAGACAATATGCAATCAGTGTTACAAGCACTTTTTGGAGGTGGAAGACAGGATAGACAAGCTGATAATGCTGACAGCTTGGTTGGGTTCGATCTCTTTAGGCAAGATTCAACTTTCTTGCTGTAAACAGCTGGACTTGCAAAGAGTTTTTTCAGAACAGTTTTGAACAACCTTAATTTATAGAAAAATATGGTAAAAAATTTAGTGAGAACCAACCTCAGACGTGATGACCCACGGCAATTTTGGGAGGAAACTGAGGACATTATCCGAGAATTTACTGTGAGGCACATCATGTTCTAAAAGAAGTACTTCGTTTTCAGTATCCTTGTCACCAATTTTACCAAGCGCTCGAACAAAATGCCCCTAAAAAATGTGAAAGCAAGAAGACAGCATCAAAAGTTGAGAAGAAAAATTTCAGAAAACATGGACTACAAATACTAATGATGAAGTTACACATGACAATGATAAATCTTGACTAAATGAAATTCTGCCTTGTCACAAAGGTGTCAAAATTGTGAACTGATTTTTTCCACAAAAAAAACTCCATACAATTTTATTCAAGCGAATCGCACCTAAAATTTCTACTCTGTTTTTCATTGATCAATTTTAAAAGATCATCGATGCATTGAATGGGAGAAAAAAAAAAAACTAGAGAAATAAAGGATATCAACTCACCAAAGGATACCTGGAAGTTCTTGGCCATCCATCTATGGCTACGATTATTCGTTGCGACACTAAGAGTTCATACTGCCGTGTTTCAATTCGAATTTTGGGAATTTTCCGCTCTGCAGGTACAAATATATTCCGAACAGACTGAAATTTGAGACAAAATATTGGAGTAAATGATAGCGAAGTACTGTTTCACTTCTCAATTTTCTTGACTTACAGATAGTTATACACACACATGCCTACTTTACAAATGGTAGTACCTTGAAATACATAGCAGTGTTTTACAATGACGATGAAATAGAGCCATTTTCCTGAAAATTATGAGAATTTTTTTTTCCAAGTGAATTAAAGTCAACAAGACATACCTCATAAAGAAAAAAAAAGAAGAAACATCTGTACAGTTTTAAGGTTTTTTTTTAAACTTTCTGTTAATTTCCTTTTTTAACAATCTCCCATGGTTTTCTGAGATTTCAAACAATTAATCTAAAGCAGACACTGGGGTGGATGGACAGAAGAAATTGAGAGAAAGCAACAAAATCCAAGTTGAAAGAGACTTTTAGTAGGTACCAGTCACCTTTTTTAATAATTGAGAGAGATTCGATCAAAAGCATTCTTTGTTTATTAATTACATATTTCAATATTTGGTTTTAAATCAAACTCTCTGAGTTGTAAGCTCAGTCCTGGACGCACACATTTGTCACACAAAAGTCAGTAATGGAAACCCAAGATTCGAAGAGAGTTTAATAAAACTACAAGAAAAGCTTACCCCAGCAATAGGATTCCCCTGTAAGATGCCACAGTACTGTCTCCACTTGCGTCTGACGATACCAACAATTTTACCGGTGGGTCGTTTCTCAACAACTTCTGTAACTTTGATGAGTTTCTCCTCTTCGACTAGCTCCTCTGGAAAGGAAATTTATTTAAAACAGGTTTAACAGGACGAAGAGATCATTTGAGGCATTTAAAATGGGGGGGGGGGGGGGGAGAGTAGGGGTTTGTAAGCTTTTGTTTTTTACTTTCAGAAAATTTAAATCAGTGTCTCAATGTCTAAAAGTTGCAGAGGTTAACGAATTGAAGGTCAACTTCAGTACCCAACAAGGCAACAACACAGTAACAGTTCTGATTCGGACCACAACGTTAACGTGAGAACAAATCCAGACGAACCGGATAAAAAATGGTTGAAAATGTCACTTGCAATCCATAGATTGTGAGCGGGGCTCATCTAAAATTCACAGCTGCATAAGGTTTTAGGTGTTGTTGAGTGGTGGTCAATGGAGAAGCATGCCATTTGTCACTTGGAGAAAAACTGCTGTTGCCAAATTGCACCCTTTGCCATTGGTAGTGGGTGCAGTAAAAATCTGATTATCAATTTTTTTTCTTTCTCGGATTTTTTTTTTTTTTTTTTTTTTTTCCAAAAGCATAAGGCTACTCAAAGAATACTCTTCCAAATTAAAATAGAGCTTGCAAACCCTGTGTTTGAGAGCTTGAAAATATTGAGGATAGTAAATCAGAGATAAGTTGAAATTCGATCAGACTGTTCACCATTGTGAGAGACGCAGCCCTCCTGATGGGGCAGTTGCAAGGGTCTGAAATGTTGTGATTTCAATATAGAAAATGAAAGTACTTGATGAGCTGAAAACAAGCATGCCTTTGGTTTTATCCTAAAAATCCCGGGTTTTGAGATACACTCTTGTAAAGTTGCAAAAGATCGTGTGTGCATTGTGATGTCACAATACAGAGTTCCCATTTAAAACAATGTATTTTGGGCCAAAAATTGCATCTCTGGAATTATGAAACCCGAAAGCATCTTTATTTTCAGCTCACTAAGTACAATTATTTGCTTACAAAAAAAAACACAAAAATTTAGACCCTTGCCCTATTTTTATTTTGCTAAAGATTCTCAAGACAAAGGACTGGGCCGCAGAAAATTCTGGTGATACATACCAGGATCAGCTGTTTCGTCATCTTGAAGCACAATTTCTGATGGTGCAGTCCATTCCTCTTCAGGTAGGAGTTCAATAGCTACGGTATCTCCATCAATGGCTCGATTTAATCCAGCTCGACCTTGGACCAAAATCTAGGGATGAGACAACTACAGTGGTTATAAAGAACATGATACACGTACATATTTGATGAAGACTGGTTACTTAGTGATAGCTTCATTTTACTTAGGGATCTTCCTCCAAAATCTGTCTCAATTCGTATCACGATCGTCCGAGAAGTTAATTTGGTTTGGAGGCTCACAAATGTAGGTGCATGGCTTTCATGTTTTGTCTTCTTCTCCTTGAGTCTCAAATATAAATTGCTTTCTTGAAACTGACAAAATTTTGGCAAAACTCTTCGGAGAGAGAAATACTGACTCTATAACCACAATTACATCGAAAGGTGTCCTTTGTTTTGTCCTGGTCTTACTTACTGTCTCTTATAGGCGTATCACCGTCATGACACTCAATCATCCAAACCTCTCTTCTTATTGAAGCATGCTTGAGTTATAACACGTGGTGTGATGGTGCTGATGAGCCCATATCCCAGAATTTCGTGCCCAGAAGAGACTGTGAGTGAGACAAGGACAAAACATACGAATTTCTTCAATATAACTGTGATTGTGAATTAAAGCGTGATATTTTGAGAATGTTGCTGAAACGTGATTATACTTTGAAGTGAGTGGAATCCAATGGTGTGAAAAAATATGAGAGAACATGAAGTTTACTGGCACAAATTTGCATTTGAAGCTTAGGATCCTGTTTCCCATGGGAACTAGTGAGATGGAGCATTTTTTTAATCCCATTTTTAGTCAATTTCAATTTACTTATTTTACCGATTTTGTGGAAATCCCCCCCCCCCCCCGGACAGAGTATATAGGTACGACATGTACCTTGTACGGCTATAAACACTGTTACGAGCGCAAATGCACCTAGCAAAAAATTGGTTGAAAATAAGCCCATATATCACTATATATTCTAAGACTGCATGAAAAGGGCTTTCAAATGCGCTAAGTTTTTGAAAATTGGTCTACTTGGATGCTCATACTGGTCAATTAAACACTGAAAAATAAAATTGCCTTTGGACGCACCTATAAGAAAAAAAATGATTAATGATTAATAAGTCATGATTCTTGGATAAAAAAAATGAATCGGTGTTGAAGTATGCTATGATGCTTTATTAGTTAGGAGTTTTGCGCATTAAAATTGGGAAATAGTATTAAAAAGTCGGTGCCCTTATTCAAAATGTCCTTCTCCTTTTTGTACGCAGAGTTTCAACCGCCGTGGGAAATCATCGATAGCATTTCGGATAACTTGGAGAGGAATTTCCGCTGCAGCTTGGATCAGACTCCTCTTCAATGATTCCATGTTCAGATGCTGTTTTTTGCACGCTGCAGTCTCCAAAATGTCCCATAAGCGATAATCCAACGGGTTAAGGGTGCTACCCGGTTATGATAGTCGGACCACTCCATCACAAGCGCGAAAAAAATGAGAACAATTTAATGGAAACAAAACGACGTGTTAACATCAACTAAGATACAAATCCACTAAAATGCATCTTGGACGTACTACATGTAATGTGTTGATCATATTTTCATGGATAAATCAGCGAACATCACCAATCTGCACTTATCTTATGATCTGATAACTCGACCGCTGCTTATCAATGAGGTGCGTCCAACTGACAATCAACTTTGCAACGTTTAATTGCATCGCACAGGTGTTACAGTGATCCGATTATCAAAAACTTTGCGCGTTTGAAAGCTCTTTCTATGTAGTTTCAGAATATATAGTGGTAGATGGGCTTATTCCCAACCAACTTTTTGCTAGGTGCATTTGCGCGCATAACAGTATTTATGGCCGTACTAGGTATACAATGGTATACATGTTTACAATGAACTGTACAGGATGTACAGTACCACACTGAATGTTTATATAGTACAGTATATACTTATGTACATAGTTACAGTATGTACTGAATGTATACTTCTTTACATGTGTACATGTAAGGAGTGTTCTTCATAGGGTTTGGGGGATCCTGTCAAAAATAGAAGAAAAACTTTAGGACTTTGGCAGGTTAAAGAACCCAACCAATGACCAGTAGAGAACAGGAAATAGAAGTTTCAAGAGCTGCCTTTACCGGTTTCTCAAAGCGTTCAGTGTTCACTTGTCCTTCCAAGTAATTTTCTCTAGATGCTTGGAAAGAGCCTTGAATAAGTTTACCGCTTTTAATGCCATCGTGGATTTGAGCAGGAGTGAGATGAGATGGATACACAGCATCCTTTTCTGAAATGTCCGATGAAAAATTGCGCTTGGACAGTTTGTCTCCAATTCCTTTTGCATCATTCAACTGCTCAATATACTCTTCAACTGTAAGAACAAAACCATTGCGTAATGATCAAAACAGACTACCTTCGGAATAGAACTTCATTAAGAATACAAAAAAATTGACTATTCAAGGCAGGGCAAGATCAGGGACAATATATAATAGAGACCACGCACTAACCGAACACGCAGTGCCTGACTTTTTCTGCGGAACACAATGGGAATAACAAGGGGAGCATTGAGGGAGCACCATCCACCATGGATCGTACCTTGACTGATGCAACTTCGATGCTTTGGTCTCATTAGGCAAAAACTTCAACATCTTTGTTCATTGCTCATCAGTCAACGTATGGTCCATATTTGCAGTGCTTTGTTGAGACCACAAGAAAAAAAGTTGCCACCTTGCGCAAACATGGGCAAGATAGATAGCACGTAGTATCTATTGTATATTGTCTCTGGGCCAGATCTGGGTTTTTGAGCTGCGGAGCAGGGGGTTTTCTGAAAGAATTTCAAATTTAACTTGTTTTACCACCCCCTGAAGGTTATCTTAACCCTTTGCACTCGGATTAAAATCTACCTGACCGCCCCACCAACTCGTAGTTAATTTGAGTGTTCAAGTGATTTTCAATGATATTTATATTTATTCACACTTCATACCTGAAGAGGCAGTTAGTCCTTTTTTCAAAGCTTCTTCCCTGTTCTTCTTGTCATCGGTAAGTAAAATTATCTTCACACTAGTCTTTTTGTCTTTCTTTTTGGAAACAGGTTCTACATGATGCTGGTACCATAAAGCAGCCGAACGTATAGCTCGATCATTTCGGTCATTTACACTCTCACCTTGATCTCTTTCCACATAAGTATCTCTGAAAGCAAAAGTAATGAAAGCATAAAACTTAAATTATCAGTTTGGTCAGCAATGAATTATGGATGACTATCAACAAATTGTAACTGAAAGAGGATTTCAAAAATACTTGACAAGAATTTATCTATTTATTTATCTATATATCTATTCATCATCTAATTTATTTTTTAAAACAAAACTCAGACAAAGAGCAGGTAAAAAAAAAAATACAAATGTATTATTTGTAATACAAGTTTTTTTTCACTAGGCCTTGTCTTCAGTGGCGAACGTTTGAACTTTGAAGAACGCTTGCACAACTGTTCGGCCAATGAGCCAACTCCCATAACCACACCGACTTTGTTTCATAATAGGAGTAAAATTAACATTCAGTTACATAGTAATGACAGTAAATATAGGCATCAATATGAAAGTATTGATAGTTTGTTATACAGTTGAAAAAAGTGAAAATAACGTAGTTTCTTTCGTTTTATTAATGCGGTAATTTTTGGAGGTTAAGAACATAACTCATGGATGTAAACAAATGTTAGTTGTTCCAATGTTTTGATCTTGTTTAAAACATTTGATAAACAGTGGTTTTGCCACACAGTTGTCCAGATGCACAACTGAGGTGCCTGCAGTTAAGAGCTAGAACATGGGACATAGGAGGGGGCATTTTTAAGCCAATTTTCCCAAAAATGAGCTTTTTCCAAAAAAAAAAAAAAGATATGGAGTCAATGATTTTTCATTCTAATCTCTTAACATAATATAAAAATCTAACAAATAGCTCATCCAAATCTCGATTTTTTCCCATTTCTCTCAAAACCTTTGATTTTTTTTCATTTTCTGACATTTCTGTGTGTGCGCCCGGAAGTGCCGTGACTAATTGCCAACATGGCAACCGGGGGGGGGGGGGGATGAGCCGAGATGTACAGGAGAGCCAGAGTCTCCTCACTCCTCCGCTCCGCCCAGCCCGATAGGTGGGGTGAACTTTTGAATCCACCCCCCATTCTGCAGTCTTTGAACTTGTCACTTCTCTTTAGTCTTACGTAACTGACCTATTTCCCCTAATCTTTTCTCAATTTTATATAGAGGTAAAAGGCGGCGCGCAGCGCCGCATTGTAGGCGCGAAGCATCTCCGGGGAATAAGGGAGCGAAGCCCCCTAGTCATTAAATGAAATAAAAAAAGTTCATGCAACACCCGAGATGGATGAATAAACAAACAAATACTCACTGATGATGTTCATTCACAAAAACGTAAAATTTGCGACTTCCATTTCCAATGATGTCTTTAAGGCGTTTGTAAATAGTTGAGCTCCTATGTTTCACTTCATCGAGAACCGTTTGTAAAATTATAATGTTTCTCAAGACATCTTCCTCCAGAACATCAATCTAAAAATAGTCATGAAAAAAAATGATTTTCATGGACACAATTTTTATCTTTCATTGTACTCACAGAGACAGAGCCAAAGGGCAGGGGTGCAGAATGTTCTTTTCCTCCACAATTTACCCACAAGCCAGGGATGCTTCCACAATTTTGAACCCTTGCCTTCTACAATTGACGACCTTTTTGCAGGAGTGCTTCCACAACTGACGACCTTTTTGCGGGAGTGCTTCCACAATTGACGACCTTTTTGCGGGAGTGCTTCCACAATTGACGACCTTTTTGCGGGAGTGCTTCCACAAAACAATGAGCATTTTGCACACAAAAAAAGTAACCCCCCCCCCCCGGTTCATTCCGCTATGATACAAATCAGCAAGGCAGTATCAAGTCACAAACAGGGGTGCAGAATGTTCTTCTCCTCCACATTTTACACACAAACCAGAATTGCTTCCACAATCTGAGATCCCCCGGCTTCCACATTGATGACCTTTTTGCAAAGCACTTCAACAATAAATTTAAGACCTTTTTGTTAAAAGAGTCTCAAAAATCCATCAGAAATTGAAAGGAACACAAAAATTTGGGGTTTTTCCCAAGATGATTTTTTTTTTTTTTTTTTTTTTTTTTTAAATTTTGGAAGAGCATCCACAATTTTCATGCGATCCTAGGAACGCGTGATCGTGAATATTCTGCACCCCTGCCAAAGGGGATTGATAAGGAACACGAGGAATTATCACAAAGTACAGCTGGTTTTTGTCAACTCTTAAAATATTCTGAGATTGATGTTAATCCTAGTTATCAAATAAAATTACTTAAAAGCACATACTTATCTCAACGGTTAATTGAAGAATCCTGAGGTAAAAACACTTAGAAAAAAAAAACCTTAAAATCTTTTCAAAACCGATCCAATGTACTAACTCCCCCCTCTCCTTCAGGATTTTTTTTTCTGAATAAAAAGTCAAAAAGGCCATTGATAGTTATCTTCAAAAGTACCCTGTATTTGAAACTAGCAAGGGGTGGTTGAGACATTTCGCTGCATGCTAATATACTAGTTTTTTTCCTTATCAATACTGATTTATCAGCATTTAGTTTCACGTATTTTCCCTCAGCACTTTAGGCTGGTGCATTTACCATGAGCATTAAAGGCGATTCAAAACCTTCCCTCAGTGCAGCCATAAAAATCAGAGATCATGCCACCATCGGTGTGATGACGGCGGTGATGGTGGTGGGTGGGCTAAGACCTCGATTCAGAGAGACCTGCAAAAGAATCACATCGTACGTTTACTTATTTTGGGATCGGAATTTTCTAGATCCATAATTCTACTACTTGTAATCCAAGTTTCAGCTCAAAACTCTCAATCATAAAGTCAGGATCTCCTAGACGCCATGCAGCAATTTGTTATATTTGTCGTCGACCCCCGTCGGTCCGCGTTTAGGAGATCCTGATTTTATTTCTGAAAGTTTTGAGCTAAAACTTTGATTAAAAGTAGTAGAATTGTAGATCTCAAAGTTTCCAATCCCAAATAAATAAACAAGTTATAAATCTAATCTCTGAAGGGTGGTCATGGCCCACCAACTTGGCAACACCAGGATGGTGGTGCGATCTCTGATTTATATGGCCGTACTAAGGAAAGGTATCAAATCCCCTTAAAAAGATTCACTTATCCTCAGATATTAAATTGAGTTCACGGATCAATTTTGATTGAATTGAGTGAAAAAGAGGCCAGAAAAAAAAACCCCAAGAAGGATCATATTTAGAACGACAGATTCGATAGGGAATGCGCACCTGATCTAGAACTACGTTTGTATCAAGGACCAGGTAATGAGGGTATCCATATTTTTTGCAAGTAATTTCTGGATTGGCATCTAGAACAAGCACATCTGGATCTGCACAACATGTAGAGCAAGCTTTTGAACCGCACCAGATATCTTCCCTCAGATAATGCTCCCGCACGATCTGCAAGAGATAAAAAAAATTAAATCATAGTAAAAGCAAGCATTCCAGGAATTAAATGATCAGTAAAAAGTGAGAAAGATAGGAGGTTATTTGAGGAGAATAGTGGCTCACTCAAGATATCTTCTATCAGTCTCATTTCCCCATCCAATTATACACATTGGAAAAGGATAAATGAAAGAAGTTTTGTTTCCTCATCTATCCTTGTCTATCATAAATGATTTAACGGAGAAAGGAGATAAATTGAGAATCTCTCAAAGCAAACACTGGATGAAACAGTCATGTTACTTATCATTTTGAGATTTCTTATGACTTGTGAATCTGAGATGTGCGAACCCAGTCTCATTTATAATGATTTACCTACTTCCATAGTCAATGAAATTAATTAAATAAATTTTTAAAACACTAGAGCTGGCTACGCCATAACATTGGAGAAAGAAGATTGGTAGATAGTCATGTTAATTAAACAAAACAAAATTAGATGTTAAATCTGTGCTACATCACTGGTCAAGTTCTTGCAGGCAAAAAGTTGACAAGACCCGAAAATTCATGAAAAGGAAAGGGAGAGAACATTATAGAAAAATAAGACTAAAAACCAAACCCTATCATTGAGGACTGATCCGTTGAGAGGGCGGATGTGACAAAAATCATGTTTTAAAAGTTTTAAAAGCAGTGTATCTCCGAAAGTTTTGAAGTCAAATACTTCAAATAAATCAAATGTAATGGTAAAACCTCTTATCTTTCATATTCTGTTGAGCTTTTTTTTCTAAAATTCATTCTAGAAATAGTTACGGCCACTTTAGAAAAGTGTAGCATCCGCCCTATTGGTGGAAAACAAATTTTTGCCAGGAGAATCTTCCAATGGAAAGCGGAAAAAATTGTGAAATGAAAATTATTAGCTTGAAAAACAAAATAAACTGTCTTTAATGATATATCAAAGCTTTTGATGTAAAATAACAGAAAATGAGAGCAATCTCTGATGATTAATAGGGACTAAAAGATTTCTTCTTAGGCGCTGGTGCAGCAAACATTCAAACGTTTCTGGTTGTTCTTTCTGAAAAGCTGCACTGCGCTGTTGAGTAAGGTGTAGCGCGTATGCACCTTTTTCTCTTCACTCGTACGTACTCTTTTATCTCCTGTGAGCTCAATTTTGCAGATTTAATTATGAAATTTGGTACGTAGTATATTGAGGATACAAGAAATCCGAATAGCCGTTTGAAGCAAAAGGGTGGATGTTGAAAAAAGCAGGCGCGACTACTTGTCAGAACGGATGTAAGTACTCAAAATACATCTGCTCTACGATCCCGAAAGGATCACTCCACAGCCCTGCAAAGCTAATCAAAGCTAGGACTCAGCGTACAGCATAGAGAAAAATTTCAAACAAAAATGGAAGAAAACGGAATCAAGGAGGAGAAAAAGTTGCGGTTTGCGGTGCTATGTAAAGACGCAGCATAAATCGTCCGTGGCAGAGTGCTTACCTTCAGAATGTTACCTTTCTTGGTTTTACGAAGGAATGTTTTAGAAGTCAACATTTTAAACTGAATTAATGTATAGGATAATAAAGAGAGAGGCGTTCAGGAGGAAAAGACAACACTTTTCCGGAGTTACTAAAGCTTGAGTTACTTTGACAAAAACATTTTGCACACGAAGCAGCACATGGTAAACCTAACCTTATGTAAACAAATTTAAAAGAAGATGAATGATGAGATGAGCGTTCAACAATAACAACAGCAACAACAATGTTTACATTTTGACTACTGTCGCGACGGTCGCGACCGCATGGCAATAATAAGTGAATAATGATGAATTATTATGGATTGTGACACAATTTGTGAATTTACATAGATTTTTCGGTAATTTTGTTCGTTTTACATCGTTTTCAGCCGCTACTACTTGGACCATAATGAAAAAGTCTAATATTTTGAAAGAACTGATCAGTGCGCCTCAGGAAGAGAATGATGAAGACTTTGATGATAATATTTTTAAAGGTGAGAGCCTGGTGAGAGCACTCTCTCATTCAAAATTGTATTCCCTCATTTTTCTCTGGTTCCTTTAAAATCAATGACAAACCTTACTAACCCACTTTCTTTCATTTTTTCGTAGGAACTGATGCGTACGGGAAAGAGGACACAGATTTTTTAAATGAAGATAGTGACAACGATGGCATTAACGATCGAGGAAAGTATCGTGTCAGTACTGCTTTCCAGGATGATGATCTCAACGCTGCCTATGAAGGGAAAGCGGTTTCGCGGAGTTCTGTCTCCAAGGACTATCATAATTCAATGGATGTTGAAGACGAGAGTATTGACAGTGGTAGTGATATTCTGAGCGATGCTGCATCCATCGATGAACATGATAATGAAAGTCAAACGGGTGGCGATATTGGAGTAGAAGATGATGAAGAGGAAGAAGATGATTTTGATGAGAAAGATGGATCAGGAGATGAGTCCAAGGGGTAAGGAAAACAACTAGATTTTGTTTTGGAGTTTTACTCTCTGCGGAGAGAAAATGCTGAATCCCTTATAAGTTCACAGGATGACCACTACAAGCGCTGGTACGTCGCAGTCAAACTGCGTATATAAGTCAACAAATTACCGTTGCTCAGCAGTAACAGCTTGTGGTGTAGGGGTAGCGGGCTCACCTCATGTGTGGAAGGTCCGCGGTTCGACTCTCGCCTGCATTTTTTTTGGATTATTTTTTCCTCCCCTCTTTGCGCAAATGCATTGAAAATTACTTTAGATTACATTACAAAGTGTAGTTTGATAAAGGGGCCGTTCAATTTGGAGATTATGTTTACGTGTTTTCGACAAACCCCGACTGTGGTCCACCAAACAAAAACGGAAAAAACTGTCATTTCCCTCCCAAAAACCCCCCTTTTCGAGTGCAGACAACGCCGAAGGTAAATTTTATAATCGACCGGAAGCAAGCGGGAGGAGAACGCAGCGCGGTGCGCGTCTTCGTCCGAAGGGCGTTTAACGGCCCCTTTATCTAACTATTTCTGTTTTTATGAATACGCTTCAAAAAATTAAATGTAAGTATAAAGTAATGATGAGAGAAAAACAAAAAGAGGGAAAGTGTCATTTGCAAATTCAGAAAGACCACGGTAATCGCCAACTAGCGCTTGCTGAGTAAAGAAAGAGCTCTCATAAAACAGAAATGCTAACATTAGCATTTTCTCTTTGCAGAGCTTCCCGCTCTATATCATGGATCACCTTCTCACCAGATGGTTCAAGTAGGAATCTGCTTAGCAAGTGTGTCATAGGCTGTCACAGTGAAGATTGTCCATTGTTCAATAGCTCTACAGCTTTCATCAAATCATCAGCTTTGTAATGCTGATAGTGTAACTGTTACTGGTGCATTTTGATGCATTTATGGCTGCCTATTGCGAGAGGCTGTTTCAGAAGAGATTGTTGCTAACAGCTCCTTGATTACACGCGCGAACGGATGTACCTCCATCTTCTGCCCTGATCGTCAGGAATGTTACTATCCAATTAAAAACATCTGTGCAGCGCCGCAACTCGTTCAGAATGACAACAATGATTATTTGAGTTATTGATTTGCATGAACACTTATCGCTCTAATTATTTGGCACACTCATTTCGCTTGGCTCATTCTGAAAGCTGAGGAAGCAGGGTTGAAAACCAATGTTACGGTGTGTATGTTGCGCTGATATAAATGTGAACTGAGCATAGGCTAGTAGTTCAACATGCTGCCACTAAGGTGCCACAATGTTGCTCGTATTTGTCTAGTGTTACACGGTGCCCTGTAGAAAGATACAACGGTGTTGAGGGAGTTTATCGAGCTCAACCTGTTAAATGATTTTGTCAAATAGCACTCTACACATGAGTGGTGAGGGTTAAATGAAAATCTTAATATATATGTCTCTAATTATAACCAACTAATTAAATAATTTAAATTGTATTTGAAAGTTCATTGATAACATACTGTGTGAGTTGCAATGCTGCGCTCCCGGTTAATGTTTTCAAGTGGGTAGTAGCATTCATATCGAAAGGTGCAGAGGACAAGAAGATGTCCGTTCACACATATAAACAAAGAGCTGTTAGCACCAATCTTTCCTGAAATGACCTCTTCTCAAGAAACCCTGAAACTCAACGTGCTTCAGTTCTAGAGTTCAATGTATCCTTAACGACTAATTATTTCTCTCTTTCTTATGGCTGATTATTAATTTGAACTGAAAAACGATCTCTTGTTGGTTTACATCAAATTGTAAGTATCTATTACCAATCTTTGATTATGGACTCTAAATTGCAACTGTCAAAAATTTGAAGCTTAGAATTTGTGAACCTTGAAATATTCTTACTGAATCCAGTCTGTCTCATTTTAGAGGACAGTCAGATGCCAGCTCCATTGAAGATGATCTAGGAAGTAACGATGAAGGGGTGTTGGCAGGGAAAGGTCTTGACTTGTACTCCAAAGGTGTGAAGCCAATTTCTGATGATAAGAAGAAGGGTCAAGCCATTTTGAAACAACAAGGTAATTGTTCCTCTCCAAATGATTCAAACTTATATTGTTACTATTCTGTTTGAATATCAAGTGATGAATGCCAACACAGACTGATAACTGCCAATTAAATTTTTTATAGTATTTTGATAATGATTGCTCCATGTTCTGCAATGGAAGAGTATTTTTTTTTTATTTTTTTTTTTAAATTTTATTATTACTATCTCCCCTTCTTTGAGAAAATTACAGTATACGTTCTAAGTTAAAATAAACGCACAGGATGTTTCACAACAGTATAGTGGCACTTGTTCCTTAAGGCATTTACCTGTCCTATTAAAGAAACAAAATAGAAAATGAACCAGCGACGACTTGACACAAAAAAACAGGTTTAAACGGAACTTTGCCGGAAACGCGCCAAAAAAAATTCTGGTTAGGACGTTTCGGCTCCAATTGCAGCCATTTTCAACTCAAAAAATTTAAAATATAAAAAAGAATTTGAATATGTGGAGAGAGTTGCTACTCCTACACACTGTAAACACTGGAATCCCTTGTGTTTTCCTGTGTTTACAGAGAATAGGAGTCGTGGCTCTCGCCACATTTTCTAATTATTTTTTAATTTTTTGCAAGTTTCCAGCATTTTCTTGATACGAATGTTCCTGTCTTATTATTCACGTTTATTTATTTATTTATTTATTTATTTATTAATCAATAGTACATCCATGCCTCAATCGAAGGCTATTATACACGTCAAATAATCCGAGAAACGACACAAGATAACAATACAGAGAAACAATACAGAATAGGTCAGAGTACAATTTCTATAGGCTCTTGGCCCTAGGTGTAAGGGGTAGAAAACTCATCTAATGAATATACTGCCTTTTTTATTAGGAGATCCTTTAGTTGGTGGAGAAAGGGACCTGTCAGTGAGTCCTTGAATAAGTTCTTAAGTTCAACAGGCAAGATGTTAAAAAATTTGATAGCTGCTACTTTAACATTGTGCTCAGAGATGGCAAGTCTGATTTTTGGAACCACTATATTCAAATGTCGAGATGAATAGTGATGGATGGGTACGAGGTCAACTGGCTTTATCAAGTTGTTAAAAACTGCATATTTCAATACTTCATAGATATATAGCGATGGTAGAGTAAGTAGAGCGTTCGTTGCAAAAAGTTCCTTACAGTGGAAATTGTAGGGTTTGTTGAAAATGATCCTTATAATTTTCCGTTGCTCGGAGAAAGCAGTTTGAAGGCCAGTACCATGGCCCCAAAGCACAAGCCCATATCTAAACTGAGAGACCATATGCGCATGATAAAAAATCAGCACACTTGAGTGAGTTGAGCACTTGGTTAAGTTCCTAAGAGCCCACTTAAGCTTTTGGACTTTGCTTAACATTTGACTTACATGGGAATTCCAGTTTAATTTACTGTCCAATGTCAGACCTAAGGACTTAACCTCCGACGATATTGGGAGGAGCAGCGATTGATTTATGGTGATGCAGGTGTTAACTACTTGTTGCTTTAGGAGCGAGTACTTAAGGACCATGGTTTTGGTATCATTAACGTACAAATTGTTCGCCGCAAACCAGTTGATAGATTGGTTATATGCCCTAATTAAATTCACCAGCGCATTTTCACCCTCAAGAAGAACCGTGGTGTCGTCGGCGAATAGGTACACACAGAATTCGTGTTCAATTTACAGTTGTTCATGTGTTTGTTCATTTATTTACTGTACTAACTATTTATTCATACCTTATTTGTATAATTTTGTAACTTGGTAACTCTTGACTCTTACCATGGCCGCATGGCCCGACCGTAGAGCTGTCATGTATTTGATTAAAAAATAAAATTATTGATGAAAATGTTTACAGGCCTCACACTTTCTATTTTCCGTGCTTATGTCTGTTGTTTTAATGTTCGTTAGTTCTTTTTTCTACTGGTGATCTCAATCTGGTTTTTATTCCAGAGCTGTGGGAATCGCTGCTTGAATCCCGAATAATAATGCAGAAGTGTCTAGTTAATGCAAACAAACTTCCTGTCCATCATGAATTTCCTCAATTCCAAGCCATGTGTAAAACTGAAGTCACCGAAAAAATGAATAAATGTTGTGATAGTCTCAGTCGAGCCTTAGAAAATCTATTGAAATTACAGGTATTCTTATTTTTTAAACTTAAGTAAACTGATCTAATAATAATAATAATAATAATAATAAAAATAATTTTCTTCGAAAAGAACATTTTTTATACCTCTTGCTAAGTAAGTAAGTCTTTGATTTGCGGAGGCATAAAATACTGCATAGTTTTTTCTCTACTGCCCTCCTTAACCTCAGTAATTTATTCCAGAAATAAGATAAACAAGATGCAAGAAAATTTGTATTCGAAAACTCTTTGGTGCATGAGTTAAAATCCTCAGTGGTAAGTTTGGATCGTTAATAAATTATGCAATTTGGGGGTCTCATACCTACTCAATGTTATGTAGCTTGTTGACACCTGCAAGTGAGACCTTTTCAAATATGATATTTTGGACTTGAACTCTTCTATACAACTTTTAACTGCAGTTTATTTTTATCAGTCAAATTGAATAGACTGTTTCATCACTGTTTTAATTGTGTGTTCTTTTTTTCTTTTATTTCAGAGTAAACTCATGGATTCCTGCCCAGAGTATAAAAAATCTAGGTAAACTCATTTTTATATTTTGGAAAATTGATTATTGGATTCATCAAATCATCTGGTGGTTACTCTTCTTACACAATATTTTTTATTAATTTATTTATTTATTTTTTATTTAATTCATGGAGTATCCAATAAAGGGCTAAAGTACCGTGAAAGTAATAACTTACAGAATAATAAGAGGGAAAAAATCTTGGTGATACTGAGCTTAGAAAAACCTTTAATGTAGGTACTCTTAATGATTCCCTTTAATAACACCCTCTACAGCAACCCCTCAGTCTTTGTGATTTTTGATCTTTTGAAATTAATCTTTGGCACAGTTTTCATTTTTTATCTTCTCCCCCCCCCCCCATTTTAGTTGTATTCTTACTGTCTTAATGTTTTCGTCATCTTTGTTTTCTGCTCAATTCAATGTAGCAATCTCAAGAGGGATCATTCCAAAGAATCAGCTGATACCACTGAGGCACCTCAAAAAAAAAAGAAACTTAGCTCTTACGAAGAAATTTTGCGAGAACATCATCAAAATTATGAATCCTATCGTAATGATGAAATTCAAAAATGGAATGATCGGACAAAATTATCATCTGGCAAATTTTCAAGTTCCAACTTCTCTGCTTTTGATTTGCCAACTTTGAAGCAAATAGAACAGATTTTGAGTGATAAGCCTCGGCTCATTCGTCGAACGCGGACAAAGCGCTCGCAGTATAAAATCTTCACCTTAGATCCTGAAGCTCAGGTATGGAGTTTCAATCAATATTCTCAATTGAATTTCTTCTCTCACCGTTTTCAAATGTCCAGTCAGTTCCTTAGACTTGTTATAAAATTGTCAAAAATTTATAAGACACCTCAAAAAAATGAAAATGAATCAAAGCTCAAATTTTTGCAGTACATACTGTTACTCAAGATGTATAAATTGAAGGTTGGAGCATTTGTGTACCAGCTTGATGTCACATCGGTGACAGAAACTCCGCCTCCTACACTTTCAAATGGCATTGTATCAGCGTGGCAGTACACAAGTTGGCTATCAGATTTGGAGTACTCCCTTCTCCTATTTACCATCTTGACCATCACAGCACTGCAAAGTACCAATTGCGCTCTTCTCTAATTTTGGGTCCTCTGATATATGCAACGAACTAGAATGTTCGTTGGATACATGTGTAGCTTTTGATGAGGGGGGAGGGGGGGCAGCTTGGGAGACCTTGATAAATGGAGTGGCTAGAAATTTTTCTATTTACTGTTGTGAAAAGCAAAAAATCAGCGTACCTTCTACATTACCTCTGATACAAATACCAATTTCAAGCATGCGTACATAGGTGTATAAGTTTTAAGGCCTGAGTCGACCCCTGACTTCAAAAAGTTAACTTTGGCCTCCGAAAGCTGCCCTTGCGATGATAGAACACAATTTTGAATGAATGGGGATCTCTTTCAAAAGGTCAGTTCGTGGACTTTCAGAGTTGTTCTGAAAAAATTTTGCACCTAATTGAGCATTAGGTTCAAAATTTTTCACATAAGTGGACTCAAATTGGTCTTCAGAACTGAAGCAATTAGAAATGAAGTTTTAAAAATACACTTTCATTCGGATTAAATAAAGAATTCAATTTTCCTTTAATAAAAGTTGACGCTTCGGTATTTTGGTTTTTTGCATTTAATCCAATTCACGGTTGTTTCAGGATGAAGATGAGGAAATAAATCCTGAGATATTTGATGATGATGATTTTTATCATAAACTGCTGAGAGATTTGATAGAACGCAAATCAGCTGATGTGACTGACCCAACGCGTTTAGGAAAGTAAGTAAATATTTTACGTTTGTTCCTCTCTTCATTTTTTTCCTTCTAATTATATCTAAACTGTTTTTTTTTTTTTTTCTTTTAATCCTATACTAGAACACAAATCAATAGTTTGTTGACGCTCTCTTTCCCTTAGCTCTCCTGAGCCAGTTTTTACCCCTTTCATTACCTACCCTCACTGAGCACATCTCACGGTATAGTCCGCTAACCAGTGAATGATTGAGGGGAGTATAGTGGCACTGCCCATGTTTGGCCTGTCAGGAACCTCAAAGGTTCAGTGGTGGGGGAACCCTTGCCAGCATGAACGAATAGTTTAACTGTGTTCTAGTTTAGAAGTATGAATTTAGAAAAGGTCTACTGATCCAGCGATAGGCACTAAAAAAAGTGTGCTCCGGTAGTGCCCCCAAAGCTCCAGTAGAGCCGAAGTACGAGCTGATTCAGTTAGCTTCACAGAGCAAAGTTCGCTAGAGCATGAGCACGTGCTTCGGGGAAGTATATAAAGAAGAGTGAAAAAGAAGCGTACCGGACCCCGGGATCGAACCAGGGATGTACCGCTCCGGAGTCCAGTGCGTTGCCACTGAGAGCAGGTGATAAAGATGGTCTAATTGTTGCGTGTGTACGGGAAGTGCTCCGCGGCGCTCACCCTTTACAACACGCTGAGTTGAGTGAGCAAACCCTGTGAGTATGCTCCTAAATTGTATCGTAGTGTTCTTTCACAGATCGCCGATGAAAATGCAAAGAGTAAATTGATTTTAAAAGTGAATCCGTTCTACTCTGATACTTAATGGAGAAATGATGGCGGCAGGTCCAACTGATTGTATGTCATTGCACGTGTTTCCCACCTATATCACAATGCTGAAGCAAGAGTAGGGATGGGCGAATATGGCTTTTTTGCTTTCGAGCGAACTCGAATCGAATATTTCCAAAAAAGTTCGAATTCGAATCGAATATCGAATATTTTGGAAAAATTGTCGAATACCCTTCGAATATTGAAAATTTTTACTTTTTCAACGCCGAAACCATATTCCTCTTCAATCAGAGCAACAATCTGAGAAATTCATGCATTTTCTATGTTCTAGTTCTTGTAAAAAATTCCCTTAAGCATGTTTCATTCAGCCTCCCAATATTTAAGATAGGCTTGTCTGATGTTTGATGCATCAATCGAAGTTACAATGTTTTCCTGTCATTGAATGGGTTCGATTCTAATGTAGATATCAATCGATGCATCAAAACTTATTATTTATCGATATTTTGACTAAAAACTGACCTAAGAGTAATTTTTTCCTCTTCAACCATCTGAAGTTTATGAAAGTATCATGAGTTCCAGGGATTGCTCATTTTTGACAAATTAAAATTTGTTTCGATGCATCGATAAAATTTCGATGTTTTTTGGACATCGAACTTCCAAGCCCATAACTGGGCATCACACAAGCCTAGTTAAAGATCTTCTAAAAAATACAACAGCATATTTAATTTTGACCAACAAAACTTTCAGTTCAAGTAACGAGAGTAGAAATTGTTGTAAGATGATCTAATGGTATTCAAGTTTTTGGACAAATATTAATTTGCTGTGGGGAAGAGACGAAGAAAGAAAAACACAAAAATTACCTCCCAAAACTTTGAACTTTTCATAGTCTTCTAAGAACCTAGTCCTTTAATAGTCAGACAATCAGTAATAACAAAAAAGAAAAAGAAAAAAACTTGTGCCCGGTGCGCGCGATGTCGCGGTGTAAACAACAACAAATCCTTTGAAACGCCGCGCGCCCGCCGGGTCGGCGACAAGGCGCTGAGACAAAAACAGCGTTGCCGCATTACCCGACAAAATGCACGCTTGCCCCAAAGTTACAACGCGGGGGGTTCATGTTCCTTCCTTTAATTTTAATCAAGGAAGATTACACGCATTTAAATTGTAAATTCGCGTAGAGTGAGAGAAAGGTAAGATTATGGTGCGCCGCGTTCGCTCTCGACTTTTTGTCGTTTTTTTTTATGTTTTCCCGGTGCAGTCGCGCAACAGTGTAAGATCCGAAACGCTGCGGCTGCGGCACGTGTGCGGGTGTTCAAAGCAGCCGATGCGGGCAAGCAGTGTTGGAGTTTCCTTATCTCCTTTTCTCCTCCACTCGCGAATCTGCTACCCTCGGAAACCGTGTTATCTTGATCGCTCAGATTCTTCAGAACAAAAAAATGACGAAAAAATGCGCTCGCGTGCAATTTTTTGACGGGTATGCGATACTTCCTGGTAATATTCGAATTATCTCCACCTCCATCGAATATATTCGGATGTTCGAGATTTTCAAGTTCGAGCTCGAATCGAATGTGGAAAAAAAAAATTCGAGCTCGAATATTCGAGTTTTCGAATATTCGCCCATCCCTAAGCAAGAGGTTCGGTACCGTTAGAGCATGTGGCTCGCTACGACCGACGGAAAGCCCGCTAGTAACTGAACTTTGCTTCGGTTGTGCCTCCTACAGCTTCCCGAAGCATGTGTTCGGTAGAGCCTGAACTTTTTTTTTCAGTGGGTAATACTGGCTGCCTCTATGTATTTATCAACCTTTCTTTTAAACTATCATCATTCCTTCTACCTTTCCTTTTCTTTCTCTCTTTTTTCTCTCGCTCCTCCTCCTCCTTTGGCCTACGTTTTTAAACTATGGCTTTCCACAGCAAGAGGTGAGCTGCAGGCAGAGTCGGATTGACTGTAGGAAACATCGGGGAAATTCTTGGCGGATCGGTTAGTTGGGTTGGAAGCCTGAATAAAATTCAGATCCACCCCTCACATTGAAGCCGATCTCAACCCAGTTTAGACGTATTAGACACCGATCCAGTCCTGGCTGCAGACCACGCGCCACATGCGGACCATGTGTTGAGCATCATTGTCTTACACCATTCAGAAACTGTTTAAATTGAAGGATAATTCGCTCATATTATTTTTGCAGGCAATGGGTCCAACTGCAGAAACTTAGAAGCAAAATGAAGAAAAAAGTTGATACAAGAGCAAGTAAAGGACGCAAGTTAAGGTTTGTTGTTCATCCGAAGTTAGTCAACTACATGGCGCCAATAGAATCTGCGGAAATAAATGAAGATGCTGCCAAAGAATTATATTCCTCTTTGTTTGGCAAAACCAAGTCCTAGCCTTACTTGTTCAATCAAGTTTTTATATTCAAATTTTACCATTTGAAACTATACTAGGGAACTGTATTATTGTATATTGTTGTGAATAATGATGTAAACAAAATAAAAAATTGTACTATTGATGTCAAGAAGATTGATGCCTTTTGTGTTACCTTTTTTGAGCTGCCCAGAGTTATTGGAATTGCCTCGTGTTTTTTCCTAAGCTTCCGTCACTCGAAAAGTACCTCAATGGTCCGCTAACTATACTGGCAGATTCAACCAGGCTGTGCTACTCTAAAACGTATCAAAAATGAAGGACAAATCTTTTTCTCAACAATAATACTTAAATATTTTAGATAATGAAATCATTTCGGTTTTTCTTGCTCTTCCTTTTTTCAAGAACACTACTCCAACAAAAACCTGTTACATTCTTGCAATATCAAAGTTGAACAGTTTTCTCCTACGAAAAAACGACAGATAAATTATTACGGTGTCTGAGCTTCTAGGAGAAAATCTTGGCCCCAGATTAAACTTTTCGAATGAGCCCCCTTCAGTGATGTGAGGGAATACATTACAGGAAAGAGGATACTTTGGAAATCTTTTTGCAGGGAATGTAGACGGTTTGGGTCTTCATGGAAAGTATTATCGAAGGGTTTCAGCAAGAATAATCATGCCTGAAATTGAAAACTTGTACTTTGGCCATGTTATGATGAGTCACTGTGTTAATAAATCTGTGTGAAAATCTCATTGAAAGTATCGATAAGTCTCAACATTTACTCACAGATTCAATAAATGTGTTGAACAAAATTTCAAAGATGGAAGTCAAATGAGCGGGTCTTAATAGGAAAGTCCTATCTAATTACAGATTTCTCTGTGATGAATCACTTCTCTCTGCACAGAAAGTAGCGATTAAACGCGACTCCCTCATTGTGATCCACTCATTTGACAGGCATCTTTGATTCTTGTTTGACACATTTTTTTAATTTGTGAGAGGAATTTGAGATTTTTTAATGCTTTCAATATGGTTTACACCTGATTTTACTTAAAAACTAAATCTCTACTATGCTGTAGCAAAAGTTTGTAACAGACCCATTCAAGTGCCAAAAAGTTCAATCTGAGTTGTTAAATATGTTAAATGGAAACTGATCGTTCTTGGTGGAGCTGTTTAGTACACCATTAACAAGTGCATTGCTCACATAACTCAATTTTCCTTGCTCTGGCTCTAAATCTCAGTAATTCCACCGGTTGAGAAAATATTACACAGTTCAGTTCAGTGTATGACTGTAATGCCTGAAAATACTCTGATCTGTAATATTTTCTCAATCAGTGGAAACTCCGTTAATTAATTAAGATATCCGCAAGTTTTTTTTAAGTCATCGACGACTTCGCCGATTGAGAAAAGATTCAGATGCGAGTATTTTCGTGCATTACAGTCATGCACTGAACCGAACTGTGTAATCTTTCCTTAACCGGTGGAATTATCGGTGAATTGAAAAATGCCATTAATTATACGCAAAACGGCAGCTCTGCTAAATCTGTATTGGGAAGTTCAGATAGTCTCAAAAAATGATTCTGAGTTGACATTGATAGTCTGGAAACATTTTATTTTTAAATTCACAGTATAAACACATTTAAGATAAAAAATACTTAAAAATTCTTTAACAATAAATTCTTAGAAATTTGATCAGTTACTAGACAACAAATACATATTTACAGTTAAAAGAAAAAGAAAAATAACAAATTCCATCCAGCTGACTGCAGCCTGGATGGCCCTGATGGCATAGTTCTCTTCTTAAATGGTAAAAAAAACCAAAGAAATTTCTATTAGAGCAGCCAACTGTGCTGGCACTCTACAAACAAACGAAATGGTGGTTGGTGAGAATGCTCTCAGACCACTGCTTGGTTTTGTTGACCATGTACCCACTCATTGTCAGTTTGCTACATCTCTATAACAATGTACAGTAAGGTACAAAAAGAATGTCAGACGACTCCTATAGGTAGACTACCCACAGTACTTATCTTAATGAATTCCAGCATTGCAGGTGGCTTACCTAGGCCAAAATCTAAGGAGTCGTCTTGACATTCTTTTCGTCCCCGACAGTACAAGATGAAATTTTCAAGAAAAGCAATTACAAATGATTGCTTTGGACTGCCCTCCAGCAAAAAAGTCATGCTTCTTTTTCAATAACTCAACATATTCAATTCTATAAAAGACGGATTCCTCTTTTTTTTTTTTATTTGTAAAAACAATTGCTAATTTCTTAATTAGTTTTGAGCAAGATTCTTTCCATGAGCCTTTTATCCACTCACTAAAGACTTATGGCTGGAATAAAAAAATCTTGACTTATTTCAGTACAGCCCTAGAGAAGGTTAATCGTCTAGTCAAACTGATCGGTTTGCTGATTGCATGCAGTCAGAACCCGTAATTAATAAGCCGTTGCTTAAACGTCCACGATTGCGCCACTGAGTGACAGCTAAGAAAAACAAGAAAGGGGTGAAAGTAGTTTTAATTTGGTGGTTATTTAACAGTAACGATCCAGAGCAACTTCCTATTGAAATAGGGAGGAATAGACGAGACCTTCCCAACAAGCCCTGCCCTAAGACATAAGTAATGCTGGTACAGAAATAATCACACATACTATGAACCCATCTTTAGCAATAAGCAAGAAATTTCTACAAGCGGAAGGGAATTTGGAAATTTTAATACTGAAAAAAAATATTTGTACTTTGGTTTTCTTTTTCCTTGAAATATCCACACCAGTTATATATAAAGGGGTAAAAATCATTGAAAAAGTCAGACCCTATGTAGGAAGGAGCAAAATAAAAGTTTCCACTAATTTGGGTCGCATGTCCGGACAGCTTGCATTAATTTCATTTCTGAGGAAATTATCTTCTAAATTGCAAATCAACCTCCACCATACAAAACTTAAATTTTAGGGTACTCATAACAGCACAGAGGGGCTTCCTCAGATCAATTGGAATTCAAAATGAGGTACTTCACTATATTAACTGTGCCCATGGAGGAGTCATTGGTTGAGGGTTTTGCATGTATGACATGACCACAGCAAATATTGATAACCTGTAAAAAACCAGCACATAAAGTAAAGATGATTAGTCGGAATGAGAGAGTGGAGAAACTTATGACTAGAGTCTATCATCTTCTTCTTCTTTAAAAAAAAACAGTGTAAGAGGAGTTGAGGAAGAAGTGGGCATTTGCCTTCTCTTGATTGATCAGGTGATAAAGAAGTTACACAGTCAACAGAGCCAACAACTTATTACAAACAGCATCCAAAGCCCCTTATATTGTGATTTTTGTCACTGACCTTAAAAATTACATTCAATTTAAGCTTCAAGACTTTTAATAAAGAATTTTGCCTTCTGGGCTTTTGTAAGAGCTCTTTGAAAGCTTATCAGAAAAGATGAAATTCCCATAGAACGCAGGGACTCTACTGATCTACTCAACTTGATTCCAGAGCAAATCCCAGATATTTTAATTTGCTTGATAGTGTCACTCAGGGGTGCAAAATGTTCCAAAACACCAAAAGTTACATGTAAACCGGGATTTTTTCCTCACAAAAATTTGAAAAGTGATGATTGTTTTATTAATGTTTTGCATATTTTATTGCTCTTGAAGAAAATTTGGCTCAAACTAGGACATTTCCAATAAAATTTATAACATCTAGAGGAAAAATTTCCTTGGAGTCCCAAAAGTTTCCACACTTTTTACGTGATCCACAGATCGCTATTTTCTGCACCCCTGGCGTCACTTGTAATTTTTCCAGAAACTCATAGTTTATAATTTTTTTCCACAATTTGACAACTAATGGCAAGTAAAGCAGATTGTCAGGACCTGTGCAGCTTTTTTTTAAATATTCTAGGGGTGTGCAAATCCAGTTTTTTCATTCCGAATCCGAATCTTAAAATCAAATTTTCCCGAATCCGAATCTGCGCCGTAAAAGTTCGAAAAAAATTGTTCGAAAAAAATTGAACAAACAATAAGCTATGGACGATTTAACTCTGAATATTGCATTCCATTTACCTATTTCCTTTTTTCTGTTTCCTTTCGCTTGTCCACGTACTTCATGCGTTTAAAGTACCCTTGTCACAAAATCCTATGTATATCAAATAAAAAGTGATTTTTCTTTCTAAGAATTCAAGAGTTTAGCATCAAAAAATGACCGTCACTGAAATTATTTTGTCGCAGCGTGGTGAAGCAATGCTAAGGCACCGCCTTTATCTTTATCACCATCACTCTTACAATAAGCAACAAACTCTTTGAATGCGTAGAGCGCGCATCTTCTCTTTTTTGGACATAATGTTTTTTGCCAATTCTCCTGTTGCACAAACGTAAACTCTGAAATTTTTAAACTTGGACAAATCATTTTTGGACGTATTCTTACATTGGACAAAATAGAAAGTTGGACTAAAAAAAAGTGGACATTTTTGTTTTGAATGAAATCTCTGCTAACCACATTGTTATTTCTCAACCATTTTAGATGGTTGATACTTGATGGCTCAAAAGGTCGAAAGAAACATAACAGAGGTCCTGTACCAATCAAAAAGTAAGATTTTTGTTCTCAAATTTGTTTATTTTTAGTGATGAGTGCATTAAAATTGTGTGACTAAATACTAACAGTTGATTGTGTGTGTAACAACTCAACAACTTACATAAAACTGCTCAGAATCTGTTTGGCATCATCATTGGCACGAGAGTTGGCGTAACTAATGCAGGAACAATACAAGGCCATCCAAGCACACCATTTCAGCTGAAAAAGATCAGGAAAACTCAATATATTGATGATGTATTTCATTAGATTTATCAGAAAATTTAACTTTGTATGAGGCCAATCATTTACCAATATATCAATCTCATACATAACTTTGTTTCCTTACAGAGACCACGCACTATCTATCTTGCCCATGTTTGCCCACAGTGGCATCTTTTTTTTGGGATTTCAACAAAATACCACAAACATGGACCATACGTTCAGCGCCGGATTTAGGCACGGGCAACATGGGCCGTGGCCCAGAGCGGCAGATTTCTGGGGGCGGCAAATTTTTCACGGCAATTTTTTTTTTTTTTAAATGAGTGCTGTCGCAAGTGCAGCTTCGAAAGTAGAACAGCTGACACGATGGTAGACGAGTAAAGAATATGCAAAGACTCAGAATTTTAAATTGCAGTAGCTACTTGAGGGCGCAGGGCGGGCGGGCGGCTCCAAAGACTTTTAATACTATCTAGACTGGACTTAAGGCCGATTTTAGGGCAGGAAAAGTGAAGCTGAAGAGTGGGACAAAAATCGCATGTTTCGCCTGGCTACGCCGCATCCACGATTACAGTATGTGCTAAGATTTTCAGAAAAACATTGATTTAAATGGGAAAATTACTTTTTTTAAAAATTAATTACAAATACCAAAAAAAAATGTTTTTCCGAAAAACTTGGTACCATTTGAAAGCTCATGATATGCAGATTTCAGTTCAGGTCGGTTTTATGTGTGATTTTTGAACGAGAAACATTCTACAGGGGCTTAAAGTTGGGTACCGATTTTCTACAGGGTGTTTCATAAAATTGTTTTCTTTGCACTTTTTTTGAATGGTTACAGCTCAAAAAAATAAAATTTATGCGATAATTTATTGAGATACACAATAATTATAACTTTAATCATAACATAGATTATGTAAAATTGAGTATATATAGCTATGTAGGTTGTCTCAGCGGAGCACCGAAACGGTGGAACACCCCGTAGAATCGAGGAAAATTGACCTAACTTTGAGCCTCTGTAGAATGTTTACGATTGAAAAAACGGTAAAAAAACCGGCCCTATCAAAATCTGCATATCATGAGCTTTCAAACGGTACCAAGTTTTATGGAAAAATATTTTTTTTAGTATTTATAATTAATTTTTCAAAAAAGTCATTTTCCCATTTAAATCAGTGCATTTCCGAAAATCTTAGCACATACTGTAATCGTGGTTGCATACCGATCGGCTTCAATGGGCAGGCGTTATGTCCAGTCTAGATGGTATTAGAAGTCTTTGGGCGGCTCGGTGACGGTGCCAGCGGCCGGCGCATCATTTCGTAGCCTTGCGTTTCATCTGAATTCAGGCTTGTTGCTGATTTTCTTGCCGAAAACAACTGCGTTGTTATCACCACTAAAATCCAAGTCATTTCGGGTAAAAAATAATAGGAAATCTCTCTAAAAATCATGTAATTTTGCACCTTAAAAGGTCAAAATCACGAAAATTTCCAGTAGGCTGATTCTCCCTGTCTATCTCGTACGAGACGACACGAGATAGACGAGATAGACGAGATAAACAACTCTATCTCATGCAAAGAGATAGGGCGAGACGACTCGAAGTCATCTCGTCTCGTCTCGTGAAATGAGCAGAATCAACCCTCAGACCCCCTCTTAGCTGGGCTCGGTTGCAAAATTTCCCGATTGAGTAATCCGCGGATCCCGTGAAAATACAGGAAAATTTCTCTAAAAAGCACAAAATTTTGCACCTTTAAGAGGTAAAACTCACAAAAATTTCCGGTGGTGGACCTCCAAACCCTCCCCAGCTGGGCAGGGTTGCAAAATTGCTCGATCAAGCAATACGTGGATCGCGTGAAAGTGAGGAAATTTATTAATTTTTTTTTTTTTTTTTTTTTTTTTTTTAATGGGTACCTACAAGTTTTTTTTCCAGAAAATGTCTCAATTTTCAAAAATATTGGTAAATTTGCGTACCCACAGTGTTTAAATGTTAAAATAAGATAACAAAAAAAGTTATCACTTTCCAAATTTTTGTGAGGAAATTTTTCGAAAATCCTGTGAGGAAAAAGTCCCGAATCGCTTGAAACCCCCGGCCTTTTGGAAAATTTTGCACCTCTGCAGCTGGGGGCGACCCCGACCTTCTTTCGGGCCGGGGCTTGAATGGGGGCGGCAAATAGTCAAATGGCCCATGGGCGGCAAAAGTGTGAATCCGGCGCTGCATACGTTGACTGATAAGCAAAGGTGTTGAGGTTCTCGCCTAATGAGACTAAAGCAACAAAGTTGCATCAGTCAATGTATGGTCCATGTTGGATGGTGCTACTTCGTGCTCCCTATGTTATTCTTGTTGTGTTCCAAAAAAAGTCATCCACCGAGCATTTGGCTAGTGCGTTGTCTCTATTATACATTGTACTTATTTGTTTCCTTCCACCAAAAACAAGGAAAAAATTAGCATTTTTTTTTTTAAATTAAAATTTGTCATCTTTTGAAAGCTCCAAGTGGGCAACTGATGTTTGGCTGTCTCAATATAATGCTGACGACTTTCTAGAAAACAGAGAAGTAGAGGAATGAAACTTGAAGAACTCACTCGCATCATCAAACCGCACATGCTGAATATCATGCCTAAGAGATTCATACAATCAGGGGTTAGGTCATCAGCAGAACCTCCTGTGGCAGGTGGTTTGTACCTTAAACATAGCAATAGAGACCGAGGTTGTAGTTAAATTTTTGTTAAAAAAATTATGATGAAAAATAAGAGAAAAATTAATGAAGCATTACAAATTTTAGATTTTCCAAAGTCAGGAAAATATTAATATTTTATCCTCTCCTTTAGTTCGTGGACCTGCATTTGGAGAAAAAATGATATCCTACTTACTGTAAAATTCGGAATGACTATTTCCACCTCATCAAAGGAATCAATACTAAAAACAATAATAAACGATAATACTAATAAATGGACTTTTCCTGGCCGAGGAACAGTAATCCCTCATTATCCGCGAGTTCTGTCTAAAAGCAAATTGCTGAATTGTACAAAACTTGACAATTATTTTGCAATGTTGTTCATGATATTATCTGTTTGAGGAGCTTTGCTTGAATTAGTTGCTGCGTTGCCAAGCAAGAAGTCCCCTCCTCGATTATGATTTTTTTCAGTCAACTTCTTCTTGCTTCAGTTAATTTTGATTAAGCTCACGGTAAAAAAACAGTGGAGCAATGTGGACAGTATGAGCCATTGAGAGCATTTGTTAGCGACTATTGCTCACATGCTGCTCGGCTTGCAGTCTTGAGTCTCAAATTTTACTTACTGAAAAAATCTCAACGGAAAATTGTCCCCAGACGTAAGGACTTGATATTCGCAAAGAATTGTGCCCCAAAAAATCAGAAAAGCAATTTTGTTATCTTTTGTTGTTCACAACCGTTCACATTTGTTCATATGACTCCAGTACTGAGTACAAACTACAAAGTACTGAGAATCATGAACAAATAGAAAAATACAGCTTCAACATCCCTGAGAATGGTTACATATAGGTACTCAAGTTTCAATTCATGGAGTTCTCCAATATCATCTATCTATACTACATATCGGAGCCCAGGCAATTTGAAGTTCGGTGCAGTGGTCAGGATTTCATACGGGCGCTTAGGGGAGCAACCCGGTATATTGAGATTTTGAGCCTTTTTCCAACCGAAAATCAATTTTATTTGGATAAACAAGAGTTGTTTCTCTTGATACCAAATAATTTTTTTTTTTAAAAAAATAAAATAAAAAATTTTGAAAAAAATTAATTTTCTTTTTCTTTCAAATAGTTCAGCTCGAAGGGGAGTTTTACTCTCTGCAGAGACAATGTGCTAACTCCATTATAAGTTTGCAAGATGACCACTACGAGCGCTGGTGCATCGTAGTCAAATTGCGTTTATAAGTCTACAAATTACCATTCTCTAACACCAGTCAACCGTGGCACAGTAGTGAAGAGAGGTCGCCCCAAAGGTGGAAAATCCATAGTTCGAGGCGCGGTCGTACTTTTTTTTTATTTTTTCCTCCCCTCTTTGCACTAATGCTTTGAAGATATCAATAATTGTAAATTATTTAATGCCAAAAACTGTAATTACCCCCTAAAGACTGCTCTTTTGAGTGCAGACAACCCCAAGTTAGATTATAAATAAGACTGCGAGACAGCGGGAGGTAAACGCAGCGCGGAGCGCGCATATTCGCCCAAAGGGCGTTTAACGGCCCCTTTATCAAACTATTTCCGAAATAAACACCTCGATTAATATCTAGGCAAGTAATCCAAGTTTTTCGCTAAAAATTGAGGCTATGATAGGTCAGGCGAGCTTCAATTAAAAACAGAGCACTCGGCAGCAGTATTTATGAATACGCTTCAAAAAATTAAAAGAAGTAAAAAGGAATGATGAGAGAAAAACAAAAAGAGGGAAAGTGTCCTTTGCAAATTCAAAAAGACTACGGTAATCGCCAACTAGCGCTCGCTGCGTAAAGAAAGTGCTCTCATAAAACAGAAATGTTGTAACGTTAGCATATTGTCTCTGCAGAACTGCCCGCTCCTTGAAGAGAAGAACAAGATCTAACCAGAGACAATAAATAAAAGAGACCATGCACTATCAATCTTGTCCATGTTTGCGCGCGGTGGCAACTTTTTTTTTTTGGGGTCTCAACAGAACACCGCAAACATGGTCCATACGTTGACTGATGAGAACCGTCGTTGAGATTTTTGCCTAGTGAAACAGAAGCACCGAAATTGCATCAGTAAATGTATGGACCGTGTTGGATGGGTGCACCCGCATGCTCCCTGTGCTAATTCCTGTTGAGCTCCGAAAAAAAAGTCCGCCACCGTGCGCACGACTAGTGCATGGTCTCTATTACATATTGTCTCTGGATCTAACCAGTTACAAAAATCGATTTTCGGTTGGGAAAAGGGTCAACATCTCAACAAACCGGGTAACTCCCACAAGCACCGGTGTAAAATCCCGACCACTGTGAGCTTGACCGAACCTTAAAATCTCACAGATTCCGATATGTACTATAGCTGATATTTCTGGTAGCATTACGGCGCTATGACTCCTTCTCAAATACGTTACCACAATCCTTACCTACTCAAAAAATTTTGAGAAATGAACAGCTAGGGGTAAAATAAGAAAGAGAAAGATGTGAAACCTGGTTTGTTTTTCTGGTCTTCGAGGATCAGTGATGTTGTTAGTTTGATGCATGATTCACAAAAGATAAGAGGACAAAACAACTAATGAAAACGGGGGGTGAGTAAGGCACTTTCCTGCGTCAATGGGGTATTTTTTGTCTTTCAATGGAATGTATTGATAAAAAGAGACTGTAAAATGAGAGCTCCCTCGTAAAAGTATTAAGTAAACTACATGAAAACACGTTTGGCTTGATTTCTGATAAGCGGCCGCGGCCGTGACGTGACGTATATGATGATGATTGGTGCTTTTTCACAGTAGTTTCTTGTTGACGTTTTGTTGACAAAACGGAAAAATCAGCTGTCACCTCCCTCCCTCCGCCCTTCGCCCTTCCCCTCGACCCGTCTTCCTTCCTTACCCTCCCACCTCCCACCCATTCAATATAATCACAACCGCATCGTGAGCTAATAACATTTTATTTTTAGCAAACACCGAGTAATTTTCTTGATAATCATTGTGCAATTATTACAATCGTTTAAAAATGTCTTTCCTAACTAGACGCATCATTTTGAACAACATTAGACTCAAGTAAGTTATATCTCTATTATTTTCGAAAAATCCCCAATAGTCTTTCCTTTCATTACACGATCTCCTCGTTTTTTAGGCACCTCGAATTCAACATTTTGAAATTTACCCAACTTTGTGAACTATAATTAGTTTGAGCCGACCCCCTCCGTAACAAATTACTCAATCTGTATTCTTGCTCCAAAAGTTGCTATCAAATTTGTTTCTTGATTCAACTTTTTGCTTGGATGAAGATTGTAAAATACCTATTATGTTCTGTAGGTGATAATGAGGGTCTAAAATTCCTGGATCACTCTTTGATAACTAGTCACAGCCCTCTTGACCAGAAAATATTATCTTTAATGATAATGAAGCACTATTTGCAGGTTTATGTTCTGGCGACACGCTCTTAGCTTTCCTTTTAAAATCTAGGACTGTCGCTCTTCTTATTTGCTTTAAAAATGTCTGAACCTTGGCTCAAACAGATCCACAATTATGGCGTAAGGCTCTTTGTTGATAAATCTCTGATACCTAACCGGCGGAAGGTCTGCTCTGAAGGGTCCATAACTCTGCCTTTTGGATCTTCAGCTGCCAATCAGCATCACTGCTTAAAACACTGCACTTCAATTCCTATTCAGATCCCAGAGTATAATTTAGTTTATTGCAGAGATGTAGAAAATTCTTGATCGAACCATTGCGGAGGCAATGTGAATTAAGTCATGAAACTGAACAATTGTAGAGTTGAAGGTACGTTTTCGGGCAATTAGAATGGTTTTTTCTGGTCTTGAAGTCATTATTTATCGTCTCACCTAACATTGCATCATCATTGTTTCAAAATCCTGCTTGCGAATTAGTGCTTAAAATTGATAACAACTAAATATCGTATCCGTCGCTAGAGTTTGGGGGGATAGTTCCAAAATAATAGCACGGCAAAAATTATGACTTTGAGACTAGAAAATGGCAATGCAGGACTGAAACCTGAAGTCAACACTGTGCAAGATTATGCGATGCACAAGGCACAAGGAAATATGAAAAAAACTGGGTTAGTATTTTTCAATTTTGAAAAATTCTGTTTTGTCTGCTGTAAAAAGACCAAAGTTTTCTGTGTTTTGACGTATCAACAAGATTTAGTTAAAAATCAAGATTTTTAAAGGCAAGTGGGCTCAATGGAAGTAAGCCTTCATTGTGACATAGGCGGGGAAAAAGAAAAAATTGCTATTTTGCAGATGTAGAGAATTACCCCCATGAACATAAACAGCCGTTTTTATATGACTGAATTGGGTCAATTTGAATTTGAATTTGAATTTGAATTTATTTTTATTTGATACCAATTTTAACAAAAAAGTAGCATAAGGAAAGTTTCCCCTGCCGCGAGCTAGCTCGAGTGGCAGGTTCACTTAAATATAAATTAACTACAAAGAAATAATAATGATTAAAATAAAAATTTATTTAAGAAACTTCAAATGGAAGTCCTGAGACTAATTCTTTTTGGAAGGCTAAATGCATCTAATGGTTGAAAAATGTACATCTGTAAAAATGTGGAAAAATTGAAAACGGTTTTTAAAAAATTGAGTACCTAAACTCCTGTTTCGGGAATATCCCAAAAGAATAAGATCCCTGGAATAAATCATCTCTAACCTGACTGGATGGCTTTTCGAGTTTAAATGAAGAACACTTTGTTGCGATTCCTAAATAATTTTGCAAATGGCTGTGCATTGTTATAACAATTAACTATGCTTAATTTGAAGGATTCTTCTTAGTGTGGACAATCTTTACCCATCAAAAGCACTGAAGAATCCTCCTGATGGGCATCTCACAACTTTTCTGTACATTGTCTCGGATGCAATTTTCTCTGCAATTTTTGACTCTCCAGATTGTAATATGTTATCCTCATTCTTGTAAATTTCCATTTTATTTTGCAGTCAGTTCCGAGCAATGGCAGACTCCTCTCTTGGAGACTTAGGAAGTGGAGCCGGTAAAGGTGGCGGTGACGGGGGTTCAATCAGAGCAGCAGGCGGAGCAATGGGCAAAAAACAAGCGGCAGCAGAAGAAGAATTCTTCTACAAGCAGGTACTTATTATTGTTTCCATTTTTCCTAAGGTATCTCCGCTTAAGTATGAGTTTGTATTTTAAAACTATAGTTAGATTCTGTTAGCTCTCTGAGGGATTGCCTAATTTGGCATTGGCTCTGCTAAAAAAGTTAAGGATAAAGGAAATTACAAGTAGAATCACAACTTTAAGTTAAAACAACAAATTTTCTCAACTCTAAGTTAAGGTGATTCTAGGCAAAAATTTTCCAGATTTCAATCCAATGAATAACGCCACGAGTTGCCACTTTTGCAACCTCAGTTAGCTAAAGTAATGCCTGACGGCAGTTCCAGCTAGAGTCCCTATGTATGAAAGAGTCAAGGCACTTGAACGGAAGTGAAGAAGAAGAAGGGGTCTGAGGAGCCTGGAGGTAGATTCTCTCATTCTCTAATCTTTGTTCTGAAATTTTTTGTTGCCCCATGCTGTTACCTCTCGTCATGAGATTCCTTCATAATTTAGAGGAAGAGGAATCGTTTAAAAATTTAGTTTCTTTTCTTCTCTTCCAGCAAAAGGAACAACTCAGCAAACTCAAAACTGATCTTAGCGATGAAATCACTTTTCATGAAGAGCAAATCAAACGTCACCAAGAAGCCATCGCCAGAAACAAGGCTCGCGTCAAGGATTTGGAAGCCAAGTAAACTTAAGCTGAATCAACAATGCCTTGCCTTTGTATACTTTTAGTCTTCGATCCAGAGAGCTGGTGTAATTTTCTTTTCAAATCCTCAGTTTCATAATTTCTGCCTAAAAACTTTCCTCGCTTCGTCCCGTTTTTTCTTAAATCAGTGTTGTCAACCAACAGATAAAAAACTGTACACTTCATACATCTCTCATTCGAATTTAGATAAAATCCGTCAAAGTTGACAATGTTAATAAATAATTCATTTTGCTCTCACAGTCTTACCTTATGCACGTTTCTACTTTTCTCGTCTCAATTTCTGTGAGAAACATCAGTTTAAAACATCACCAATTGAGGTATTCATTTTTCCACCTTAGTTATCCACTCAACACCCCTGTAAAGAATCTTTCATTGTATACCTCAACCAGTCCAGAACTTTAGAAATTAGTTTATTTATTTTTTTTAGCTCATTTGAAATTTAGTCCAATCTATAAGAATTGTTTTTCAGTATTGTTGAAGCATTTTAATTTTAATTTTTGCTATCAAAACTTTGATTTATGTGTCAGAATGGTTTTTCCTGCTCTGAAGTATTACTTTGTAACTTGTAAGACTTTGTGATGTGAGATATAAATAAAGTTTTATCTATTTTATGAGGCTGTATTATTTTTCCCCCTTTGTACAAGAAGTCGCATAGGTCCTGCGTCCAACATTCAACGCAACCCGCATTACATGTGAAAACAATGCACTCTTTATTTTCTTTTGTTTTCTCTAAATCGAGAAAATTTTCGGTTACATGTGATGCGGGCTGCATGAAATCGTCAAAGCAGGACCTAAGCGACTGCTTGTACAACATCAGTTGATGAACAAACATACACTTTTTCTTCAAGCTTTACTGAGAGCTTTATTTTCTTGGTATGAAATTGGTACAAAATATTACAAAAGAGCTTGAAAACAACATTGCAAGGGTTTGGTTCCAAAACCATGTATCTGCAATGCTGGCAAGTTATAAGGTAAGCTCTCAAACATACTTGAAAAGATTTCCTCTGTCAACTCGTAATTCAAGTAAAGAGTACTGAAACTTGATGGGTCATCCACAATCCACATAAACGCAGGAAAGAGAGAGAGATATTTTTAGCTGGACCTGTGCGATCAACCGAAAGAGCGATCGATCGATCAAAACAAAATTTTCAATTTTCAATCGATCGAAATATCAAAAATGTTCTACATTCGTCAAATTTTGATTTTAGATAACTAATACGATAACAAATTTGAAATTTCATGATCCATCCAAATTTGTGGAAGTTTTGAGGGATCAATTGATCAAAGTTTCAAAACTTTCGAAACATTTTGCAGAAGTCCAAACAATCAGTAGTCTGATTGACCGCACAGGCTTAATAGCTATCCAGAGAAGTACGTGTTTTTCAGATGCAAACTTGGTTTCAGCATGCGGCGGGCGGCCCTTGATAAAAATACGTGTCAGACCCAGCTGACAAATAACAAGTTCTGGGGATTAAAAGACTCTAAAATTAAGGTCTGACAGCATGTAAATAAGCACGGAGTAGCCATTCAAGATACAAGCACATAAAATCTGCATGCATCTGGAGTACTGCGCTCACAAATGCGTTGGAGACCTCATCCAGAGAACTGCCAAATCGAAGGAATACAATTCAGAAACATTTCTTGAACTCAAGATTTTGCAAGTCTGAGTTCATCCCTGTTAGACCTAGCCTGTTTACTTAAAGCCTTATTGTTTCGATGAAACTGATGACTGAGTCTGGACTTGAGAAATCTTGAGTTCTCAAAGCATTCCTGGATTGCACCTTGAGACTCCAATCACTTCAACTCGAGATCACACTGTACAAAAACATATTCTTGGAAAGATATAAAATCGTCATGAAAAATTGAAGTTGACTCCTCCGCCAATTTTAAGGAACAAATGTATGTAGGATCAGTCGACTTTTCAGAAAAATGAACCAGTGTAAGCGAGGAAGATGATTCATCTGTTGTACGAATGCATCTGAGCTGCAGATTTGATATTCGTTTTGATTGTTCCTGGTGTTTTTCCCATCATACCCACTGAAAAGAAACCATAAGAATTAGTCAAATCGCACGTCTAATTAAAGAGTTCTTGGGAGAAACTGGAGTAAAATACAGAATACAGTTTTGAGAAAAACACAAAAATCGAAAAATGTGTTTTCAAATCCGAAAGTTTGTCATGTAGGTATCTCCAATTCTACTGCTCAAATCTTAAAAATCTTGGTACAAAATTTTTTGGTAGTGCGCTAATGATCATGCAAAAGCACAATACTTCAATTTTATCCGGAAAAGCGCACAAGAAGGAATGACTCATAGATGTGTACATGCACTTTATGTTTGATTTTATGATCTGTCTTTCTCATCATGATATAATTTCTAGGAGGGGAAAAAAATTGAATTCCATGTCAAGTTATCTTCATTCCAAGATTTTTAATTGTTTTTTTTTAAAGGTAATTTTGAAGTAAATCAGTTACTTTCAGTAAAAAAGTCATTCCAAATTCGCAGTCTGGAAAAGTTACGAAGCTTGTAACTGTGGTATGAAAGCACTCTTGGCACTGACCACTTCATCTGACAGGTCTAAGGCCCGAACCACCGGTTAGCCCTCAGTTGCTGGGCACGTAAAAATTTGTGAATTTGAAGATTAAAAAAGTGAGGCAAGCAAACTATCTCCGTAGACCTTCTACAATACCTTAATACATTAAGTATGAAGTTTCTTGACTGATAAATTCATGTATTTAAGATATTATGGAAAGTAGAGAATACCTAACATTTTTCTCTCCAAACGCGACAACGTCTTACTTCAAAAGTCTTGAAATTTGTAAGATTCCAAAAAAAATTTCCTCTTTCTTTGAATGAAGTGTTGCTTTCATGCGAGGGTATCAAGTTCTCGGATCTGAAAGACGGGAAGTGTAGACAGCATATTTCTTTGATGGAAAATTATAGAGGGAGGACTGACTCCTGTCTGTGGAGCTCAATGAGTTCTTAATGGTTGTTGGTTTTACGCTTTTATGGAGGTGACAAGGAGTGAAAAAAAGAACACCACACAGATCTTATCTGCGACCAGCTCTCAGTTAAAGATGAGACTTTAGTATGTTATTCTTCAGATTACGCTGACAAACAAGTCCTCATAGCCGCACCATCGCTTCATGTGCTCATTTTCGAGATATTTAAGTTCGAAGTTGCGAGTTTATTCAGAACTTGATTTGACTCTAGCAGTGTAACTGGAGTTCATATACAAGGAAGCCAAGACGAACGATACTGGATATTCGGGGAAAAGAATTCGAACACTTAACCGAACCTTTTTCTTGTCTCCCTCCCCCGCCCTATACGCTCCGACTCTTTCTGTCTTTAGGTCACATTCTTTATCTAATATTTTATTTCACTCACAATCAATCACACACACGCAATGTCTCTCTCTCACTCATTTACACACCTCTGTTTACGAGTCCTGTTGCTGTATCTTTTGAGAACCCCGTAACCATTCATCATTCCACTCGCGCTTATCCATTCAATAGTTATTATTACTTATTATTGTATCATTACGTTATTTTCCAAGTAATAGAGAAAGAATGTGACCTAAAGAGAGAAAGAGTCGGGACGTATAGGGTGGGGGAGGGAGGAGGGAGACGAGAAAAAGGTTCGGTCAAGCATTTGTGAGGAGTGGAAGTAGAAGTAAACATTCAAATTCCCTTCCCCAAAAACCCGGTGTTGTTTGTCTAGCTTCCTTGTATATGAACGCAAGTTACACTGCTAGAGTCAAATCAAGTACTGAATAAACTCACAACTTTGAACTTAAATATCTCGAAAATGAGCACATGAGATGGTGCAGCCATGAGGACTTGTGTTCAGTGTAATCTGAAGAATAACATAATAAAACATCAAATTTAACCGAGAGCTGGTCGCCCATAAGATCCGTGCGGAGTTCTTTAAAGCGCAACACAAATAAGTCAATAAGGGGTAAATAAAAGTAGAAGAATGTTTGAAGATGGGCAGAAATGCCAGCAAATCCGCTTGTCCACCATCAAACTTCACCTTCAAATTCAAACACGAGTTTGACTCCTTTCAAATGCATAAAGCGTCATTCATGTCTGTACAGTGCACTCCCTAAGAAAAATTTCATCAAGGGACTCTTCAGAGGTGTTTAGTGTTTATGCCTCAACGTAAAGTGGCGTAAAGTGGGAGAGTAATTTGATGAATACTTACTTTGCTGCGGTTGATTTGGATTCATTGGACCAGGTCCAGAACCAGGAGGACGGGCTCCCGGAGGTACCATCATGCCCGGAGATTGGACTCCTTGTGGTACCATTGGCTAGGAACAGAAAAGAAAACAATTTTGATCATTACAACTCACAGGCACTTATAGCATTAAAAACATACATAGAAGAGGAATAGACTTTGTTTAGTTTGCCGTCACAAAAAAATTGGATCCAAACAAATGCTCCATCTCACTTGCTCTTGTGGGTTTTCCCATGAGAAACAAAATCCACATTTTCAAATGCAAATTTGTGCCAATAAACAACAAGTTCTCTCGGATTTTACAACACCACTGGATTCCTTGTAAGTACCTTAAAATATAATCACGTTTCGACATTATTTTCGAAACATCACGCATTGATTTACAATCACAGTTACATACATCGAAGATAGTCCTATGTTTTGTCCTTGTTTCACTCTCAGTTTCTTATGGGCACAAAATTCTAGAATATGGGCTCATCGTCACCATCATACCACGTGTTAAACCTCGCTTAAGCTTCAATACGAAAAGAGGTTAGGATGATTGAGTGTTATGATAAGAGACCGCGAGTAAGACAAGGACAAAACATAGACCATCTTTCGATATGATTGTGATTGTAAATTCACTTGTGTCTTTCATGAATTATGTCGGAGTGTAAAGATACTACAAGGTACCTGCGTAGAATCTAATTGTGCAATAAAATTTGAGAAAACTGGTTGTTTACTAGCATGAATTTGCATTCGAAAATTTGGATCTGATTACTCATGGGTAAATCCTTGAGAAATCCTCGAGAGTGAGCAAGATAGAGCATTTATTTGGATCCAATTTTGATCCTGACAACATAACTAAACAGGTCTATATAAAAACAGAAAAAGTAACCAATACAGAATCAAATTCTATATATTAATTACGCAAAGAGAATAAAGTAACACTACAGTACATAGGATGAATTCTGCTATCTGTATTTAATTAAAATGGTGCTACACAGTAATTGGACGTGTTGTGAAATAAATTGAACCTTAAGTCCAATGGGTAGACGTTGAGTTGTAGACTGTTGATCAGTAGGAGTTACGCAAGGCAAATAAATAGAAGGTGGGAGCATTTTAAATCAATTTCATCCAATTTGACACGGAGCCAGTTCCCACAAGCCAAGCACTGCCTCCTTTGAGTATCAATTCCAAAGCAAAGAGATGCAAAGCTGCAGTGGCATCGGAAAATAACTTTTCGTTTGCTGAATTTGAACTAAGGAGTTTAATTTAACAGTTTGAGGTGCACACAACATGATTTTTCCATCATCTTACAGTTAGGAGCCTCTTGCTATTTGTTACTAGTTAAAATTGGATGAATTTAGCTTACCTTGAGACCTTTCCCGATTGCAATAGCTGCAGCAAGGGTTTGCGTATCCGCAAGAGAGGATGTCTGTGATGCACCTCCTCGGGTCACATTCTCCGACTCCCAATCTTCTCGCGCTTTGGCAACTATATCTAGAATATGATTGATTACTTTTGTGTAAGCAGCAATTTGTTTCTGAAACAGAAATTACAGAAAGTTACAGTTAAACTTAATGTTTTTCAGTCATTTTGATGGTGAACAAACGGACAATCATAGATTGTAATGACCAATGAATCAATAATTTTTTATTCATTAAATAATTTTAGTCTTGCCCCTAGGCACCTTCATTTTACATGGAAACAATTGAGCATAAGAAATCAAAAAAAATCTACAATTAAAAATTAAATTAAATAAAAATTGTTATCAAGAGACACAAACAGACGCAGTTCAAAGCAATACCTACTGAAGAAAAAGCTGGATGGTTAAATCCAGACAATCAAAGAAGGCTAATACTGATTGAAGACTTAGAATGAGTGTTATTAGTTAAAAAAAATATCAACATGATATAAAGAGTGCCACTTTGGATAATACCAAAAAAATGACTCAAACTGCTAAAAATAGAATGCTGATAAGCATCTACGACAAAAAATTAGGAGCTTGTTTATAAACAGCCTTAACCAAAAGTTCAAGACCTTCTCAAGTACCAGATTTAGCTATCCATCACCAAAATGTTGGCCTGATTTCATTCCAGGAAAAAACTATATTTTTTCACCACAATCTATGTTTATGGTCTCTTGCAATTACTATTCACCCCCTGAGAGAGAAACTTCAGAAATAAAACTAACTTGGGTTTATTCAAAGTTGAAAGGTCAAAAGGAAGTAATGTTCAAACCTGTGTCGTCTCATTGGATAATCCAGCGGCTTTATGCTCTAACTGCAACATTTTTTGCTCTACTTCTGGCTCTGGTTTGGTTCGTAGATAATCTGGAACAACATCATGAGCAAACGCTGGTATTCTACCTTCAGTCATTCGTAAAAGGTCCTCATCGCGATCTGGATTGAGTAATAACGGCAAGACGACTAGATTTTGAAGAGGTGGTACTTTATCATGTCCCAAACATTTATTAAAAGCTGTCAGCTGTAAAAAATTTTAAGTAATTGGAAAATAGATAATTATTTAAATAAAATAGATGAACATAAAATTTGGATCAAAATTTGGTTGGACGCTGTTCTAATTTTTCTAATACTTAATAAAATTCAGGTAACTGAATTATTAAGAGAGTGATTAAGGGTCTTTAAAACCTCTGAACTTAACAGAGATGTTTTCCTGAAGTCCTGACGAAGGTGAAGCAATGATACTTTTGAAAATGCTGAAGACAATATGACAGTAGAGTTGAGACTGTTTAACTACCTATCTCAAGTGTGTAAAAATGTATTTATTCCAAAATGTAAGTTCTCGCCCGCTATTAAGTTTTGAGCTTTCTGCAAGCTTCATCTAAGTAATATCTTTAAACATCATTGTCCAAACCACCTCAAATTGTCCTCTAAAAAAAACAATCACCTTAAACTGGGATGGTTTTTGATTATTTAAATTTTTCTTTCATTGATAGATGCATGACTAAATTAATTAGACAAGAAAGGCTCGAGTCTCAATCAGAAACCTATTGGTTTAGAGAAATCTGACAATTGATATAGGATGGTAAAATATTTCTCGCCTTTGTTTTGATCAACATTGATGTAGGTTTGTTAAACCGAAATTCCTAAATGTATCAGTCCTAAAATATAGTTTTAATTGACTAAACTGAGAGACTTCAATTCGTGCCGCATTTTGTCAGAATTAAGGTCCAAGTAAGGCTAGAAAAAAAAGAAAAAAATCAGAAAATAATTTAGCATACCTACTAATAATATGTTTTAGAGTGATGATGAGAGAGAAGGAGGCAAGAGAAAGGGGGCTTACCTGACTTGAGATGAGGGCAAAATTGTCCATGACAGTTGGCCAGTTCAAAGTTTCGGATTCATGGTCCATTTTGTACAGTAAATGAATAACTGAGGTCTTAAGCTCAGTGACTTTGGATAAAATAACCTCGAGGGCATTATCTATTTGCTTTTCTTCCCTTTGCATGACTAATTGTTGTTTCCTGAGCAAGATGAAAAAAACAAAACATAATGAAATGATAGACAAAAAGACAGAGTGGCGCTGTAAACATTCCAGTAGTTCTCAGCAACCGCTAGATTGCTGGGCGTGCGCACAACAACCACAGATGTTTGGGATGGCTCAGCGTTTATCCAGTAGAAACACTCCCTTAAGATAAAAAAGTCATCCGCCAGTTTAGGTTAGGTTAGGTTAGGTTACAGACATGGAAGTTAAAACGGAATTGGAATGTAGAAAATATGAATAGCATTGAATATGCAGATGAGCGTTTTGGAAGGGAGTAAGTGCTACGCTCTAGTCAGGCACCGGGTAATTGTATGAGCGTGAACAGGAAGTAGTGGCACTATGAAACTACGTAGGCGCCAGGCAGGGACACCACAACCGGACGCAACACAATAATGCGACTAAATGAGTATTGTTCTTCCATTGACAGATAGTTACATTTTTGGGTGTTTTGAGCAATATTATCCCAAGAAAATGACAAAGCAAAATTGGGTTAAGGCTGTGGGTGAGGAAATAAAGAGTATTGCCATGCCAAGAAAGAGGACAAGACAGACTAACATTTTTCTCTTGTTAAATTGAAAAACCAGTCTTAGTTTATTATACTAGGTTGATTGAGAGGAACAAGGGGTTGAACTTACAGATTATTGAAAAAAGATTCCAAACAGACTCTAGTGTTTAACAAAACTATTGGAAAAAAGAAATAAGATACCTGATTTTTTTTCTTCTACTTTTTACAGTTTTGAGGTTATGTTTACGTCTACATAACCTCAAAAGTCATAATAAAGAAATCTGCGTGAAGTGAAAGTAAAAAAAAGTGACCGGCCATCAACATCGTGAGCTTCTTTTTTTTATTATTCTAATTAAGGTTTACTAATCATTAAAAATTGGAGTCTATCTACACTTAGGAGTAAGTTCAACGCTTTGTTTTCCTGAACCAACAATTTTCGAGTTTGTCGAGAGAAAAATTGTCTATTTTGTGCCCACCCTGCTCTGATTCTCACCCTCTTTAGTTTTTTCCATTTTCTTCTCGCATCATTGCACAAAACTCCTAGAATATTCTTTGGACTCTGATTTAGAATACGACAAGGAGAGAAATGTGAGTATCTGGAGTTGGAGTTGAGTTTGATTTCAGGGAAAACTTTTTCATATTTCAACCTGATGGAAAGCGCCAACAGTTGCTTTTGGGGAAAGTCTGTTTTTGGCATTTTAAATTGAAATCATGGAAGGAACGCAAAATCTAAGGACAGCAGCCCCTGCAAAATATTGTTTTAGATTTTTGAGTCCAAAACGAGCAAAATTGGTAGAGGATCCAACGGTAATTTATGAAATCCATTTTGCCATAAGATTAGTGAGTGCATAAGTGAGGCAGATAGAAATAGCGTCACTCGCTGTCCCTCATACTAACTAAGCTTTTGGTGAAGTGAATTTCTAATATTATGGCTTCAATTCTTAACCAATTTTGTTCATTTGGGGCTCAAAAAACCCAAAACAGATTTTGCAGGAGCTGATGTTCTTGGATTTTGCGGTTTTTCTTCATGGTCCCAGTTTAAAATGCCGCCAACTCGACATTCCTCTGCAGTGACTAGTGGTGCGTTCCATCGGACTGAAATCTGGATAAGTTTCGCCTGAAATCACCCTAAGATGGGTAGGCAAATAATGACATTGACTCTACATATACTGCGGGAGTATCTACCTATTGATCTGGTACGATCAAAATCCCACAACTTTGATGCGCAATGAACAGGATTACAATGATTCCAGGGTCGATTAGTTCCAACTGTGGACACCACGTCTCGCTGCTCAGAAAGTCAACAGTTTTTTTCTAAATTTGACGAGTTCACGCTAAAAACACAAATTTGAGGAACGTCAACACAAGCGAGCATACTTCAGGAAGATACCCTGAAAGTTTCAGGCTAAAACACTCAAAGATAAAGCCGGAAATTATGAAATATGAAACTTCCCGTAAGCCGCAATGAGTGCGAGTGAGGCAGATAGACTTATCATTACTCGCGCTCACTCTCACTCACTAAGCTTATGGCGAAACGAATTTCATAATTTATGACTTTAATTTTATAGCAATTTGGCTCATTTTGGGCTCAAAAAATCCATAAAAAAATTTTGCAGGTGCTGACGTTGTTGGATTTTGTTTTTTCTATGGTTTCAGTTTAAAACGCCAGAAACACGACTTTTCCAAAAAGTGACTAGTGGCGCTATCCATTGGATTGAAATCTGGAAAAATTTCGCCTGGAATCACCTTAAGAAACTCTCCAAACTTTTCAGTTACTTATTTTTAATTTTGACAGATGACTTATTTTGGAAAAGCCTGCATTCAGAATTTTAGAAAGTTGGGATGATTTGCACTGTAGAATTTGTAAGGAAAATTGGCTGAAAAGGAACTAGTTGCATCATTCATACCTACTTATTAGGGAAAGAAACAAAATAACAAAGGAACCAGCGACTGAGCGACGGCTTGACTTGGAAGAAACAGGTATAAACGGGAAATGCTAGAAACACACAAGCGGGTATGTGTTTCTAGCATTGCCCATCTATACCTGTTTTTTAAAAGGGAAGACAGCCGATATATTCCTAAATAATTTGTTTGTTCAAATGAAATGTTTTTTGAGTAATTTATTCTTGCAAAGTTTTTTGTATTTGCTACACTATGATTAAAAATTTATCGTACGATAATTAATTATATCCATAGTAGGGGTGGCTTTAGTCATCTTTTCCACCTTTAATTGTTTTCCTTACCTTGTTTCAGCTCCTGGATGATCTATTTCGGACCTATTTGTGACGAAAGTTGAGTGAAATTTCATATTCATCAAAATTTATTGATTGATACTGTTCATTTGAAACAAGATGACTTTTGACACTGACTGGGATACAGACAAGTATAAGGTGCCGTATGAATCCGACGAGCACTGGCAGCTTAAGAAGGAATTTATCGATGCTCACAAAACTGAATACCCAGAGGACAGATTGATTTGTTTAGCTCAGTGTTTTTTCAATATTGAATTCATGGGTACTCGGTAAGTATCCATCAGATTCACTTCAGTTGGTCTTGACGATATTCAGGGTTTTGAAAATATTGACCCTCAGGAATCTTTTCAGTTGAGTGTATGCCCTGAAACTATATCATATTTCCACTAGAGGGCTTCGCCCCCTAGCCGCTCCGCGGCCCACCCCCCAATAGAGTGGCGCTCCGCGCCACCCTCAAAGGTGACTACGTGCCGTCTTCGTCGTGAAAGGTTGACCCGCGAGTTTAAATGCAGATAGATTCTCTTTTGAATCGTAATTTGAAGCAATATTAAAACCTGTAACAACGAAGACGGCGCGGGTCACCACTCTGTTGAGGGGTGAACTGCAGAGCAGCCAGTGGACGAAGCCCTCTAGGTTTTAAAAAAAAAAAAAAAAAAAAAAAAAAAAAAACACAACTACAACAAAAACACAAAATGAACGGCTGCCAGGTTGAATGTGAAATCCTTAAAAATGTAGACAGGTTTAAAAGTATTCTCCACCTTGCTCTACCTGACAACGCAGAGAAATAGGGGGTGGGTGCAGGATTGTCCGCAGCGTATTGACAGATTTATTGACGGGAGTAAAAAGAAGGTCTTCTGACGGGTGAGCCCTCTTTGTCTCATCTCAACCTACCACACGCTCCGAATCCACTCCACCCGGACCCCCCATGGACGGATGAATCTTTTTCGTCTCGATCACAATCTCCCAGACGCTCAGCGATTCACCCCACCCCCGCTGCGATTGCCGCGGTACACAAATTCGCAATAACTCGATTACAAATCAAGGTATCAAAATTCTGAAAATTTCGGGCTCCTAATCACATTAAAATCTATTATCATGCCAAGTTACAGCGTTGTAACATAAATAGCAACGTCCGTAGAGTGTGGAAACACATTTTTGAACATTTTTTTAAAAAGTCGACTCAAAACTCAACTCAAAACTCGAAAAAATAGGGCTTGTCAGATTATACTTTGTAAAGATTTTGCTCCCGATTTCAAAATGTATAGGGATAGGTGTAAGCCAGGTAGGCAATTTTTCGCCTTCCTTTTGGAACACCTCTAGAAGTGATGACAGGTGACTCTGGTTAAGCAAAATTTACCATACAGTTTTTACAATCTTTTCCTATTACATAATTCAGTTGTAAAATTAACCAATCATCTGATGATTTCAGCTACAAAAGAACTCAACCAAATTTTCTAATACCTTTACTGGTTTCCATACACACAGTCTGGCCAAAAGTTCTGTCCCTCGCTAAAATCAAGATGGCGGCTAAACTATTGAAAAAAAATACATATAACTATATATATTCTGAAAGCTCATATCAAGAGCTACAAAACCATGTTTATGAAATTTTTATTGCATCACTCAGTTGCTCATGTGAGAGGAAAAAGGAGATCAACCTTGACATGCCAAATAACGATGCTCAGTAGATAAGTGCAGCCATCGTTTCGCGCGACATTATCCGATACTAACCCGAGATTCAGATAGACAAATTATGATAAGACCATATCAGCATACTCTACTCAGTATGCAGATCCCAAAACACAACCAACGCGATCATCAAAGTGTTTATTTTAGTGACACTTTGATACAATTATGGGAGTGGAAATTCCACTCGAGACCATCCGAGCCGCAATCGACCAGTTACCCATAAGATTGAGTCAATGCATCGAGAAGGAAGGAGATCTCTTTGAATGACCCTAAAGACCAACAAATTAAATTTATTCTGGTAAGAGATTAATAATGATATATTTCTTAAAAAATCATACTTAATTTCTTGTTTTTTCCTTCTTTTTGTCATTCACTAATGAGTCATAATTCTCAGTAGCTCAAAAATAAGCATCGTTATTTGGCATGTCGAGGTTGATCTCGTTTTTCCTCTCGTGTGAGTGACTGAATAATGCAACAAAAATGTAATAAACATAGTTCTGTAGCTCTTGATATGAGCTTTCAGAATATATATAATTAAATATACTTTTTTTTCAATCTTTCAGCCGCCATCTTGATTTATGGGAGGGACAGAACTTTTGGTCAGACTGTATTTACTTTGCATTAATTTTTTTCCATTTCCCATGAGTTTTTAACTCTCCACATACAGATAACAACTGTTCAGAATGCCTGAACTAATGCTTCATTCTGATTTCTTTATGTGAATATGTGTCTTTCTCTTCTGTTTCAGGTACCCAGAAAAAGTTATGAAATTGGTGGAAAAGTTATCACAAACTGTTGCTGCAGAGCATAGAGAAAAGAAAAAGTCTAAACTTCAAAGAACTTTTGTTGGGGCTGCAGATGCTGCTGAAGCCAAAGTCAAACGTAGGTTACTTTTCATTGGAGCGTATTATCGTTTGACCTTGATGATTAATCGTTTGAGATTTTCATACCTTCGATGATCAACGCATTGAATTTAAAGACCTTGTTGCTTCATTCTTGTTTAGATTCCGTTTCAGCAGCTAGAAAGTGTAAGAAGCTATAGCAATAGAGAGGATTTGTGGGGTGTGATATTGAAACTTCACAAAGGTAGCAATGATGGAAAAGTCTCTTATGGACGTTTCTTACGCAGGCTCGGTTTATTTGCCTCATATTTTTAAACCTTTAAATTTAAAAAAAAAAACGGACAAATACATTTGAAATTGGTTTAAAGAAAAGTGCAAGTGTTTTAGAGTGGCTATCTGGACACAGAAATTTGTATAATTGTTTCTGCTGGAAGGATTTGCATGATTTAAAAATTGACACACAACAAAGACAAGCCAAATTTTCTCACCTGGATAGTTGTATTAAAATTTTGTATCCAGATAGCTTCTCTAAAACATTTGCTCTTTCATTTAAAACCAATTTCCACTGGATTCAGTGGGGGAAAAAACCAGATTCAGATCGTCCATGCTGTCATTTTTGAGATAGGGCTTAAAACATGTATCGGCCTCTCTCTCGCTATAACTTATTGAGAAAGTGCTTCAAAAATCGAGAAGAGTTAATGTACCAAGATCAAAAATCTTAGCTTTAATCACTCCTAAAAAGTGTCTTTCTTTGCTTCAGACAAATTTTCAGTTTTTTTTTTTAATTTCATTTTTCCTGTTCCAGGTCTTAAGAAACCAAATGATAGTGAAGCTGCTCCCAAAAGGCAGAAATTAAATGGTACGCGCAAAATATTTTGTTCTTGTTTTTATACTATTAGTTGTTACTCATATGAGTAGTTGTTTAATGGTTTATTTCAACAACTTGGCAACGCACCACTCTATCAACAGCAGTGCATTGCACCATTGCTCACCAGCTGAATGAGCAGAATAAGCAAAGCGAGGTGATCTAGGAGATGTATCATGGCACTCAAGTAAAAAAATGTTCATTCTTCTTTCTCATCAAATTTTACTTGTCCCTCCTGCCCCATTAACTAGTAAGTCCATCTCCTCTGTGAAGAAATTTAGTGCGGCGGATAACTCCACAATATTGGAAGAATCGTGCATTTCTGGAAAAAATTTCTGGTGCAATGGTGCAAAATTTTCAAATAAGCCGAGAATATGTCATCAAAATCCCGTAAGGTACCCATCTGAATCTTCTTCCAAATTATTCCCGTAACCGAGCAGTCGTTAAATCGGCACATTATGCACACCTGCATTTTAATAGGGCAAATTAGTGGGGCGGATAGCGGAAGAATCGTGCATTTCTGGAAAAAAAAGTGAAACTTTCAGGGATTGTAGTTGACCCTTAGGAGAATCGAAAATCGAAGAGAGCCCAAAAATTTGGGCCCCTGGGGGCCCAGGAGGGGGCCCCAAAATCTTATTTTGCTCATAACTTTTGAACGAGTGATTTTTTTGAAAAAAATGATACATTAAAAAGATGGGAAATTTTATTCTGAACAAAAAGTGTCTCTTGGTATTTTTCATTTGGACGACAAATAACCAAGATATAGCCGAAAAACCGATTGAACGTTGGGGGCCCCGCCCGGATCGGGCCGCTGCGCTGCGCGCCGCATTCAGCATACGCTCGCGCGCAAATGTCTCTTGATACACGCTTGGCACTCACACTCCGACACTTTGCACAAGTTTATGTCGTCGTGTGTGACTCTTGGAGAGTTGAAGGGGGGGGTGGGTTGCCCAACACCCCCCCCCCCCCCGAATCACACCCGTTTGAAAAAGTCGGCTAAATTCCGTTAATTTTATATTCAGTTAATCGCTAAAAACAAACGAAAGTAACCAAAGTAAGTTGATGTCGTCGTTTTGGGGGGGGGGGGGGAGGGTGCCCCCATCCCAACAACCACCCCCCCCGCCCCCATGAATCGCACCCATTTAAAGAAGTAGGTATATTTCTGTTAATTTTCATTCAGTTTATTGCTAAAAATGAACGAAAGTAACCTGATGTAAGTTCTGATTAGCGTTGATATCTTTGAAAACAAACGCAAGTATGAATAAAGAGGGGGAGGAGGGGGGGGAGTTCCACATTCCTCCAAAAGTTGGCTCCCACCGTGTTCAATCATGCACCATGCAACTAGCATCAAGATAGAATTGTTTTGATGTTAATGTCAAGTTCTTCTATCCGAATCGAATCCGGATTCAGTCTGTATTGAAATAGAGCGAATCAAAACTAAGCCTGTATGCGTTAAAATATATTTTTATTGCTGAAAGTCTCGCCAAATCATCTCTGCTACACTACATGATATAATGTGTAGGTTTCCACCCGAAAGTCGCGAAAAGAATTCCGAAGAGCAAGACCAAAAAAAAAAAAAAAAAAATTGAATGGGGCAGTTGCAAGGGTCTGAAATGTTGTGTTTTTTATAAAGAAAATGAAAGTACTTGATGAGCTGAGAACAAAGATGCCTTTGGTTTCTAAATAAATCCCATTGTTCCAAAGATGAGATTTTGACCCAAAATACATTGTTTTGAATGGGAATTCCTTGAGTGACGCCACTACGCGCACAATTTCTTACAACTTTACACCTGTGTATCTCCAAAACCGGGACTCTTAGACAAAAACCAAAGGCACTATTGTTCTCAGCTCATCAAGTACTATCATTTTCTTTATAAAAAACACTCAAGTTCATACCCTTGCAACTGCCCCATTGAATTGAATTGAGAAGAAAAACAAGAATCTTTTAGAAAATAAAAAATCTTTTAAAAAGAATTGAATTCGAAATGTTTCTGCGCACTCAGTCAAACATACTCAATTTTCTAATCCACATTTTATCTGTATTATAATGCTGGTATGAACACAGTAAAATTTTCTACATAAATAAAGTGAACGTTGCAGGATCTCAATCATTCGTGGTAAATAGACGACTTCTAGAAATTATATACAGCTCACGCCTCGTCGCTATACGCAGTTTACTCTAACTGTAACACGAATTAGAAGCTAATGAGCCACGCATCTCTGGCAAACGATCGTGGTGCTCTGCGGTTTTTCAGCGATATTCGTCTTTAAAACCAGATTAGTTTACATTATACGCGAATAAAACATTCAATCAGATCGAGTACTTTTATATCGTTTTCATCACGAAATTGTTAAAAAATGAGACTCTAGAGATTGTCTCAAATCGAGAGTGGAGTTTAGTAACACCCCCCCCCCCCCCCCATGAGCTTCTCCTTCACTCGCCTCATTTTTGAGATATTCCGACAATGTCGATTTAAATCAATTAGATCGGATGTCCGGCTTATTTCACTCGTTTTTAGAGGTAAAAACGAAAATTCTGGATTCTCTAGTAGGGAAAGGAGGGGGAGTGGAGTGATACCCCCTCACTTCGTATCAATACTTCCTCGATGAATCTCCTACATTCATACTTGCGTTTGTTTTCAAAGATATCAACGCTAATCAGAACTTACATCAGGTTACTTTCGTTCATTTTTAGCAATAAACTGAATGAAAATTAACAGAAATATACCTACTTCTTTAAATGGGTGCGATTCATGGGGGCGGGGGGGGTGGTTGTTGGGATGGGGGCACCCTCCCCCCCCCCCCCCCCCCCCCCGAAAACGACGACATCAACTTACTTTGGTTACTTTCGTTTGTTTTTAGCGATTAACTGAATATAAAATTAACGGAATTTAGCCGACTTTTTCAAACGGGTGTGATTCGGGGGGGGGGGGGGGTGTTGGGCAACCCACCCCCCCTTCAACTCTCCAAGAGTCACACACGACGACATAAACTTGTGCAAAGTGTCGGAGTGTGAGTGCCAAGCGTGTATCAAGAGACATTTGCGCGCGAGCGTATGCTGAATGCGGCGCGCAGCGCAGCGGCCCGATCCGGGCGGGGCCCCCAACGTTCAATCGGTTTTTCGGCTATATCTTGGTTATTTGTCGTCCAAATGAAAAATACCAAGAGACACTTTTTGTTCAGAATAAAATTTCCCATCTTTTTAATGTATCATTTTTTTCAAAAAAATCACTCGTTCAAAAGTTATGAGCAAAATAAGATTTTGGGGCCCCCTCCTGGGCCCCCAGGGGCCCAAATTTTTGGGCTCTCTTCGATTTTCGATTCTCCTAAGGGTCAACTACAATCCCTGAAAGTTTCACTTTTTTTTCCAGAAATGCACGATTCTTCCGCTATCCGCCCCACTAATTTGCCCTATTAAAATGCAGGTGTGCATAATGTGCCGATTTAACGACTGCTCGGTTACGGGAATAATTTGGAAGAAGATTCAGATGGGTACCTTACGGGATTTTGATGACATATTCTCGGCTTATTTGAAAATTTTGCACCATTGCACCGCAAGTGCATACAACAAATGCAGCAGCACAGGGCATTGTACAGTAAGAGCAAGTGCCTCAAAGAAGCAAAAAAAAAAAACAAAACAAAAGGCCATCACTTCAGTGAAATTTTTCAGTTACCGGTTGTGAAAAAATGTGGAAAGCAGAGCACATTTTGCACCCCCGTAAAAATGTCGGCAGTTAAAAAATCAATCCAGTAGCAGCTCATGCAATTTGACAACCATGCTTTTTGGCCATGTAAACCTATGCTGGGGTATCGATCCCTTGGGAGTTGAGTGAACCGCCGAAGATTGATTATTTTAGATAGTTCAAATGAAGAGGATGTGTTCTTCTTGCCTATTAAAACGAGCCGCCACTGAATAAACCCCTCCCGCAGAATTCCTCAGCTCTAGAATAAACTTGATCTTTTGATTGATCTGGAAGTACGTGTGAGTTGACAAGAAGTGACTTCAAGAAATTATTCTGACTTGCATTGTTGTTTTGCTTCTTCGAATTAGTTGTATTAGTAAAGCTGACAATGAAACTTTCATGCCTTCAAAACCTCTGTGGGCTTTGGAACTGGCTTCAATAGTATAGCAAGTGCCAATTTATTTTTCGCTTAGTTTTTTCAAGTTGATTACTCAATCTTCATTTGTCTGTCTTTTTAGATGGTGTAGTTGACGTACTTTAATGAATGTTTTTCATCGCCAAATGAACAAAAGACAACAAAGTGCACTATAGCAACAACGCAGAAATACGATTTCTCAGCAGCAGTACCCGCTCTATTGTGTTCATTCACTGAGAACAGGTATTTTCACCCCTAGTTGATTCTAAGCAATAGTTCTTCAAGCAGCGAGTGTGCATTTATCTAATCTATAGGATCTCTGCAATTCAGTCTATTTCCGTTACACTTTTTGTTAACTGCTTCAACCATCTGAGGTAACAAGAACATAGAACGTAGGTTCATTTAAAAATTAGAAGCAATTATATGATGTCCTTCAAATGAAAATGTATGAGAAAGCGCTGATTTCAATTTCATAATTTCATCAGGTAGAAAAATGTGGATCTAAATCAGAGGCAATAGAGCCCACTCTCTGTCTATCTTGCCTGTGTTAAAATCGGGAGGCAACTTTTATTTTTGGGGTCTTAACAAAACATCAAAACAATGTTAAACTGGGTCAAACTCGGTTGATGAGCAAAGATGTTGACGTCAGTAGCCAATGAGAGTGAAGCATCGGAGTTTCGTCGCTGGTCATCAGCCAACGGAGGATCCATATTGCTCCCTATGTTATTTTGTTGAGTCCCTGAAAACAGTTTGCTACCGTGCGATAGGCTAGTGCATGGTTCTAGTATATAATGTCTCTGACCTGAATATCAATAGGTCAGAGCTTTCTAATCTCGTAAAATAATAATTTTGTAAATATCTTGACCTCTGGGTTACTGTGGAAACATGCTAAGATTTTGAGCCGAACTTTAAAATGGAACGCAGATTATCCTGAGGATTTTTTAAACTGAAAGCTGTTTTGTTTCAACTCATTTTAAAGACGGTTCTAACCTTTCAGGACTGCTCAACCTATTTTTCAAAGTATCTCAATAATAACCCAAGAATTATTTTGAAAAAACTTCAAGAGCTGTTCTGCTTTGCGTTGGTCTCAAGGAAATTGAAAAGAGCTCCTTTCAGATGCGGAGGCTGGGTGAATCAGTGATCTTATGCACACTCTGAATCCCCACCTCTCCCATTCAAAACACAAAACAATTTTTAGTATGATAAACTTTTATATAAAACAAAAGTTTTAAGCTGTAGAGTAGAGGCACTTGATTGAGCTGTTTTATTTTAGTTAAATGTGTTCTTAAGACTTACATTTTTGAAACTTTACCATAAATTAAAGGTCTGCCTGGCCTCCATATCTGAAACTAGTTCTAACTGACGGAGGACCTTTCTGCCAAGGATTTCATTATAAAGTTAGAGACATTTTTAAGAAATCTGTAGAAGTGGAGGTTTCAAAAAATGTTCTAAATTTTGGCCCTAAATGTAATTATTTGTTCTAAAAAAATCTTGAAATCAAAACAACTTTTTATTTGGAAATAAAAATAAATGTATTTCACCCATTTACAAATTCTAATATTTATTTAAAATCATCCTTTTCAAATCCCAAGTTTTGTCCGTTGAGAAATTGAATAATTAATTTTTACTAGTTATTAACATCTCATTTAAAATTTAGAGTTACTTAGCAAATTTATTGGTCTTAATTATTATTTTTTTTTTTTTTTTTTTTTTTTGAATCTCTAAACTTTTTTAGGCATAACAAATATACAACTTTGTACAAATATGAAATGGTGTATGTACATATTATGGTAGTAATAATAATGTAAAAAAATATAACAGAAACACTTAAAGCTAAATGCATTTCAACAGGATTAAAGAATTATAGATGATAACTGAATTTTACAACGAGTAGCAATAATCACTCATAAAAAGCTCTTACATTTGGTTTGATAACAACTAAATAGAATCACAGGGAAGGTTAAAGAGATTTTCAAACTATAATTAAACTTAAATTCACAACAATAAATTTCAACAATTTTTTATTTACGCTAAATAAATTCCGTTATGGAGGCACAGATTAAAAAATAAAAGTAAAAGTAAAGAAAAAGACAAATCAAACAACTCAAATTTTATTGCCGGGAAGTTTAGCCAATGCATGAATGAACTTCATTGAAAATAATTTCTGAAGATCCACCTCAATTTTTGTTCAAATAAGCTTCCTAAAATCATCAAGTGTAGGTAAATGTACGTATAACAAAAAGAAAGCTCTCTTCAGCTGTTTTTAATCAGCTCTTCTAGAATTGCTGATTTCCACCTTTATCTAAGTGATTGTTTATTGTAATTTTTTTCTTTACTCGAAAAAGAACCTCTTGAGCCACATATTAAAGTTACGTTTCTTTCCTTATTTGTTCCAACTGTACCGATCAATCGGGAATTTCTGAGATTGTGCACTTGTTGCTGGCTTGCGATTTGCCTAGGCAAAGAGCAAGCCGCTTATTTGAAGAAGAAAAAAATCAGATGAAGCGTAATGTTGACTTACAGAACAGTTGTATCGAGATTTACTTTAGCTCATTTGAAAGCTAATAAGCTGATGTAAATTGTGATTTCATCAGATTAGGTTTATTTTGATCAGTTCTTTACCTAAAGTGTTTTAGATGAAGTGTGTTTGAACACCTGTATTTAATCGCTTTAAAAGTTCTTAAAAAGAGGACCGGTTGAGAAAAACTTAATCTGTGGATATCAATATGATCGTTAACTTTTTACATTTCAAATGAGCTAAAGTGAATCTCAATATAATTATCTCGTAAGTCTCCATTACGCTTGATCTGAATTTTGTTTGATCATAAATAAGGGGCTTGCAACTTGCCTAAGATTGCGGTAAGATTCATTTATTAGATTTGTCAATTTTGGCTGAAGTAAAAGCAACACTATTTTACAGGAATTTTTAAATATTTTCTTTCATTTTGGTGCTTAGTCATCAGATAGATAAATTACTTTCTTTATTGTTCATGGTCTAATTTTTATACATGTTTTGTTGACTATGGAAAAAAAATGAAACATTTCCATGACACTTGCTGTACAAGACTACTTTTCGTTTGCATATCAAAGCTATTTTGGGGGAATTTAGAGAAAATGAGTTCGTGGATAAAATTTCTTATCAATTCATTGAAAACCATTTTACATCCTGACAAGCTTTTCTGGGCATCTGGGCTCCTAAACGCTGATAAAACCAAACACACCCATGCTTTCTTCCTTAAGGTTACATAGAGCCTGCAAAATTTCTCTAACCTAACCTTTTCGAAAATGAAGCTTCGGCCTTTTCATCTAGTCATAGATTAAGGATAGGCAAATGAAAACAAATAGCACCCACTTTCAAATCTTTTCCCCGTTGATTTAATATCCCTGAAAAATACCACTTGAAATTGTTTTATGTAGAAAGTCAGCAAGTAAAGGAAAGCAAAGCGGAAAAACGAGTAGGTAACTTGTTTAGAAAATGAAAATTTCACTATTGGAAGATTGCTTGTATCACAATATACATTCTCCTTGGAAAGATGATCATCCTTTTTTGTCCTTTTTCATCATTCATGTAATTTTCTTCCGGCAGGCAAAGCTCACAAAAATTGTATTAACGCATCAATAAAATAAAAAATAGAAAACAAATGAATAAATACGTTTAAAAATGACAAAAATCTTAACCTATCTCGTTTCTATTACTTTCAGCACGAAAGCATTGATTTCAAATTTTGGCCAGCAAAAGTTCATGCAAAATAATAAATAGACATAAAGCCGAACAAATAAATCAAGTCTTTTTTTGGAGTCTACCCTTTTATTGCTTTCATTATTGAGTATCTTTGATAATTCAAGCCAAAGTCACAAGAGAGCCCCTCTTTGTCTCATTTTTCAACACATGCGTTCAAATGGAAGAAGTGAGAGAAAGGAAAATTCTTGGATCAGTTCCTGACATTGCCCATCTTTGGCTCCAGCGGGCCGATCATTTACTTCATCGTTAAACCGATCTTTAAGAATGTATATGAGTGATTCTATTGGTCGGAAATTGTAAAACTTGGCCGTTTCTATGGTAACCATCGTTAAAGTGCCTGCTATTTAAAGGTTACTCATGAATAGCCTTTGTATAACGAGAGTTTTAACGATGGTTACCATAGCAACGGCCAAGTTTTACAATTTTCGACCAAGAGCATCACTCATAGACAGTCTTAACGATCGGTTTAACGATGAAGTAAATGATCAGCCCGCAGATCCAAGTACACCTTATCCAAGAGAAGTTCCCAATTTTGACACTCAAACTTTAATGCAAAGAGTGAACAAAAGTCGCAATATAATATTCAACATGCTCGACAACTCTAGAAACTTGGAGATTGCCTCATTCAAATAAGTACAACAATTTTGAATCTAATTGCTGATTGTAACACATCGATTTGTTCATGCAAATCTGAACAATTGATCTAAAGAATTTTGGCAAGTAGAATTTACGTACAGGTTTTGAGAAAAATAACCCACAAAAACTACTGTATTGGTTTCTATAACACTTGAAAATAATCTGGATACTTCTTTCCAATCAATTAGAGACTGTCTTTTGTTTTTGGTTTCATAAAAAATAGCACTTTTCACTACACAAATTCTGTATCAATTTAGAACTCAGATGCCACTTTTAAGGTGATTCGCGATGCAAAACTTTTCCAGATTTCAATCTGATGGATATCGCCACTGCCGCTGCTCAAACAATCAACAGTTTTTGGCTGAGATCGATGAATTTACACTTACAGTACAAATTTGAGGAACTTAAGCACCTGCAAAACATACCTTAGGAAGATATCCCGAAAGTTTCAAGCTGAAATACTTAAAAATAAAGCCGAAAATTATGAAATTCTAAAGTTCACCTAAGACTCAATGAGGGGGAGGGAGGAAGATAGACATATACACTCGCACTCACTAAGCTTATGGTGAAATGAATTTCATAGTTTACGGCATTAATTGTCAACCAATTTTGTTCATTCAGGGCTCAAAAAATAAAATAAACATTTTACAGGTGCATTCTCGGATTGTGCACTATTTTTTTGGTTGCAATTAAAATGCCAAAAACGCGACATTTCCATAAAGCGACTAGTAGCGCTATCCATCAGATTGAAATCTGGAAATGTTTTGCATGGAATTACCATTAAATTTTATGTTATTCAGAAAATTCGGCTGAATCAACTCAAACAGGTATTAAAGTGCAAACACAGGTTTTGAAGAAAAAATCCCCAAACAAAAATTCCATGTTCATTTCCATAAGACGAAAAATGTTCTAACTCAGGCTCATCAGCCAATCAAATGCCGTCTTTCATCTTTGCTCTTATCAGTGTTGACCGCGCAGGCTGTCAATTTGATAGCGACTTTTGTTTACGCTTTGCTTTCACAGCTCTGTCAATAGCTTTATGAAACCTCCCCCCCCATCACTCTAAGGATCCTGAAGAACTGTTCACAAAAAATATTGATCAGGACAATGCTGTTGCCTGTTTGCTCTTTATCACCTTTCTTTGTTGAGTTAAGAATCAATTTAGAGGTTTTGAAAAGCGTAAACCTCTTCCAATTTTGTAAATGTTACTTTTTATCTGCTCCCTTCTAGTGTTATTTCATCCAGAGTGCTTACTTAGGCTTTAACCTTAATTTTGAAGGTGGGGTTTTTGCACATTCATGCATTTTAACAATCAAACTTATCATCGAGTGTAGCAGCAATAAAAACCAGTACATATTTACAAAATCTAACTCTATTTACAAAAAATAAAGTTTTATCCTCGTTCCTACACAATTTCAGGCCAAAAAATTTGCTTAGGTCTTGACATTTCTTTTTACCCTCAGTTTTCTACTTTTAATTTCATCATTTGTCTCATTGTTCTTAAGCTTAAACTGAGATAAGTACTACTCAAGTCTGAGCATTAAATTGGAAGTCAACCAACAAAAAAATTAGATAACCTAGAAAGATTCTCAACTTTCGACCTAGGCAAAGTTTTTTACGTTATTTTCACTCAGTATGTTACTACACAACTGATGGCACACTTTTATCAGCTCGTAATTATTGCTCAATACTTATATCGATTGTTTGTATGCTACTATCATCCTTCTGAACAGACTGAACCAGCTCCGGTTCAGAATCTGGCATAATTATGCACATAAAAGTTCTACCCGAACGTCCATCTTTGGGGAAAATTGTGATGGGTGTAAATCTTTCAGTTGTATTTTCTACGTAAGCACATAAATTTTTATATACATCTGGAAAATGCCTTCGTAAACTGACACCACGATGTCGTAAATGGCGTTGTACGTTTGTGAAGCTAATTTGTCTGGCTCGTTGAGATCCATCGTTTCCCGGCAATGATGTTAGAATCAAAGTGTTTGCTCCCTCAACATTTTTGCTGCTGTCGGATGTTTGACTTTGATTAATGAGTGTGCGGCATAAACGAATTTTAGCACTCCTGGAAACAACCTGGCGCTCCCACTTAACTGCACCACTGGTTGGCACTTCACTCACAACACAAACAGCCACATACAAGACAAAACGAGTGTCAGGATTATAATTTTTGCTTAAGCGTATTAATTCAGAATATAAATCTGTGCTCATTTCACTTGGTAGTACATCTGACCATTTAACGAACGTCGGTTCTCCTAAAAAGGAAAATCCATTTTTAACAAACTTTTCGGCTGATTCAGGACTTGAAAAAAAGCTTTTGACAACTCCTCTACCCTGTGATAAATAGCCTCTGCGTGCCAGAAGAGACAGCTGATGTAGACTATCAGGATCTTCTTTACATGCATTGAGAACTTGACGGCATAGAGATCCAACTCTCGAGTGGAGACAAGTCTTCCGGTGTTTCTCCCAGTGAGCGCGGCGGCACTCTCGTGAGCAATAAACATGGGCACAATTATGGCAAGTCTTGAATGTTTTTCTAGCTTCGGAGACATTTGCAACTTTATTGCATTTGTTGTAACGACAGCGCACTAATGTATCCGGAACTCCAGGGCTCTGATGACTACTTACTGCGGCATCAAACGAAACGCGACGTAAAATAGCTGCATCTATCTCATTTGTATTGTGTATCACATTTTCTGAGGTTTCTTTGTGGTTAGCTGACTCTGTAAAAGATTAGAGAAAATTTAGAAAATCAGTCTTGAAACAAGATATGGATGCACAAATGACATTGTTTTTTAATAGCTTGTACACTTTTAACCGAGCGAGTGGATAATTTTCAGTCTGTCTTTTCTTGTTGGGGTCTCTTGAATGATTCTTTGAAATGTTTTCTTCAGAACTATAACTACTGGGATAACCTGGGTAGCTCATGAGCAACAAAATATGATTAATTACGAAGCAGTTGTATTACTCAAAGTCTCGATCTTACTTAATCTGCATTTTCTCTTCTATCCTGCTTATTTGTGAACATCTGTCAGTATCATTGCTGACAGATTATTCCTAATCCTGTTAAGATGATTCCAGGGCTGCCAAATACTAGCACCTTGTCATTCTGTTCAAAAAATGAACAATTTTTAGCCAAAATTGATGAATACATGCAAAAAGCACAAACTTCAGGATTGTCAGCGCTTGCTTGCAAGCATACTTCAGGAAGATTCCCTGAAATTTCCAAGCAAAAACACTCAAAAATAAAGCCAAAATATTGGAAATAAGAAAACTCCCAGAAGCCTCAATGAGAGCAAATGCGGCAGGTGAATATAGTCTCACTCGCACTCACTAAACTTATGGCAATAATTCATTTTCACTCTCACGGCTTTAATTCTCATCCAAATTTGTTCATGTTGGGCTCAAAAGATTCAAAAAATATCACTTATGCAAGGACAATCTTGGATATTGCTTTTTTTCCTTTTTCTTTTTTTTTTTTTAAATTGAAACTGCCAAAAATGCGACTTTCCCCAAAAGTGAGAAGTGATGCTATCTAGCGGATTGAAACCTGTAAAAGTTCTAGATCACCTGGAATCATCTGAAATAATATACATTTGTTAACTGGTCTCCAAATGATAAAACACTTTAAAATTGGTCTAGGTACATGGAAAGAGCTAATCGGTCACTGTTTTCACAGTCCGTATAAAATCGAGACCAAGCAAATTTTTCGTTCTTTTTGGACGGGAAAAATTTCATGTCGTGAAAAAGTGCGCTACCTGTAATAATAATCAACGCATGCTTTTAAGTGATGTAACTACGCTAATGAAAATAAATATCATCGCCTCTTTAAGATGGTGTCAAATACTCATGCATTTTTCACTCAATGCACAATGATAAACAATGATTTAATGGCTTAAATAAATCTAATTATTCCACATAATACACTGATGCAGCTTCATAAGAATGCCAAGTGATCGAGTGAGGAAAGGAGGAACATCTGTTCTCTCTGTGGCATTCGAGCAAGTGCACAGAATAGCAAGTTTTCTAACGCAAGGATCCACGACTTCTTTCTGACGTAGTGGAGTTTTGTTTTCGCGTCTTTTGAATTATCAAATTCTTTAATTTCGTACATTGGATATAAATGTAGCTCGTTGGAGACAGTGGCGTAGTATGTATGAGGTTACAGGGGCTCAAGTCACTCACTTTTTTTGAGGGATGCAGGGGCTCAAAAGGTGAGAAGAAAAGAAAGTAACAATTGTTCTAAAGCAAATTTTCTTAAAACCGATAAACTCCCACCTTTTTAGTGTTGGCGGGAAGCAAAAAAATAAAAAATAAAGAAAAGTAATCATTTTCAAGCCCCCCCTACTTTCCACTACTGGGCCCCATGCTCTACGCCACTGGTTGGAAAATGGTTAAAATATGAGGTTACAATCTCTTGCAGCCTTTTTATTTCTTTAATTCTTCTTCTGATCTAATCAGAAAAATGGAGAGAGGAGAAGGACTAAAAGTTACCTCCGTTAGGATCCAAAACCTACAACGTTGGAATCCAATGAGACTGTTAATACATAACATTATAAGAAGCTCTTGTCGTATTTTTACTCCACCATATTCTGATCAAACAGGAGAACTGCATTTGTGAAAACGAAATATCTTTTTTCTTTTCCTGCCAAATTATCATAATTCCTTGCCGCAGTTCAAAATTCGCCTTGAAAACTTCATAAATTTACATTGCTTTGATTGATGTCATTAACTATAGATTCTGAGGGTGCAATGATAAATTTGTAAAAGTTAGAGAACTTTGATGAGCAATAGCAACTTACACGGTCCTCCTACCTGCGATAGGAGAGCGCAGGTCCCCGCAACTGCGACGAACAGAGTTTCCCCCTGGTCCTGGACTTGGTGATCTAGAAGCAGGCGGAAGTCCAAGAAGTGAATCTAAAACGTCCTCCATTGTCGTAGAATTGGGGCTTGGTTTATTAACAATAACAGTCTTAATTATTTCTGATGTTCTATTGTGATGAGGAGAGGTGACGGCTTCCTCTGGACCTATCGTCACAAACATAAAAGCTTGAAACTGAAAGAAATTTTCAATTGACTTTTTCTTTGTGCATAATGTTAACATTTAACCAGTCTTTGAAATTTTCTTCTCCATCAGTAAAAATAGAAGACAAAAAACCAAGTTAATGTTTGCTAATTTCATAGTTTTTTCTCCTCTCCTTTCCAGTTACTTTTAAGGGAGTTCAGATATTTTACTCTTTTTTGTTGGTTAAAATACATACGCACGTCGCACATCACTTTGCGAACCCTAGCCTTTTTTTAAATTCAAAACGAACACATTTTGAGATACTTCAAAAGAGACATTACCAAGTAAGAAGGTTCTTCAAATTGATTTGGATTGGAATTTTTGGCAATAATAGTAGTGATGTAAGTCATGGTCTGCCAGTTGTACGTTGAATTTTAAATTTAAATTTATTCAAGCTAGGGAGAAAAAATTATAGAAAAAAGGGAGGTAACGGAAAATGTTGATAACAGAACTGCACATAGAACGTTCAAGCCGGGGCTTTTTTTAGGCTCAGTGAAGTTTGCGTGAAAATACTTGTATCTATCAAATTTTTTTTTTTACAAAATGTGCGCAAAAAAATTAAATTCAACATTTTGAGCTCTGAAAATGATTTTTAAGCCGACGTTTCCTATTTTGCTACATACAGTGGATCAAGCTAAACAAACTTTCTTCTATTTAAAAAAAAAAAAAAAAAATTACAAATCAACTTAGTTTCAATAAGTAAGTAGCTCATTCAAAAAAGAAAAGTTCTAAAAACTGGTACTTGCGGCATTCACTAACTAAATTACATACAATACTGCAACAACCATGGATTCCATAAGATTAAAATGATTCTTTACTGCTATGGCAAGAGATATTAATCAATTTACTGCTGGAGTCTGAACGTCCATTGATTTGTCAACCAAAAAAATTGGATTGCCAGGCCCTCAGTCTTGGTTCGAGAAACATTACAGCTAGAAAGCTCATTTAAAACTCAAAATTAAAGCTGACAGTACTCATCTTTGTAAGCGAGATTGGTACTTTCAGCTACAATTTTTTCCAATTCGACCAAAACAGAATCTGTGAAATCTATGAATGTATGCCTAATGAATCATGATTAATTTCAACTTTGATTTAGAAAAAAGCAGTTAGTTCAAATTAAAATTTAAAATAATGCTTGCTTCTTTGTCTTACTTACAGAAAAAGTTAAAAGAAAAAAAAAATTTGACTTGGAATTTTTCTTTACTCAGTAAATGAATTCTTTGGTAATATCAGGCAAATGCCTCACAATACAATTTTATTATATTTTAGAAAAATCAGTTCAGTTGTAGATGTTAGCGGTAAATTGATTGATATCCGTTTGGCAAAAGGCAAGTAGTAAAACAATCATATCAAGCAAAGCTACCCTTGAACAAAAAACTTGCTTAAGAAAGAGAACACAAAAACATAAGCTTGAAAAGTTTCAGGTATTTTAGGGTGGTTGTAAAACATTGGAGGCTTAAAACTGAAGAATTGATCGAATCAAAAATTTGTTTCAGAGAAGGAAGTTCTCGGCTAGTTTATGAAAGCTAAGAAATTTGATGATAGAGCAAAGTTGAAAGGAAGAACGTTTTAAAGAGGCGGTAACATCGTTCTTAATAATCCGTCTTTAACCCTAACTAAAAAAAAAAAGAAAAAAAACTTGTCAAAATAAAATTTCTCTCCGTGACACTCAATGTAGGGGAACAATCTTGAATTCACACCTTAAATTTCATCAACATTTAGAGTAAAGCATTTAATACACTAAACTTTAAATTAAGTGTGGGATGTTAATGCACAAGATTTACTAACTTTCATTAATCTAGAGTAATGAATAGATTTTTAGCTGGGAAAATAGATCACCTTAGGAAGCCTTTGAGCAACTATATATTCTTCGCAAATCAACTAGGTATACCCGTGCACCATCATAACTGGACCACTGATTGGTAAAATTGAAACAAAACTCAACACAACTGAAACCATGCTAATGTTTACTTTTTGAAGGAAAAGCGAAAACGTGAATTTTCTTGATTTTTCCACCTAATTTTCCATGCAACCTGGAGTATTTCCCTCATAAATTTCATGAAGATTGGCTGGTTGGTCCACCATTCAAAAAAGAGACTGTGATGGGAAATTTGAAAATATTGATTCGAGTTATGCCTCGTTGTGAATATACTGATGTTACATGGTTAAGATGATTCCAGGGTCAATTAGTTTGAACCTTGGACACCACGTCGCACTGCTCAACAAGTCGACAGATTTTCACTAAAATTGATGAATTGACGCTAAAAGTACACACTTCAGGAACGTCAGCACTTGCAAGCATACTTCAGGAAGATACCCTGCGAACTGATCGGGGACTTTATAGTTAAACAGATCGATATAACTGAATACAAGTGACACGATTGGGTGGGAGACCGATGTGGGGCAGAAGTCTTTTGAAAACCATTGTTCAGTTGCTCGTTATGTAAAGGTGTCTACGGAGCAACCTTTACTTACCGAGCGACTGGACAATGGTTTTCGAAAAAGATCCACCCTGAATCGATCTCTCACCCAATCGTGTCACTTGTTTTCAGTTTTATCGATATGTTTAACTATGAAGTCCCCGATCAGCTCCCTGAAAGGTTCAAGCTGAAAAACTCAAAAATAAAGCCGAAAATCATGAAGTACCAAAATTCCCTTAAGCCTCAATGAGTGCGAGTGAGGCAGATAGACATATTATCGCGAGCACTCACTAAGCTTATGGCAAAATGAATCTCATAATTTACAGCTTTAATTGGCAACCAATTTTGCTCATTAGGCTCAAAAAATCCATAAAAAAAAGTACACAGATGCTGACGTTCTTAGAGTTTGCATTTTTTCTTTGTATTCAATTTAAAATGCCAAAAACACAACTTTTCCAAAAAGCAACAAGTGGTGCTATCCATCTGATTAAAATCTGGAAAAGTTTCGCCTGGAATCACCTTAAATTAAACAAATTTTGATTATCACAGAATCTTGCCTTGTTCTCCTGCATTAACTCATCACCTTATCGCTGCTTCTATCTTTGCAATAAATGGAACACAGCTAACCTCAGTGCAACATTTTGTCAACGAGTATTTCTCTGTGATTGGCTGCATGGTTTGTTTTGTCATAATTCCAATTTTACAAAAAAAGATAGTTACAACCCCAAGGATTTTAAAGAAGTTGTTAGTATAGGAAACACTCTGTTATTTCACACGTTTACAATTGTAACCACTCACCACTGTTACCTACAATGAAATTTTTCAGGCGATATAATTTCAAATTAAAAATGATCCTCATTTTTCAAAAATATTCTGCAAAAGAAAAATTGGTTGATTAATGAAAATGAACGTCAAACAATGGATTCAAAGGACTGAAACAAAAGAATTCCAATAAAAAACACAACTTGACTGAGGAAAATCTTAGAATGATACAGGTTCAACAGGAAAAGCGTTGCGCCTGAAAATTCTGTCTCAGGTATTTTGTGGGGGACCAAACATCCTTCTGATCGACTTGTAGATTAAGAAAATTGGAAAATAAAGTTGTGTGTTTGTTGTTTATAGAATTATAATTGCGTTGATTTAAATACTTTTGCTCTTGATCCATTGACGGTTTTACACAGACATTGGAAAAGACCAAAGAATACGAGGTTTTTGCGTCTTTTCGTTGGTTTCTTGTCAATCTCTTTTGTTCTGTAAGAGAACTCGTCCCCGCCTCCCCCACACACAAGTTCATCAAGTAGGAAAATTAGCTGTGTGAGAAAAGTGCCTCTTTTTCGATACTTGTAAATAATTTGACTAGCAGCCGCAACTTCTTTCCCTCGTCTAAATTGTGACACAGCAATTGACAGCATCATTTCATCATGCTACTCTTCAATTTAGAAGGGGGGAAAAAACACTGTCATCAAGGTAAATCTTTGGATCATTGACCGATTTCTGAGGGCGTGTAAATTTCTTCAAGAGAGTTGAGAGCAGGCACTAGATATTCTTCTTGAACATAAACACCCGTTGAGAAGGTAGTACTCCTTCCTGCATGAAAACTTAAGCCGAACATGCAATATTTGACCTTCTAAGTGCAGTACTGTGAGCAAATAGAGCCCCCCCCCCCCCCTGAGCTCTCATTGTAAAAAAATTGTATTCATCCTGAAGAAAAAATACTGTTGACAATCAGATGAATACAGCAATAGCCAACTATACGGTCAATCCTTAGTAAAAGCAGATTTAACTATCCACAGTTTGAATTATAAACTTTCCAGAAAAAAAAGTGCTTTGAAAAATCGCCGAAAAGACTTCGAAATGCGATTGAAATCCTCTTTTGAGAGATTGAAAACAGTGCACTATGATGCCATAGAATCAATAAAATCAGAAATGCTATCGAACACCTGAAATCATTTGTTTGTTTTTGTTTAACCATTTTTTTTGCTCTGCTTTTTCTGGGTGAAAATGTCCAGGAGCCAATTGCGACCGTTCTTATCTTGATCGAATCAAGTCGATAATGTTAATCTCAAAAGGAGGCATACAGTTTCAAGCCTTTTTCTACCAGAGTCTAAAATACACCTCCCTGTAAAGATTAACATTATAGTCCCTATCAACTTGATTTGATTACGATACAATTGTACGCAATCAACTCCCTGTTCTTGGACAATGATGGGATAAATAGAGATTGTCTGCACTTCAGAAGGATGGACTATGTTACCAACAGAGTTGGGCAAAAAATTATTCGGAAATTATTCGGTGTGTCTGGCAACGCCGAGTCAATCGAATTATTCGACGAATAATTCTACAATTGACCTATACCTTCCGTGTGTTTCCCTTTCCTCAACTCAGGTAGCATACCCAGTTTTCAGTGTTGCCGGAGTCATTTCATTATTTCTGATTATTCGGTTGCCCAACTCTGGTTACCAATCATTTCTACTGATTATCTACAGTATTTCCCATATATATAGTTACTTTATATCTAATTTTTTTAAGTTTTGATTGATACATTTTAAAGGCGAAAAACCTAGGGCCTGATATTCAGTTCTATTTTGGTGAATCAAGTGACTCAAAGTCAATTATGAGTCAAAGGTGCATCCAACTAGTGGACCAGTTAAAAGATTAATGATTAAAAAAAATAATTTGACAATGTATGACACTGTATGAACAGGAAACTCTGGCGATAAACCTCAAATAAACAGGAACATAAATTAAGAGAAGAAAGTAAAACGAGTCAGCAAAAATCACAACCAGTTGACACAGTGATCAAATCAAGCAAGCGAATTTGAGACAGCGTTCTCTAAAAGCACAGATACACAAACAAAAATAATGCAAGAAAAGAAAAGGGCCGTTCAATGAGCAAATCAGTTTTGTCATCCCTCCCATCTGCTCACTTGTTGACCACACCCTCTGTTTACCCTTGTTCTTGTTGGCCATGCTTCATCTTGACTCCTCCCTTAACAAGTGAGTTGATGAGAGGCTGGGCAAAAAGAGCCAGTTGTATCAGTATACGCAGAACCGAACAACTCGGTTGAGATGTAAGCTGTCTGAGTAGCAAAGTCTATTTAAAACGAGAATAAAAAGCGACAGAAAAAATAGTACCCAACTTCAGACGGGAATAACTCGAAATCCTGTCATTGGAATTTTTTCTGCCGGTGAAAGCTATTTCTCAGGAGAATTTTTACACAGCAAATTTCAATTTCATCCAATTTGATCGGAAGCTAGCTCCCACAAGCCAAGCGAGGTCTCTTTTAATCAGCGACCCGAAAATGACAAATAAGATTTTGCCTGTTTATGTCAACGTTGGATACTCTACAGCCCTACACCATTGTCACTGTTCCACAAAATAGCCATAATAAAAATTGAATTTAGAGAGGAAAAAGGAATTTCATTTAATTTTTTTAAATGGTAGTTTTTTTAATTAATGATTCCAGATTCAAAAAACAACGAAATATGCGGCAATTTTTTATTTGCACAAACAGCTTATTTTTTTTCGTATATGTTGGATCCTGCTGAAACGGTGTTAAAGTTGGATGAACCTAGAGCTAAATAGTATCAAATGTTGAGATCTACAGGCAATTTCTACTCGCTTTCCTCGGGAGTAGGAGAGAATTTAAGACATTTTTAGCAGCACCCACAATTGCTTTTGCGACATTTTAAGTGCACCATCTAGTTGTCAAAATAATTGCAGCAAAAATTGACAACAGAGCAATTGAAGGAATTGGCAGTAAAATTCGTACTACAGAGAAATCTATGCATTGATGAAAAGTAGCATTTGAAAAATTCCTCTGAATTAACAATTCACTTTTTTAATTCATCACCTTAACACGTCCACAGTTCTTTAAAATTTAGCTTTCTCCATGGATTATTTCAATACACGTCTTCAAAAACATCTTTCTGAAGAAGATTACAGAATAATTTTGCATTTCATGGTTTTTAAAGTGAGTAAATAGGTAGGTGCTATTGATGCCAAATAAAGCAACTCCTTCAAAATTTTCCCTCATAGATTTCTCAGTGTCCGGAACTTTCGGCACCGGAGATCTCGGCTCATTATGCCTCTGTTTCAGAGCAAACATCGGAGCTTGCAAAAAAGAAAAGGGAGACGAAATAGGGCTAGGGAGGTAACGATTTGTGGAGAGTCTCTTTGCAGATAAACTGCACGTTAAAAAAAAACAAAAACAAAAACAAAAATCATAACTTTTATAAATGTATTAAACAATTTAAATGAGATTTATTACAAATTTACAAAAAGTTGATAAATTATAATAAAATTCTACATGGATCCCAGAAAAACTGGCGGCAAATTGTGATTTAGCATTGGCAAAGGACTTTCCAGTAATCCACACTTTAATCATTTCCCGTTAATTAGTTCAGAAATTGTTGGATAGTTACCTCTCCACATCAACTAACTTGTGGCTGTAATTTGGGAATGTTTACAACTTTATAGACACAACAAGTTTTTAGAATACTCAGGAGGAAGACATCAGAAAAAAGGATTTTTTTGAACCAAAAATCTCACCCTAAATTTTGAGAGACTCCGCGCCCAACGATGCTTTGCAAGTTTAACAACTGATTAAAGCTATTGCCCTCAAATCAACTCATTATTCTGTGTTATTTTAGGTGTGCTAGAAGAGTCTCTTTGACAAGTCTATTTTCAAATTTGATACAAGTATTTTCTAGAACTTCCGACATTTACGGGAATGAATTTCCAACTAATTTTAAAAAAGTTCGCAAAAATGAGGTAAGATTCAATGCACAATCTTCTGACTTGACTAAAAATTAATGAAGGAAGGGACACAGTTTTTTTAAGTTCCTTGCTATTTGTAGCAAGTTGATGAAAAAAAAAAAAATCCAATAAAAAAACGAACAAAAGAAAAAGCCACTAGTAGGAATATCCCAAAGTACAGAATCTCTGCTGATTTTAGACTAGGATGACGATAATTTTTCATAAAAATTAAAACAACCAAAAATTTAAAATAAAAAAATCATGATGAGGATAGTGATGAGTATACAGGGGTCTAAAGTTTTGAATAATTTCACTGATAAAAGATTTGTTTCAAAATGAAGCAGATGATTACGAAGCTACAATTCATAAATAAATCATTGGCGCAACGAGGATCTCTTCCATCTCTCTCATTTTCACTTGAAACACATACGTAGAAAAACGATAGAAAGAGGCGGTTCTATCCCCTTGTCTGTCCTTGTCTAACATACGTGTTTCAATTGAGAAAAGAGAGAGGTAGAGAATTAATCTTTGCGCTACATACTGAATTAAGGATGAATAAAAAGAAGAAATGACAAAGTTTCAAGAAAATAAATGTTTTCTCCAATTGAAGGTCAAAAGTGGCAAAAGCAGAGGGATTGAACTTCAGACGGATAAGAAAAGAACGTTTGAAAAAAAAAAAAAAAAGCTATCAACAATCGGATGACTTTAAGCCGAAGACATCAACCACATGGGAAACCAATAGAAGTTGATTCTTTTCTAAGTAAATCCGTTCAAACGTGAATTTTGTCAAAAATATTGTCCTTTTTATCTCAATAATAATAACAAATAACAAGGCTAAACTGTACAAAGAAAGAAAAAGTAATGAAGGATAGAGGAGAGGAAATATTGTCTGATAAAGTAGAAGTAGTGGTGGTGAGGACGTCCAGTCACCCAAACACTTGGTTTATTATGCTGGTATTTCACAGCGAATGACTGGACTGAGAAAATAAACTGAAGGTCTACAGGTTTAGAAAATTAAAGGAAAACCGTTTGACTTTTGCAAATGAGTTGGAGAATTTTAGTTAATTACCTGAAACCTGCAGAGAGAATGAATGACCAGAATAAAATGTTGATTTTCAACAAAAGTTTCTGGATTATAATTGAATTTTTTTTTTTGCCACACACCTCATTTCAAATGGTCCAAAACTTCCTCTGATATTCCGTTTCATGAACAGAACCAACACTCTTGAGTGAAATTTTTTCAAATTACCAAAGTTAGTAGTAGTAGTAGTAGTAGTAGTAGAGGTAGTTTCAGAAGTGTAGGCGGACCTAGACTGATAATCTTTGGAATTTGTCAACATTATTTCTGATATTACTCAATGAAAATGAATAAAAATGAAATTGAGTGTTCACTTTTCAATGAGGAAAACTTTAGATACAAAAGAATAAAGTCAGGAGCAAATTCGGTATTGATTTGAAGGAATGAATGTTGAAAATTCGCCAAAGATTATGGTTTTGGTCCGCCTCCACTTCTGAAACTACCTCTAGTAGTTAAGCCCAGCCGCCCAAGCTTTGTGATCATTATGCTGGTATTTCACAGCGAGCGAATAGACTGAATTTTTTTCTAATGACCGAAGTTCATAAGAAAAAAATTTAGAAAAAAAATTAAGAAAAAAAAATTTAAGAGCGTTGATTCTTTCAACTTCAAAAAAATAAATGTCAGAGTGAATTTGAAACGGAATTAAAGATGTGCCTTTTTCAAACTGACCACTTTAATAAAAGTCAACTTTCAACAGAAACAAAAGGAAGCATTTTTATGGACTGTTTATGAAAATGAAAATATGAGGGTAGGAAACTATTTAAAGTAATTGTTGAGACATCAGATAAAGCAGCAAAATTTACCTGCAAGGACAAGATTTTGCTACCATTCCATCGCGTTTAACAGACAAAAGATTTAAAGCGTAAAAAAGAAAAAACAAATAAATTAATGAATGGATAACTAAAACAAAAATTAAAAAAAATAAAATAAAAAAAGGAAACAAAGTTGGGATAAATACTTAAATAAAGAATGGACCTCTGCTATGTACAAAATTATACAAAAGAACTAATAAAACAATAATCAAAGGGAAACTTAAAACGTTAAATTAAACATTAAAATTAATAGAATGTAATGATATTCTTGGTTGGATTAGTTTTCGGTAGAAAAAGTGCATTAAAGCTAGAACTTATAACTATATTTTGATAAACTAGAAGTAATTTGTACATTAGGGTGGATTTCATTCACTAAGAAAATATATGCTGTCTTGTAGGTAGTTTCCTGCATTATTATTATTTTACAACAGTGTTGGCAAAAATTAAATTTTGAATAAATTTAATCATGAATAAAAATTAATTTAATTAAAATTAATTGTATTTAAATTTAATCATGACTAATGAACTGAAATTATTCACATTATTCTCATATTGCTCCTATTAGTAACCAGTCATTCAACTTATGACAGATGAATATACTTACTGATGAGAATAATGTGAAAAATTTTAGTAAGTTATTCATGATTATCCAAAATTTAATTTTTGCCCAACACTGCTCTACACTAAACATTTGTTTAGTAAACAACCTAATTTTTTTTTTATTTTTTTTAATTACTTACTCTCATTAAATTAAGAAATTGAATTTTTTGACAGCAAAGAAAAACTTTGTTTTTAGTTGATTCACTCATTCAATTTCCTACTTTTACTTCATGCACATAAAAACTGTCAAATTCCTATACATCTATCATTTAACTTCAGAAATTATTTTTGTCAACCTGTTTAAAATAGGGGAAGAGAAGTGAAGCTAAAACCACCCCTTAATGCACTTTCAATGTAAATCTAGTAAATCAAGTTTACAAAACTCTTTGAAAGTACCAAGACAAAGTTTTCTCTTTCCTCTTTTTAAGAAAATCAAAGGGTCAATCATTTACTTTTTCGGTAAACCAATTGTTAAGAGTGACTATGAGCGACGTTGTTGGTTGAGAATTGTAAGACTTAACTGTTGCCATCGCAACCATTGTTAAATAGCCTGTTAGTTAACTGCAACTCTAAGCAACAACCAGGGAGCTGATCATTTACTTCATCCATGAACCGATTGTTAAGGCTGCCTCTAAGAGTGATGCTGTTGGTCCAAAATTGTAAAACTTGGCTGTTGCTATGGTAACCGTCGTTAAAGGGTCAGTTACTTAAAGATTAATCATTGAATGGCTTTGAAAACGGGCACTTTAACAATGGTTACAATAGCAACAGCCAAGTTTTACAATTTTTGACCAATAGCATCACTCAGACAGTTTTAACAATTAGGTAATTTATCATGAAGTAAATGATCGGCCCCCTGGTCATACAATGCTTGATCAATAGCATCACTCAAAGACAGTCTTTACAATCAGTTTAGAAAAAGAGTGAATGATCAGCCCGAGAACTTCTTCCAGTGTTTAAACATAAAAAATAAGTAAGGACACAAATGAGCAAGTCTTGTAGATATTCTGGACCTGATTTTCTATTCTCTAAGTAAATGAAATCGACTCATTAGCTTTTTTTAATTTACAACAAAATACTTACATACATGACTGAAGGAACAAGGCTACTTAGCTTAGGTTCAAAAAAAAAAAAATAAAAAATTGCATTAAAATTAAAAGAAAAGTCCTACATCTGAGTAACTTTCCTTGAGATGAGTAATAAAAGGAGATTTTTACTCAAAAAAAGGCACATAACTGGTGTTTAAAGAATCAAAAACAGCAAACAAAACTTTTAATGGATTTACAAGCACCTGATATGTTCATTCCAGAAATAACTTATGGTGCGTTTTTTTATTCATCGGAAGAGCACCGATACAGCTCCAATGTAAAGTAAATGGAACTATGCCAAGACATGAGAGATATGGGTAGCTCCTGTTCGGCACCAGTCTATTGTTCAAAGCTGCTCCAAAGTCAGATTAGGAGTTCTGAACAATAGACTGGTATCGCATCAAAGTTACCCCTTTGTCTTCTATCTTATCTTAGTTCCACTTGCTTCACATTTGACCTGCTACGTTGCTCCTCCAATGAGTAAAACAATGCATCAATACTGTGAGAATCAACAAGCTATACATTTAACGAAATGATAGTCCCATTGGTAACCTATTTAACCAACCTGGAGGATTTGTAAGTTAGGGTAATTTTTTCTGTTTCCTCCAAGGTATTCTGGTCCTTGATTTTAACGGACATTGTCAACTCTTATCGCTCACTGTTTCTACAAGTCAATAAAATAAAAAAGTTGCACGCTAACCCTAACCAAAAAATTCTCCATGTTAGTTACACAGGTTACCTATTAGACAGCAACTCTAGATAAACGTGACACTTGTTGGTGAGAAGTGAACATTTATGGATTGAAGGACAATGGTAAATTTTATGAGCTCCTTAACTGAGAATAATGATGTAATTAAAGCGTTAGGTGTTTTTTTTTTTTTTTTTTTTTTTTACAATGTCAAGCTGAGTGCATTGATGTTTTGCATTATGAATTTTGAATTTGCCCTATAAATAGAGCGTTATATTTACGATGGCAAGGGTTTTTGGAAATGACAAACCCAGGAGAAAGATACTTGAACAGGATATGTAGCATGCTATGCACCTTTTTTATGCGTTAAACAGTATTGAGAATGATGCTTGTTGCATATTCTGTACGGGTATCTCTATCCCCCAACCTATCAAAGCAACTGAAATTATGATTGTAAGATTGAGTTCACCTAAGATGACATCAAGCTATGAAGGAAGTACAATTTTACTATCATGAAAACTGTGTACATTCAACAGTAAGTATCCGTAAACCGATAATCAAATAGACGAGATTGTTTTGTTTAGAGGCAGGAATGTAGAAAACATGAACCAGTCAAAAATAATTCTAATTCTTCTTAAAAGAAGTTTTTTGGATAATCAATGTACTTATTGATGCAAAGCTAGTTTATACTTTATCATGATATTTAACTAGTAGTTTCCTGGAAGGAGGTAGAAGAAGTATTGCCGAAAGATAATAATAATAATAATCAAATTGATTCAAATGGCGAAAGCGAGAGTCAACTTCCCTTAGGTCAGTTCTGCTACTACAAGTTACTTAACACTAAATTGATTTTCGGTCAAATCAAAATTAAAAACTAAACACATTGTTCTTTAACACACAGGAAAAGCTTACAGTGAAAGAAAACAAAATAAAATAAAGTAAACTAAAAGATTAAGAAAAATAAATCTGCTTAAAATTATTATCTGAAACACATGGTGAACAGATGTGCTTACTGAAAAGTAGAGGGTCAATTATTTAATTTTTGGTTTTTTCTATAAAAATCAAGATTCTAAAGACAGCAAGAAAAAAATCTGCAGACAGCAAAATTTCAACACACCAGAAAATTTTTTAGAACACGTGGTCAAACAAATTTGCTTTGGAAAATATTAAAGAATAGTATTTCTCAGGAGCACCATCTGTGATATCAACCAATAGAATCGAAATTTCAAGTGGAGGAAAAATAACTCATAATTTCAACTCAATAACTGAACAGCCTAAAATCTTAAATATCTTAAAAATATTGTCTGCAAGAGTAAGATTGAAAAGTGTATACATAACAATTTTATCTTTTTTTTTTCTCAAAATTTCCACTGGTCAATATTCCATAAAATTGTGCGTCATCACCCTTCAAGCATCGCCCAGTTCTCTTTCAAGGATAGCGGGTTGTATGCATGCAGAACCTACTTCATTAATAGTTAGGTTAACAGTAAGGCTTTGTCTGTTTCTCTCAATGGATTTGGGGGAGGGGGCTCGGTCAAATGAAGAATAACTGGATAAAAGTACTACCTAGATGCCGAGTGTGAACAAACATTTTCTTAATGAATTTTTCTCTTTTTGTCATTTACTGTCAGCTGATAGACTACACAGATTCACAATCTCGTTGAGATATTGAAGCATTTTAAACATTTTAAAGTGCTAGTGAAAATGGCCTCACATTGACATAAATTCATTGCAACATTGCACCACAAAAAAAAAAAAAAAAAAAAAAAATAGAAGATTAACAAAAATAATGAAAATATAGCAGCTATGTACAAAATTTACATACATAGTGTTTTGAAAACTGAAATAGGTCAATCACACTTTCATTTTCTATGTTTGCAAATTTTCACAAAAACTTTGAAAGGAAAAAAGAGATTTGTTGAAACCAACAGAAACGATTGCATTTCATATTGCTCCGTCTTGCACATAAAAATCACTGAGCTTAAATCAAAGTCAGGTTTACACAAATATAATAAATAATTGAATGAAATCATACGTCCTAAATACTGAGTCACTTTATTCAAGGACAAGTAAAATAACTGTCAACAAAAGAAAAAAAAACTCATTTTACTCACGAGAAAAAAAAAAAAAAAAATGATAATAATTCAAAAAAGGATTTTCCAAAAATCCTACCTCCAAGAAGTTTTGTGACCCTAAATTTTTAGATAGGAAGACCAACTAGGCAAGTGGGGGAGGATGATTTTTAAGAAAAATGGATGAGGCTGTTTGAAGACGTAGAGAGCATACATAATATGACAAATATCAATTAAATATTTAATGCATTAATAGTATGATTTAAAAGACTACCTTGCGTAAAAAAAGGTTAGATTCCATAAAAATATCTCTTTTAACCTCTCAAAGCTGAGAATGGACAACGACTAAAAACTAAATAAATTGACCACACTTTACCATGCCAAGCAGAATAACTCAGTTTCACTAACAAGGAGCATTAAACAGACTAACAACGTCACAATACACTACGGTGATACAAAAACCAAGTTTACGTGAGCAAAAACTCACCATTCTGATTGTAGTGATTGCGGTTAGAGGTCGGTGAATGGATTTTCAAATTATTCAAATCCAAAAATAAGTCTTTATTATTCATTTCGCTAGATTTGAGCTCTGACACATTGGGCGTCTCTGGTACTTCTGTCGGGCGGCTCCCCACAAAAGAGCTTTCTAACCAGCACAGTCGACCAGTGCTACCTCTTGGCGATGCAGATCTGAAAGGGAAAAAAAAAAAATAAGTAAGTAGAAACCAACAAAAAGTAGGTACAAAAGTAGGTAAAGTAGGTAACAAGAACTGCGCTTTCTAATCCAGGTCATAATTTTTACGGATGTTTCATAGAATAAAAATGTTAATCCCAACAATTTTTTACAGTAAGTGAAAAAAATTCAGTTCCTTTTTAAACACACCAGGTACGCAATCTTTAATTCTCCATAGAAAGTGTTCCATTACAAATAATTAGTATCTGTTAAAAAGATCCCGTTGGCCTGCTTGTTATCTATTTTCACACTGAGGAAACATGTAAAAATAAGGGAAATAAATGCAGTTACAATGGATTTAAATGAGAAACCAATGAAGTTTTAAGCTCCTCCTGCAAAACTGGTATAATGTGCCTGGTCCCTGTTTTATACTCAACCACATCAATCGTCAATATATTTAACCCTTTTCACTCCATTGTCAAGCTGTAGTTGACAAAATTGATTTACGGGTTTCACTCCATTGTCGAGCTGTAGTCGACAAAATTGATTTATGGGTTTCATTCCATTGAGCTGTAGTCGACAAAATTGATTCATGCGTTTCACTCCATGGTCAAGCTGTAGTCGACAAAATTGATTTAAGGTTCCGCTCCATTGTGGAAACACACTTAATTTGTGAAAAAATACATTTTATTTCGCCTTAATTGGTAGTATCATTCCAAAACTCTGAAAAACAGCATTTTTAATTGGAGCTCCGGAATTAAGGTTGACCCCAGAATTAATGGGAGTGGAAAGGGATAAAATTAGAGAAAAGAGTCTTTGCCAGTTTATTAGCATTTAAATGAGTGCTGAGTTTTGTCGATTCAATAATTTTTAGACCGATAGAGACAAGTCCATTTTTTTTTATCACACATTGTACGGCTGAAAAGTACCAACTTTTCTTTTTATTTTCCAATGAATAGTTAAAAACACATCCGCTGAACACCTTGTTGTTGAGTTGTAAGTTGAGTTAAACATTCAAGTTGGAAGCGCTAATTTTTGTTATATTGCTAATTATAAACCTCTCCATTAGTAATTTGCAAATGTAAGAGCTTCCACCTAAATTTGAGCTATGTAAGTACTTTTCTAAGTGCCCAACCATCCAACTGAACAAGGAAAATAAATATTTGACCAATTATTCTTGAAATTTATCAAATTTAGGTGCATGACCTCAAAACGAAAACTGCCCCATGAAGGAAAGAATTGAGAGTATCTATTTACCTGGAAGGACTTGAGGATAATTCATTGTTCCATCTTGGACTAGCATTGCAAGCATCAGTTGTAGACCTATTAGATACATAATGAACAATTGCTGCTGTTACCTCCTTGATTGAAGTTTGTACATCTGTAAGGCTTGGCGCATTTTGTACCTGCTGCAACAATAAGGCAATTGATAAAATACTAATTGATAAAATCATCATTTAAAATAAACTTTTAAATAAAGTTGAAGATTTATAGATGGAAATTCTAGAGGAGAAAAACAAAACAAGGGGAACTTTATGCAATACTTAAGTACTGAGCGTTAAAAGTAAGTAATTTGATATTAGGCTGTTTGGCACTAAAATTTCTACAGAATCTTGATAGAGGATAGGTCTTTAACAAATCTTGAAAAATAGGCAAATTCATTATTACTATCAAAAAAAGTAGAGCAAATCTGAGAATGTTCCTGATAAAAATAAAATTTATTTTCACTGGAGTTAAATGTACTCCTTCGCAGTGATACTAGGAAAAAAAAAATATTCGCTGCTTCCCTATAAATTTAATTTTTGCCACTTTCCAATCCCACTCTGTTAAAAGTTTTCCAATAGGGCTGCATTTTACTTTTCAGAACATGACTGCAAAGGGAATTAAACGTAACAGAGCTTTCTTTTTGAGGTGATTCTACACGTCAAATGCACAACATTTCAGCAATAAAAGTAAAGGAAAACAGAAGTAAGGAATTAATCAAATGCAAATGATTAATTAGGAACCTTCACAAAGTAGGATCACGCTGTGATGGCTTCCTTGAAGGATACATACCGATCCATGTACTATCGACGAATTAAAGTTTGTCGCTAGATTTTCACACATTTTCAGTTATGGGTGTAAGTGAGGGACTGATCAGCAACGGCTTTGCCGCCCATCGGGACTGGCCTCTCACCTGCAAGGTGTGAGGAGCAGTAGCGTAGCGTGCAATTCGGCAACGTTGCAGTTCGTCTATTTAAACTCATGAAAAAGATCAAAGTGTTGGGTGTTCGGTGAACACCTTTGCATTCGATCTTTTACATGAGTTTAAATGGACGAAATACAGCGTTGCCAAATTGCACGCAACGCCAATGGTGAGGAGTATGAAGAGTGGCCAGAACATTGAAGGCGTAACTCAGCTTGTGAAAATCTCCCGACAATCTTTAATTCGTCGATAGTACTCATTTTCGGCGGAATCTAACGAGGAGGAGTCAGTACTTACTTGTTTTTGTGAAGGGAGTAGACCAGCTGCGAGCCTTTCTGCCGGAGTTCGGGGCTTATTTAGCCTTTCCTGCGAGCGCCAGCCGAGATATGGTTGCCTGTAATTGAAGGAGGATCGAGCACTGCTGCAAGGGGAGGTGTTGCTTGATGTGCATCCACTGTTGAGTCGAGTTGTACTCCATCTAGAAAATACATGAGTCGGCGTTGGGCTTGGACTCATCAACCCACCTCCTATAACAAAGTTTAAGTTTTATCAAAACATGGAATGCTTACTTTCTTCTAAATTTTTGTCGTTTAGAAGCTGTTCAGGAAATTTAACAAAGTTAGTAATGAGTGTAGTTTTTTGCTGTCCTTGTAATATGAAATCTGATGGTCACCATACTGAGAGGGGGGGGGTGTCAATCTGGTTTAACACAAACCTACATCATACTCGTACTCGCAATCTTATTGTTGGCTTACATTAATAACTCCAGATGAAGTATGAAGATTGACTGATAGATATGAAATTTGTTGTTCCCTGCCATGTACTTACAGGCATATTAGGTAGTAAATTTAATATAACACCCTCATTCTGCGTCGATTTCAAGAAATATAATAGTTTTAACGATACTGGCTAGACTAACGTTAAAACATCCAAGTTGTATTCCAATAATCATTGGAGGTATTCAATACAAAAAACCTATAAAAACCTTAAAATTCAAAGAATGCTCAGCTGGCCAATTTTGCGGATGATAGGCATCAGAAATGCACTACAATCACCCATACACCCTCATGCTAGGCACTCACACAGTCACACACAGCCACATACTAATTCGTGCAGCGAAAATTTCCCTGTCGAGATATCGCAAGCCAAAAATTTAAGGTGGGCTCTAACCGGAAACTTTTGATTATCGATATCTCGACCACAAAAAAAGCTACTGACTTCCGGTTTGAGCAAAAATGCTTGGTTTCTTAAGAGCTTTTAAATGATGTATCTCTCGGTAGGATATATTTTTTACAGGGTCGAAAAATGGTCGAAATCGAATGTCGATTTTCGAAATATCGAATAAGAAAAACGATATCGAAATTTTGATTGCGCCAAAATGTACAACTTTTTACGCCTTTTCGAATGAGGTATAACAAGATAGGGGTTGCCATTCGATAATTTTGAGAAATGGGGGTTTTCCCGCCAAAAAAGTTTAGGTGCCTAAAAGTCGACTTCCGGTTTATTAGATTCTAAATTCGTATTTTTTTCTTGAAAGTCCTCATCAAGTAGAGCATTTTTCGTGTGCAGTTTTTTGTTTTACGACTCTTTTCGTAGGAGTTATGAATTTTCGAAAATTGGTCTTAAATCGAACTTCGACCTTCGATCTAAAAACTCCCCAAAAACCACATTTTGGGTTATGACAATATTTTGTAATGAAATTTCAGGTCCACATTACTATAGGACCGTTTTTTCCCTATTTTTTTATGGTCACCCGTTCAAGAAATACACAGTGAGCAGGTTACGTAAAACACCCTGTATTACCGAGAATTGAGAAGCATATCCTGCAACGAAAATATTTTTACAGCCAAACAGAGTGGGGGAAGGGGAGCAGGGGAATTTCCCTCCCCTCTATAACACTTGTATTCCTCACCACGTGTTTAACTTTGTCAATTGCACTGTAAAGTTCTAATACCAGAGATGATGACCCCCCCCCCCCAACGGTGAAGAGGGAAATTGAGGATGAGCGTGTTCAACATAAGGAAGGAGCACTTACGATTGCTGCCAGTAGGACTCTTCGGGGGCGCTGAGTTTGAGTAAGTGGATCCTAGGCTGGAGAGGGAAGTGGTTTTAGAGCTGAGACCCTGCCAATGCTGCAACGAGTGTCCGGCATCGCTATGCCGTTTAAGGATAAATCCTGACGTGGGAACGTTGCTGTTTTTGTACCAGTCGGGAACGTTCAATTTTTGCAAAGATTTCTGTACCCTGAGCTCGTGTTCCGAAAGGATTCGATCACCACCAACCCTCTGTAACTGGTTTTCCGGTGGCTGTAACAAAAGAACAAACATACAAATGAGCACTTGAGTAATTTAGGTGCAAAAGAGCAAACATATACAAAATGAGAACTTCAGTAAGGTGAGCGCTATAGTACTCGTGACACAGAAAAATTAAAGAAATTGAAAATAATACGTGTTGTATAGCGATTCTCCGTGATATCGCTGAACGATTTGAGGGGGGGGGGTTCGTGGTGAAAAATGGGAGGGGGGAATACTGCATCTGCATCCTGTCTGCTTAATTTTGGATCATTGGTCGACAAGGGAATGCACAGAAAAAAACAGAAAAAAACACTTTGGTAGCGCTGACAAAACCTTTGGTAGAAAAATGACCCAGCAAAAGACTATAGCTGAGCCAACCAAAGGTTCTTTACGCTTAACTAAAGAGATTTTGCTGGGCGAATAAGAAATTTGGTTGGCCCAACTAAAGTCTTTTGCTGGGTCATTTTTCTACCAAAGGTTTTGTCAGCGCTACCAAAGTGTTTTTTCCGTTTTTTCTGTGTGGAGGCATAGACGCGAGCTTTTTAAAATGGTTCCTCGCGGACTAACCAGCTAAACAAAGCTAAGCTAAGCCTATCGGAGCGACCCACCCTTATTCTATGATGTAGGGGGGGGGGGGGCGGCAACAACAACTTACAGTCGATTTAATCTGCAATACACATACATTATTGCAACAATCAATTTTCATCAATTAACATCAATTTCACATGAATTTTCGTAGTTTTTCGCGACTTGCCAGTCTCACACACTCAGGGTCGTAACCCTATGACTCGCTCCACTGCACTATAGTCTATGAGATCGTCAAAAAGTGGCCAAAAATCAGACAGTAAATTTCTTATCTAATTATCGTTTGTAAACTTTCAAAACCAATTTTAATTACAGAGAACACTTACAGAAAGTAATTTAAACCAAGAAATGTCACTGAAAAGTTTAAATTTTAACCTAAATGGTCAAAAACGAAAATTTCATGACTTTTTGCACAGTTTTTTGCCAATTTTTTTTTTTTTTTTTTTTTTTTTTTTTTTTTTTTGTTTGAAGACCATAATGCACTATGTGCGCCGTCTCCAAATTTGGAACTCGTCGTTCAGAGACGAGCTGATGGGAATACTTGAAGAACCTCCGCTTCGAGGGCAGAAAAAGAGAAAATTCGTCGATTGAGGAAAAATCGACGGACAATGACGCGATGCGACGTTCGGCTTCTTTTGTAACAGAGATGCCAGACCGATTGAACCAGAAGCTTGCGGCCGGCCAGGTCAACGCAAACGAAACGCACGCAGCACGAATATAATAGTATCTATCAATGTCCATACAAACAGGTCGGTCCCACAGCACTATAGTCTTTATGACCAACTCGGGAAATCATGGTAAGGGGGATGATTTCCCTAGTTGGTTAAGGTCCATTTAAACAGGCCAGTCCGATCGCGCCAAAATCTATTGCTCCCTCCAGTATATGCCTGCAGTGGGGCCCGACCAAATTGGGAAAACAACCCCCATTCGAAAATACGATTTCCCGATTTGGTCACAAAGACTACGGCGCTATCGGACTTACCAGCTTATAAAAACCTTTGGTATTTATTCCATTATTTCTACCAGTCGTAATGCAAAAAGAAAAAGGATCGCATGGATCATAAAGTGTCTCGACTCGATACCTGAGTTACCTGAGTATGGTGACTGGCCACTGCACTGGCCACTAACGGATCTAGAAATCCCCCCTCTCTCTCTCTCTCTCTCTCTCCTCAGTCATTGGAATGCATGTGTCCAAAAGGGATGATAGACGAGGGAGCGAAAGTCACGAGACTGATCCTAATCTGTCCTTTTCTAACACACACGTTCTAATGGGAGAAGAGAGAAGGACAGATTCAAATCTCACAAGGCAAATCGCGAGCAGCCACTGCACTGGTTTCAGTTTACTATATGTATGACCGTATGTTTCTTTCCCATCGCGATGAAGATTCTTATTATTTTTTAAAGAAATGTGTTCCGACATATTTTTACTTTATGTCTGCACGCTGATCATAGGCTCATTTTGATTCCGTTTTTGAACCACTATATATACGTTTAAACGGCAAACCCGAATTACATCGATGACAAGTTTTGGCGTTTGATGGCCATCTCAGTTGGTAACCTCCAAGGAGATGGTCGACCACGATGAATATCAAAGCCAAAACTTACCATCGGAGAAATTCGGAAATGGCCGTTTAACGGTTTGAGCGACTATAAGGCTCATGATGATCCAAAAACGGAATCAAAAAGAGCAAATTTTCAGCGTGCAAACAAAATTAAAATACTAGAGTTAATATGCGAAAAAACGTATTTACATTAAAAAAAAAAAAAAAAAAAAAAAAAAAAAATTAAAACCGTCATCGCGATGGCAAAGCAAAATGCGGCTCGAGAGTGGAAGTAAGGATCAAAATGTCGCGAATCAGCCATAGATCACTACCTACGCATTAATCAATCGAGAAATGAGTGCGATCGGGGGTTGAGGAATCGCGGTGATGGGTTTAAAAGAGAAAACTGCATCATTTGACACCGTAGCGCCGCGCGACAATCGGCGACGCGAATCAGGCACGCGGACTCGGCTGATGAGCCGTCAAACTAGACGCTCGTCAATTCTTCAAAGGGTCAATCAACCGACAAACGCGCTTGGGTAAACAAGAGGATTCATTTATAAAAAAAGAACTCGAGAGGAAGATGATGTGCATGAATAGATTTCAGCTTCGCCATTCATAATCAGTGATTGATACGCTATGCAGATTGCCAGCTTTAAGAAAACTCAAGAAGAAGGACAAAATGTCCATTTCCCGTTGGAGCCTGATTTGGCTACGTGAGACGCGGCCCACTGCAACTGTTCGACGAAACACCGCACAGTGGCGAAAAACATACTTGACACGGGCAAAGCATTGTAAGTACCTGGTAAAGTGGTATCCACTACCCGGTATTAATAAAAGTAGATTCTTCTCACATGACGGTGACGACTGACGGATCCAAGGGGATGACTAGGGGGGCTTCCGCCCCCCCCCCCCCCATTGAGTCAAAACTTTACTTTATCTACGAAAGGATTCTCGGCGGAATGTTTGTTGAAGAAGTAGGTTTCATTAGGTTCTACCCCCCCCCCCCCCCCGAACATTAAACACCATTGGCTGTTCCAGCTCTCCCTGGTAAAAGTTTTTCATTGGTGACCAATAAAACGGTTCCAATTCTCCAGTGATCAATGAATTTTTCATTGGTCACCAATGAAATTACATTGGTCACCAATGAAAAATTCATTGGTCACTGGAGAATTGGAACCGTTTTATTGGTCACCAATGAAAAACTTTTACCAGGGCTCATGAACATGGGAGGGGCGAACTTAGGATTTTTGCCCTCCCGGTGACCCCCCCCCCCCTTCTCTTTTCTCTCTCTCTATCCCCCATCCCTCCTTTTTTTTTTGGCTAAACCGAGGGGGGTGGCATATGAGTAATCAAATTCACAATTCTGCGATTTGCGGAGGGTGGCAAAAATGTAACTTGGCCCTCCATTTCGTAAACGTCGACCTCGACACGGGACACGGCCTTGAATGTATTCTGTGTATATAAGGCAACCCTTTCAGGGTCCCCGTTTGCTCACTTATACCTCTCTCTTAATTTCAGAAATTCTTAGCCAAGCTCCATATACATCAGGTCTGGCCGGTAGCGCTAAATCGGGAAATCCAATGTTTGGAAACTATCCGGTTTCCCGATCTCACCGCCATCTTGAGTTTGGCTATCCGGCGAAGTGCGAATTGCGGAAACGACAAACAAGTTGCTGTTAAACGTTCGTATTGGACTATTCTAACAATTTTAACTTTAAAAGAAGATTGCGAGGAAAACTTTTACCGGCTACCGGCCAAACCTGATGTATATGGACCTTGTTCTGACAATTATACAGGGTGTACCAGACCACCCGGATAGGTACTTTTTCTCGAAAACGGCTGGGCGTAGAGAGCTGAAACAAAAAAGTCAGATAGGAAATTGACCCCAAAGAATTCAATGAAAATATTTTCAAAGCCCCCCGAGGGCCCCCTAGGGGTTTTGGGGGGGTTCGAAACACATTTTTCCATTTTTGGCGGGAAAAAGCCTATAAAAGGTACAAAAATAAGTTCAGATCCTGAAAAAACAACTTATTGCCGACATTTTTGTTCCAGTAAATTTTTCCAGAAAACCCCAATTTTTGGGGTTATGGGCCCTTTTGGGGGGAAATTTTCATTCGGCCACTGTGACCACACTATTCAATATTTTTACAAAAACTAAAAACCATCTGAAAGAAGAAATCAAGACCTTTTGATTGATGTGCCACATATCACCTAAAAGTGAAAAATTAAGGCCCCCACTTAGATTCCAAAATTTGGGGGTCTTTGGGGCCCCCCACGTAAAAAAAGTCAAATAGCAAGGTATGGCTTGTGATACATCGATCGAAAGCCCTCAAAGAGTAGAATAAGATGGCATAATCCAAAATCCTCTACAATCATTACTTTCAAAATGGCGGCCATTTGAAAATTATGGGTGTTCAAAGGTAAGTCCTGGGAAAAGAGTCCAAGGTTGAACGATACATGGATTGAAAGGCCTTAAAAAAAGCAAACGAATGGCGCAAACCGCAAATCAATCCGCCTCTTCAATCAAAAGTTATCGCCGATAACTTTTGATTGAAGAGGCGGATTGATTTGCGGTTTGCGCCATTCGTTTGCTTTTTTTAAGGCCTTTCAATCCATGTATCGTTCAACCTTGGACTCTTTTCCCAGGACTTACCTTTGAACACCCATAATTTTCAAATGGCCGCCATTTTGAAAGTAATGATTGTAGAGGATTTTGGATTATGCCATCTTATTCTACTCTTTGAGGGCTTTCGATCGATGTATCACAAGCCATACCTTGCTATTTGACTTTTTTTACGTGGGGGGCCCCAAAGACCCCCAAATTTTGGAATCTAAGTGGGGGCCTTAATTTTTCACTTTTAGGTGATATGTGGCACATCAATCAAAAGGTCTTGATTTCTTCTTTCAGATGGTTTTTAGTTTTTGTAAAAATATTGAATAGTGTGGTCACAGTGGCCGAATGAAAATTTCCCCCCAAAAGGGCCCATAACCCCAAAAATTGGGGTTTTCTGGAAAAATTTACTGGAACAAAAATGTCGGCAATAAGTTGTTTTTTCAGGATCTGAACTTATTATTGTACCTTTTATAGGCTTTTTCCCGCCAAAAATGGAAAAATGTGTTTCGAACCCCCCCAAAACCCCTAGGGGGCCCTCGGGGGGCTTTGAAAATATTTTCATTGAATTCTTTGGGGTCAATTTCCTATCTGACTTTTTTGTTTCAGCTCTCTACGCCCAGCCGTTTTCGAGAAAAAGTACCTATCCGGGTGGTCTGGTACACCCTGTATAGTATTCCCTTTCGCCAATTTGCCCGACAAAGACTAAATCAAAGAGAGGAGAAAAGGCAATCAAAACATAAGACTGGTTTAGAGTCCAGAACAGATATGAGACAAAGTGGCGGCCCTTTCATGAGTCATTTTTTGGGACAAACATTTACGAAATAACTCCTGAATCATCAATGCGTTTACTTAAAGTTCCACGGGGAAACCGCAATCAGCGAATACAGGGTGTCCTACAGAAACATCTGCCCGTGACTCACCAAACCTTTGATCTTTCGAAACCAAAATAACAACAGAAATACCTCACGCCTAGATCTCTGTATAATTGCGATAGTTCCTGATTTCCTGAATAGAATAAAACTTAAGCGGGTGGAAAAGACAGTGACACGATACGCATTGAACAATAGGAAAATCAGCGTAGATACCGCTTGACGCTTGCGGCGTTCATAGAACGACAAACAACTTGAGTGAAAAAAAAAAAAAAAAAAAAAAAAAAACAGAAAAACAAGAAAAAAACAGACTGAAAAATTTCCGTAGCAAAATTTAAGATCCGGAGCGCTACGTAATGTCCTTTCACCTTCCTTTCTGGATTTATTTTTTTCATTTTAATAATTCGAAAAAAAATTTGTACAAAAGGGCGTGTAACTCTGATTCAAAGTGAAGACGCTTACTTTTTTTTCGAAACAAAACCAACGGGACAATAATTTCGAACCTGGAGCACGATACAATTCAATTACGGGTCAATGAAGCCTGATCACTGAACGGACCATACCATATTATATACCAGGGCAATAAAAACAGCATCGATTTGTTAGTGATAATGCCAATTTGGTAAGAATGACAGTTTGTGGCAACCGCCACTTATGATACGATTCTTTAGACAAACAAGGAATGAGTTTGATAGAAAATCCGAAAAAGAAAAAAAATAAATAATAATAATAAAGGCAGAAAATGATAACGGAATCAAAACTCTCGATCGCGAAAAAATCATCAGATTTCGGTAGACAGTGGTTACTTCATCATGTATGAGATTGCTGAAGATCCATCACAATTAATTATGGAATAGAACAAGAAAAACAACAATTCGGCGAAAATTAAAAAATTCTACGATTCTTTCTATGGTGATCATCACCCCCACCCCCGCTCCCATCCTACAATAGAGGCACTGCAGTGCCAAGTTTTGAAAAGGGACAACGCACAGTGGAAAAAACGGAATTCGAAGCAAAAAATTGTATGCTCGCCCCCACCTCCTTCCATCAGTGGCGGCTCGTGCGATTCGAAGCCCATGTTTTTCACCATTTAAACCTATGCAAAAGTTTCGATGTATAGGGGAATCAAGGAGCCTTCCTGAAGATCGACTTTTTTACATTAATTTAAATGGAGAAAAACTATCGTGTCCACATTGCACGCACGAGCCACCCCTGCTATAACATCAGAGTTGGGATAATAGGGGTATAATCGACTACACGATTACTGGGTAATCAGTAATCGTCAAACCTTTGGACGGTAATTAAATGAATTTTTCGTAGATAAATAGTAAACTTTGGGGTCTTTTCGATTAGATATAATTCTTCTGCAACTTATATGGAGGGTGGCTTGTAAAGAATCAGCCCTGATTACCATAAAATCACCCTCCGAAAAAACGACGATTACGATTATTACGATTACGATAGTAATCGTGTAATCGAATACCACCCCCATTTGCCCAACTCTGTATAACATTCAGCCCTGGTGCAAAAAATGGATTTGTTTCGAAAACACTCAATGCCAGTAAAGGTTCGATGCTTATTTTCCATTTAAATCAGTGAAAAAGTATCGATACCTGATGGGGGATGCAAATGCACCTCCTGAATTCGATTGTTTTACCTAGGTTTAAATGGAGAGAATACGTTGTTGCCACATTGCAAGAGCTGCCACTGCCCTATGCCCACTTGCATACTCACTCGTCTTTCTGTTTATAGTATCATTCTACTTTCGGAGATTTTGGACCGGATTTGAACTACCTACCTATAGGTAAAATGAAAACTAAATACATCTATGGCGAGTGTCTTTGAAGTACAATTTCGAAAAATAATAAAAATCAAAAATAGGTCTCTTTTTGTTTCTTTTTTTTTTAAGTGTATGAATGGGAGGAACGGAAAATAAAAAGGAAAAAAAAGCGCAAAGAATTGGCCCACCTCGCCGGAATTGAAAAAATCACTAAAAGGAGGGTTCGTGGAACATAAAGTGCGCTCTTCCGTTAAGATAAGCTTTGCGGTCACATTAGACTTTTTACGGAAGAGCACACTAAATGTTTCAGGGACCCCTTTCTCGCAGATCGCTTCGATCCCACCAAACAGACAAAAATCAACACCACATTTGCGGTACAAATTCTGCACTCCAATATTTAGCGTCTTCTAAGATGGTATTAAAAAAATAAAAAAACACGTTCCAAAGAAACTTTTTTGATTGACCGTATTGTTGCCTACAATATTATTTCCATCAAATTAGTGTCCTACTGTTTGTGATATGATAAGATCAAACTTGCAACTCACGAATATGATTCTTAATTCTTGAAATGTCAAAACAAAAACTCCAAAACATAAGCGGCTGGTATCAATAAACAAAAAATAATTATAAAGACAGAGAGAATTACAAAAAACGTTGAGAAATCCCCTACAAACCTTCAATATCAACGAATTGGCGATTGATTTCAATTTTTTACGATGCTTCTTTAGTTTGTGAATGTTCATTTCCGAAAGAACCTGCTCTTTCACGTAAGCATACATTCGATCCAAAAAATTATTATCGGGGAGCGATGACTGATAGTCCGACATCTCCGAGTCCGAAGTCACAAAATCGCAACATCCCTCCGAACAACAGGGCAAATTATTGTTATGCACTACACTCGAATCTTTCGTCTTCATCTCGAAGAATAAAAAGCAACAAAACACACTAAAAACAAAACCGGTCAACGTGGTCCACACGTGGTCAACGCAGTAGCAAGTCACTTGATAAACTGAGCCGGGTGAAGTTTGCCTTTCCTCTCGCTTCTACACCGCACCGTCAACACAGTGGGAGAAAGTGGGAATCGACAGGGTTTGAGGAACTGTTTTGGAAATCTGCTAAATCACAACAAAGAGCGCTAGTTGTTCTGCTTGTCATTTCCGTACACCTTCCCGACCCGTCCCGCCTGACGGGGAAAACCCAACGTACAATAATAAGGAGAGTGCTTTTCCCTCGGCAACCTAGACTGCTGCACTCGCTGGATCGGCTCAGAGTCAGATGGCCGTAAAACTACTGAGATAAACAAAGCACCCCATGACTTTAGCAAGCGATAGACAAGACACAAACTATCTACGGTCTACGGTATCTTGCTATCTTCGATGGTTTTGTTTTGATTTTCTTTTTTTGACGAAACTGATTGTAAGATGACAACGCGCGCCATGCCACACGACTCGATAAATCGGAGGCTGAATGGACATCCAACATGAAAGATTTTACTCGCGATTTATCTCGCAAGCGTATTATTCGCACAGAGGAATGGGGTTGGACGAATCCTGGAAAACGATGAAGTGGCATTTGCAAGGGTCCGAATTCTGGTGTTTCCAAGTAAGCAAATGACTCGGTTAGCTGATAACAAAGATACCTTTGGTTTCAAGGTTTTACAGTCTCGGAGATGCGATTTGGAACAAAATACACCGTTTTATATGGAAATTTGCGTTGTGACTTCACAAAAGTCACGACTTTTAGCAACTTTACACGAGTGTATCTCCAAAGCCTAAAAAATCGGGTAAAACCAAGAGTGACTTCGTTCTCAGCTTATTTTTCACCCGATTTTACATAGGAATCCACCATCCAAAACGCTGAGTCAAAAGCTTGCATCGGACCCAGGGCGGGTGGGCGAGCATTCCCGCCTGACTTTACCCGGTCGAACTTGCTGGGGGGGGGGGGGCAAATTGCGCTACAAATGTAGATGAAAACGGGGAAAATAGACAGGAAGTAATAAAATGAAGGAGGGTGGGGGCACACTGTGGTAAGGAGCCCCATAGTGAGATTATTCAGAGCCAGTCCGCCCCTGATCAGATCTAAAGTCACAAGTCCCATTGCATGATAGAATTGATCTTTAAAGAGCTCAATGTGATGTAACTACAGAAAACGCATAAATCCACATCTTGAATGATGAGTGAACCCCTCGATCCTCATCAGTGGCGGATCCAGAAAATTTTTCTGGGGGGGGGGGGGGGGGGGCACGCCTGTGAAATTTTAGAAATTTGAAGCGTCGCGTCGGTGGAAGCAGTTTCGCGCTATTTTCTATTGAAAAAGGGCAACATCTGAGGCATCTGGGGGGGGGGGCACGTGCCCCTATGAATCAGTCACTGATCCTCATACATGAACACGCAATCCTCGATTTGGGAGACCCGAGCTAGATCTGGAGAATCTGACCTTGTCGAAGACCGTATACAGTAGCGTAGCTGTAGGTCAGGTACCTTTGAAAGGGCCGGAAACGAAAGAAGGAATGGGGGACAGTGCACCTCCGTCATGGCACCCCTCCCAAGTTCCCTTCCCTCCTTCGGTAATAAGAACTGTGTTGGGGGGGGGGGGGTTCCCCTTCCATTTCAAGACTTGAAAAAGACGAATATAGGGTATAGTAGGTAATGATATTCTTATGGTCCAATTTAATCAGAGTCCCCATTTCTCATGGCATGGTTTGCTGTTTTCCTAGAAAATTCGTTTGCCTTGAACAATGCCTGAACTGTGAGAATCGTTTGTATCTCTTTTTTCCCCTATTTTTTTTGTCTTGGGTTTGCCATTTTTTGGATTTTTTCAGACGGGGCAAAGAGACAAAAATTAAGCCCCCCACACCTCCGATTTCTAAGGGTGGAGGGGAAGAGGGGAACAATTTTTAGTCCAACGCTCATCAATGCAAGACCTTACCAACAAAAATCTTGCGTTCGCCACTGGTCACGGCCCTGCCCGCCCTGCCCTCCACAGGAAGCATAACATGTGCTGGAATACTATGGGTCTCTATTTGACTCTGATACGCATACAGCATATCACACTGAATCGTTGCTGCAGAGTCAAAATCACAAAGATTCTCTTACCTGTACATCATAAATTTTGCATTTGAATAGGTAGCACGGCTGAGGGATTCTACAGACGTCACATGCCATTATTAATTGAATCGCTGTTGAGCGCAAAGTGTTTGTCCAGCGTGAATGCTATCAAAATATTGATTCACCTCCATTGCACTTAGAAATCAACATCGCGAGTTATTTCGTGCAGCATGTTGAACTGCTCCGATGTGTACCGAGTACACATATGACACTTCAAAATACCCGAGACATTTGCAACCCTTCAAATGATTAATAAAAAAAAATTAAAAGAATTAAAAAGAATAAATAAAAATAAAAAAAATTAGAAAGAGTTTTAAGGGCGCTTCAGCGGGCAAAGCTCAATAGTTCGACACTTCAAAAATGTCGATTAAATGTCTTCACTTTTTGAACATCAAAACGGCAATGTAGATAAAAATTGATGAAAATTGTTTAAGTCCGAGGAATTCGAGTATCACTGAAAAAATTGGAAGGGTAAGGGTAAATTTTACCCTTAGATGGCTCCTATATTGTGCAGCAATTTGGATGGTTAAAGGTTAAAAAATAACAATCTACTAGTGAGTTAGTGGCGTAGCTTAAAAAATGCGATTTTTTGCGATTTAAGTGGAATTTTACAGAATTTAGGCATTCCCTCCCCCCTCTTAACAATTTTCGGACCCTGGTCCCCCTCGAAAAATTCCTGGCTACGCCACTGAGGGTGTATATAAACCGCACGACTGTGAATAATAACCGCTTGACTGTAATAAATGCAGAACGTGTCTGTATTACTTAACCACCTTATTAACCACCACTGTAACCAGTCTTTTACCACCGTATTTTCACCTTCCAGATTGGCAAACAATAAAGGAACCATGTAAGGGTAAAATTTGCCCTTCCACTTCTTCGGTGAAGTGTCTACTTTTCACTCATACGACACTCACAGGTCCTCAAAAGATAAAATCTTTAGACTTTACATAAGTTCATCAAACGACAAAGCAAACCACTGCACCACCGCGACCTCACTGGAATAAAGCGCTGGGCAGAAACGGAAAAGCTACTGAGAGGGTAACAATTCATTGCTTTCGCGCGGTACTGAGAAGTTTTCAAATCTTTCAGTCAGTTCTTGAGAATTTTCAATACAGTTTTTTGGTCTCTTGTGTTTTCTTCTCATTTGCATCTGTTTCGATATGAAAACTTGGTTAAAGGAGAGATAAGTGATATAAGAGACAGCCAAATTATTATGATTGAAATATGTATATATACATATTTATATTCATAATGTATATAAAAAACCAAAACGTTAAAAATGATTTAAAAAAACAAAAAACAAAAAACAAAACAAAAACAAAAAAATATTTTTTTGTTTTATTTTTTATTTTTTAATTTAAGCTGCCCTTAAAACAAACAAAACATAAAATAAAAAGCTAAACGAAATTTACTCCTTAATTTCAAAATTTCAAATGATTAGAAAAGCATTCCGCCGCAACCACAACAAAATCCCGGACGATTTTTTTCCTATTTTTGAAGTTTCCCAGAAGTTTTTAAGTTTTTACGGTATTTTTTTTAAAAATTATTCACTCAAAGGCCAGTGATGACCCTTCTTTGACTATTTCGAGTATGAAAAAAAAAAAAAAAAAAAAAAAAAACACCCTACTTGAGCACATTAAAGAAACGATGGGAACAATAAGTAATGCAAATAAAAATGTTGCGGGAGAAAAATTCACGAGACTTGGTATAGAAAAATAAAAAATAAAGGAACTGACGCCGCTTATCAAGACGACACGGAGTAGGAGACCCGATCGGTGCCCGATGAAAATATGAACTGAAGAAGCTTGCCTCCTAAAATCCCTCTTGTTTCGAGCTATCGATCAACCGAAAGCATGCTACACTTACTATACCTGCAGGACAAGCGACAACCGGGAGCGGGACTCGGAATTTCTTGAGTAGCGCGGTCGCGGGCCTCGCGGGTAGTCTATCTCCCTCCGAGTCGGTCACGGTCGTCGTTAAACGAACATGGAAAGAAGAAACCCCTCGCTATAGGTATAAACATATACAATATACATGATGTCATGATGTATACATGGAGATAGCAATACCCTATGATCTCTCTATTAATACGTTTTCAGGGAACACGTGTCCGCATGCTTTTGCATACAACTTTCTCTCCCCAATCCCCAATCCCCAATTCCAATCCCCAAACAACGCGAACCGCTCATTTCCTTTAGCATGGAGAGTATACTTAAAAAAGCTAAAATTGAGCTTCCAAGTAAAATTATGCCCGAACGAGGAAGGAAACACGCGAGCATTCGATCCCTTCCCTCTCCCTTTCACTCTAGGATCAGGGTTGCCGGGTCAAACGAATGAGATTCTCAAAGCTTCGAAAAAATTAATAAAAAAAAAAAAATTACTTTTAACATCTTTAATATTTTTCATACATCGGAAAAAGAAGCATTACAGTATGGTTGAAAAAATGCTGCATTCTTTAGAACGATATGGGTAGAACCTTCCGGTAAAATCTAAAAACCCTCAACTTACTAGTTGAGGGGTTTTAGATTTTACCTACCGGGATTTTTTACAGTCTACTGACTGTAGGGGTTAAGTTGTCGATATTGATCGCGATCACCCGAAAATTGAACAGTATTAAATACCTCGGGAAGTGCAACGTAAATAGGCGCGGATCTGGGAGGTAGGCCGTAGGCCCCCCCCCCCCCGAGCCAACATTTTACACCATCTAAGAAGGGATGATTTTCGGGAGAAATTTGGGCTTTTTGTTGAAAAACTAGGCCAACTAATAATAAATATACTAATAATAACTAATAATAAACTCAAAGGTTAACACTCCGACCTTTTTTTTTTTTTAACAATCTCAAAGTATAGGATTTACGATCTGATTGAATCGTGACCGATGTCTAAGAAGACCAAAAAATAAATAGTATATACTGACATGAATTCTGATGAATATGTTTTTTACATTGTTTCAAGCGGAAACAAGGAGAGAATTCGGCAATTTCCGTCAGTGATTTTTGAGTAAAATACCATTCAGAAAAGCGTGACATTTTGTTTGACAAACCTCAATTTTTCAAAATTTTCTGGGGGTGAACTCCCATAGACCCCCTGCTAGGGGGGTGTATCGTGTCCCTCCCCAGACCCCCAAAAGGGATTCTCACATACTCTCCGAAATGCAAAAGTTTAGTGACGTCACTGTTCTTGGAAGATTTCTGGATCCACCACTATGGACACTATGGTAAAGTAAATGCAACGGGTATCTCCTCCGCATCAGAGCTTCCGCTTTGCATAGGTATATTTGATGGCATTTTTCAATTCACCAGCGATTCCACCGGTTGACTAAAATTACACGATTCAGTTCCGCACGTTGCTTCAATGGACAAAAATTCTCTGATCTGTAATCTTTTTTTCCTTTTTCAATCGGCGGAGTCTGCATTACCTTACAAAAATTTAAAGGTATTTTAACAATCTAACGGCGATTGCACCGGTTGAGAAAACATTATAAATACATGCTATCCAATTTACACAGAGCGGCAGCTCTGCTCCATATGAATCTACGAAAAAGGATCGATCCTATAGAGAAGTTTGATTGAACCACCAAATAATCGATACTTTTCCAGGTTGGCTCAAACGAGGGAAAGTCGACTATCACGCGACGCGCGAAATGTTGCTTCTTCATCTCTCACCCTCTCGGTCGTTGAGCAAGTCGTGCAACACCAACAAGTGGAACCATTGAATTGAAAACCTGCTGCCTTGCGACTCATGCTCAGAGAACTGATTGTATGTGGAATCAGTCAATTAGCGAACACGTGACGCGACAATACCCTTGGATAGAAATGTAAAGGGTGCGGTGCGCCCGCCTAAAGGGCGACTCAACAGAGGCTGGTCCGGCGGGGGGGGGGGGGGGGGGGGGGGGGTTGTCCCCCGGCCGCACGCGGTTCAGAGCACGTGAGACGAAAGACCAAATGAGGCGAGGCATTAGGGACGCTTGGTCGCTTGGGTCCCAATAAACCTGATTCCCACATACGGTCTCAGGTTCAAAGTCCATTTTGTTCTCGTTATTTCATCTCGAGAACTAAGGCTTTAAAAATATTGCACACAGCAACATCACACAGGGAATAAACCATGAGCTTCAGCTGTCCCGCACTCGCCGGCTTATTATACATATGCCCGAATCCCAGTCAATATCGCTTCTTTTCAAAGAATGAGATAGGTGTAAACTGGGGCCGACCCAAGATTATTCAGAAATTCAGGTAATGCTCAGCCGGAAGCCTGACACAATTATTATATTCGAGCTCGTTTCAAAGGGGGAGCCGCGAAGCTCAACCTGTAATATTTGGTGAATTTTCAATTTTCATTTCTTTCAAGACAAAACAAAACTTGCCCGAGACTTGACTCTCAGATTTTTGATCGATCTTTCTATGCTCGACCAATGGGGCCCGTTGCAAACTTTTGCTACAGGCGATTGAAGAGTTGATTCTTGCATCAAAACCAGCTTAAGTGACGACGAGTACACTAAAAAATCACAAAATTCACTCTCAGAATCGGGCTTACAATTAGTGGCGGAGCGACGCAGGTATCATAGGAGATTCCCATCTAATTTGAGAAATTGATAAATTAGACAGGAATCTCCCATGATACCTACAGAGCTCCGCCATTGCGATCTTGCTGTACAAAATATTATATTGGACTTTTTCAGTGTGAATGATTTTTACTGATTTTCGCATCAGATTTTTACTATTCACTTGCTTAAAGCAAGAGTTTGCAAGAGCCCTATTCACGAAAAATTCAGATTAGACTCCGTGAAAATTTCACATGAGCTCTTTCCGCTAATTTCGAAGAAAAGTTGAAATGCTTGGAGCATTTGACGACAAACGACGAAACTTAATTTTCCTCCACAACTGTATTAGAGGGGAAAACCCGCGCTAAAATGTGACAGGGCGACGACTGACTATCAATTATCATCAATATTTAAAGGTTTCCTCCGTCCAGCTCTACAGGGTCGAGGTCAACGATGAAAATGCCTTTAAATATTCATCCATCAACTATACCTCTGTTTAAGCGTAGCACTCAAAATATACACTAAGATATCAAGGAAACAAATGTAACACTTCTGATAACATCTACATCAACATTCATTAATAACTCAAGGTTGGGACCATCACAACACATCGTAAACTGGAATATAACGGTCGTAAACAGTCTGCAAAAATATTATGAAAAAAGAAAACGCAGAAAAATGGGATTCACTCACTTTCCCAGCTATTCTCCGCATTTTTCAATTTTCCGAACTGTAGAAACCATGCGCTCCTCATCACTGCGGCTATGAGAGAATGAAATAATCAGTGGCGGCTAATTTGACAACAATGATTATCCCCCATATGGTTCTACGTAAATTAACCGATTCGATAGCGAATCAGCACTTCACCAGCATTCGATTGTTCTACATTGAGTCGAATGGAGGAAAAATGCTGTTGCCGAATTGCACGAGCCGCCACTGGAAATAACCCCTTCCGCCTTTTTCGGGGCTTCTGTTGAGATTTCGAGCTCGGTTTTTCTTTGAGGGGGGGGGAGACCCTTGAGCCCTCCTGTAAACCAGACTGTGATCTATATCGCGTCACAGCGGACGCCGGACGAACTGTAGTTTCCAAAATTAGATCACGAGCCAGTGGGACCGTACACGTGCATCAAACTTTATGAGCTCATAAAGAAGCAATTATCTTTATAACAACTAGCGGAGGTTAATTGATGAGAAGAGGATGCATTTTTACCCGGAACATGGGGGCTGAAAGTAATACCCGCTGCTTTTGACAAGGGTGGTGAATATTAAAATTAGTTTTATGAACTCTCTCTTCTTTATTCCAAAACTGGTGAGGGGAGAGGGGGGGGGGGGTCGCGGTTGTTCAAGACCTTCGCACGACATTCTGCAGCATTGTTTGTGTGGTACCTGTCGTGACTTCCCTTCATCTCGGCACGACATCGTTTTTAATACATCGCTGTTGCTCCGATGCTCCACATTTTTTTCCCCTTAATCCCGTATTCCCGCCTTCTCCGAATATTGCTCTCGATTAACTCCTATCCTGTTGTAATATATACGTAGACTACGGAACTAGGGATAGTACAGCTCCTCGATATGGTAACGAACTACATACCATTGTTGCCGTATTTTGCCGTCTTGCCAGCAGGGCCAGCGCCCGTTTTTGAAAGGCACGGAAAATAGATAAAAATAAAACGGGAGAAGATAAAAAGAAGAAAGGAGCAGCGGCGGCTAGTGAAATTTGGCATCAATGTTACCCCTCCATTTGATTGTGTATGATTCATACACAATCAAATGGATTCATACAGTATGAATCAATCGATTCGGAAGTAAAGTGAAGCAGCGCTTTACCTTGCAATCGATTGTTGAACATAGATTAAAACGGAGAGAAGACATTGTTGCAAAATTGCACGATCCTCCATTGGAAAGGAGCAGAGAAAAAGGAACCGAAAAAGGCGGCGATCAGCAAATCAGGAATGTAAACATTGGATGATCAATCGCGTTGCTTCAGTCGCGTCGTATTTGTTAGTAAATTTTTTGGTGCAAAATTAATCGTGATTCTAGATTAAAACGGCAAAATGAATTAATCAACATATTTTGATAGTAGGGGAAGCGTGCCTCGTCTTATTTGAACGGCGCACCAAAACTGTTTTCTAACCGCGCGGTTGATTTGGCTAACTGAACATGGCGTCGTCGAGAATACTCGGGTCTTATAGTATACTCAACTCATAGGGAGCATTAGGGAGCACCATTCATATACGTTGACTGATGCAACTTCAGTGCTCCGGTCTCATCAGGCAAAAATCTCAACAATTTTGCTCATCAGTCAACATGAGGTCCATGTTTTCGAAGACCCGGAAAAAAAGGTTGCCACCGTGCGCAAAAATGGGCAAGATAGATAGTGCGCGGTCTCCATTATATGTATATTTATCTCTGGGCCATTCACAACTTAAAAATTAGATTAAGTATGAAGAGTTTTTGAACAGTCAAAAAATGGCATTATACTACGACGCTATCGGAAAAGCTATTAAAAAAAGACGAGATCAGTGAGGGAAAACATTAAAGTAAGAGAGAAAGAAAAAGCACTGATTCCCGCATAATAATAATAAAAGAAAAGAAAAAAAGCTAGTTTTTCTTCATACCGTGGAATGAAACAAAATTATTTCCATTTAATTGGTAAACGCAAGGGGACTTCTTTCCGAACAAGAGCTAAAATGGTCTCATTTCCGAAAATCTTCCTCCAGCGAAGAGAAGCAAGGTGCGACGTCACCAAATTGCACGCTACGCCATCGCCATTTGAATTCAACCCCGGTAAAAATGTCCACGGAAACCCTTGAATTTTTTATGGGAATGTCATCGATACCCAGAGCGTCAAGGATATCTAGTGTATCACAACTCAAGTTAAAAGAGCCCATTCTCAGGGCGCAAGGACCTTTAAGGATAACTCCTTTAAATTTGAGAATACGACGCCGTTACCTCGATTAAATAAATTTGTTTTGATGGATTTTTTGGAGCATCGCAAAACAAAATCACCGTAAGAAACTGACAATCGTGAAATAGATATTTTATATGCTTGAATCTCCGCATTGACAACGCTGTTACCGAAGCTGGCCGCTGCATTGCTTCAAAGAGAATGAAGAAATATGGGCGGGGGGCGGGTGGCGGGGGGGGGGGGGGGGCGGAGGAGCAGGTTCCTACGCTCCTTTATCATAATTCGTGACATCCTCTGACCTCTCGTCCACTAGGTTGCCATTCACAGCTACTATATCAGGAAAAATGGTGGGGCGGGGGTGGAAGGGATAGTGATGAAGCTCGAAATTAAAAAACAGAAGGCGTGACGAAAAAACCAATGGCAGATGGTGACGAACGGTGTTGTTTGGTGTTGTTTGTGTGACATTCGTTACACGAGAGGTGTGTTTAAAAGATAGGATTTAAGTGACGTCATATTGTAGGGGGTAACCAAACTGTACATGAAAAACTATATTCCTGTACATAGAAGTCATCCGACTTTTTGGAGGGCCTCCCCCCCCCCCCAAATCTGAAATGGCGCCACTGCATATAAAAGGTCGAGTGTGAAGGGTTTTGCAGAACACCCGATATAAATTGATCTTTTTTATGGGTTTAAATGGACGAACTGCAACGTTGCCAAATTGCACGCTATACGCCACTGGAGGGGATCCGAGAAAAGGGGGTGTCTCAAATATTGATGATACGTTTTGTAACACTTACAATTAGGGATGGAAATGATAATGATGCTTCTTAATGATGATGATAATCATGAAAACTTAAAGGATTTAGAAGAAGAGGAAAAAACCGCGGCAGCTACATGACACTTCCTTTTCTTGCACACAGAAGTAGATGCATAGTGAATCAGCTCTTTTTTCTCTGCAGGCTTCATTAAAAAACTAATTTTATAATACTGCACCTATCAAAAAGGAGTGGTTGAAAGGAAAGAATTTATAATCGAAACGATAAACTTGGAAATATAAAATGATCAAACACCTATTAAAGAGTGAATAGTTCAGAGATAATGTTCTAATCAAGAAACAAACGAATCGTTTACCTGGTGACGCCACGCCGCGCAAATCAATTAAGGTGATTCCAGGCGAAACTTTATCAATTTTCAATCCCATGGATAGCGCCACTAACGCTGCTCAAAAACTCAACAGTTTTTGGCTGAAATTGATGAATTTACGCCAAACGTACAAAGTTGAGGAGCGTCAACACCTGCGAACATACTTCAGGAAGATACCCAAAGAGTTTTTCAAGAGCTGAAATACTCAAAAGTAAAGCCGGGAATTATGAAAAACGAAAATTCCTATAAGCCGCGAGTGAGGCAGATATATAGACAATGTTACAACTCTCACTTACCTACTAAGTTCGTGGCAAAATGAATTTCATAATTTACGGCGTTAATTCTCAACCAATTTCACTCGTTTTGGGCTCAAAAAATCAAACAAAACATTTTCACAGGTGCTGACATTTTAAGATTTAGCATTTTAGCGTTTTTCCTTTGTTTACAATTAAAAATTACAAAAACACTACTTTCCCCAAAGGCGACTGATACTGACGGCACTATCCATCGGATTGAAATCTGGATAAGTTTCGTCTGGAATCACCTTAAATTGATTTAAGAGAGAGATTTAAGATAGATTTATCTAGATAAATATTCCTACTCTACGGCATTTTTTTAGGCTTACATCGTTTATTGAAGGCGCTTACCGAGGCATTCACTCTCGAAAAGTTTAGTATTCAACGCTCTTCTACATTCAATGAAACGAGTTCAAACCATATGAAATAGATCAAAGTGAACGAATAAATGTGGATGCGGCAATTAAAAGGTTCAGATATGATCATTACCGAAAAAACCACTTGTCTTCATACTTATTTCTCATTGTAATAAATAATTTAATGTGGATTCCAGACCCTTCAAAGATATCGATCGATAGAAATCTAAGAGAGGTTTTGAATACTTTGGAAAAATTGTATCACAGGCGAAACTGCTGACAGAGGGCAGCACCCGGATCGAAATGATCAATGATTCTGCGATACGCCTTTTAAATGTAGTTGTCAAAGTAATATCGGGTTTTGCCCGACGATTTTTCGCACGAATTTTCCTTGAGCATATTTTACTGAAATGACACGAAAATCAATTTTCCCTGAAATATTCGAAACCTAGACCGATTTCTAGACCAGCACTCCATTTGTATGCAACTACGCAGACAAAGGCCCTCCCAGCTGTAAACATTATCCACAAAATTCTGTGCATAAGACAGAAATGCGTCCCTCCGGGCATGTAAATAAAGAGCTGTCATCAGCAATCTTTCCTGAAATGACCTAGCTATTTTATCACCAAAATTGTTGAAGATAAATATACACAAATCCATTGAAAGACAGAGTTAATGGTAGAGTTTGAAGTGAAAATTAATGTAACTTACTTGAAAGACTTGAGTTTTAATGATACCCCAAGTAGCATTTCCTACACTCTGATTTTTTTGATTTGACGCAGAATACAGCTGACTACTAATAAAATTTTCTAAAAGGAGACTCTCGTTTGAAAAGTCCAATTTTAGAATACATTGCTAGCAGCAGTTAAATAAAGATACTGACAGCGTTACTACTTCTGTAACGGCACGAGACAGTTAAAGTGAGATGCAACATGATAAAATCACTCCTCGAAGAACACACCTTTGAAAACCACCAAGGATTTTAACCATCCTAACCCATTGAAACCAATCAGTATTAACTAGTTGCCATCGGTTATAAAAACCACAACTTTGAAAGTGGCTCTGATGTCTGGTTCAAAAACTTGCAATTAAACACATTAAAATTCATTCTCTTTGATCAGAAGGGACAATAAAGCAACAAACTGATTCGTGACACTGTGACAGAATTCACTACACACCCGAACACAAGAATTCTTGGCTGAAAGAAGTGGATGAGCGTTTGTAAAGCAAATAATAAAATCTAGATTGAGCTAAGTACAGAACTGAAAGATGGGTTGAGCACTGAGAAATAAGTTGATCGTTCAGATTGCTAATTTCATAAACAAACGAGTAATGATCCACAACCACGACCGTGGCCACAACATTCCACGAACAAACATCTGGAAGTTAGTAGGAAGCAAGTGGGTGGGTTATAGTTGATTGAAATAATCTCGTAATGCGTCACTAATAAAGAATAAAGGACATGAGTAATGATTAAAAAAAGAACAAAAGTTTGGGAACACTGCTCAATAAGTAATAACCTCAAACGTTAACACCAAGGTAGATTAAAGAAGGTATGTGCATAACTCGCTCACGCCGCCCGTAGCCGCTAGAAGCGCTAACAACTTTTTAAAAAAATGACGTCATGCGGGTGAAATGAGAATCCACTCTGATTGGCTGGTCGGTGAGGAAACATACCCTGATTGGTTGACATATAATCGCCAGCCAATCACAGTGATTTCACCCGCATGACGTCATGAAGAAATGTGAACATAGTTTGAAGCAGCTGCTAGCGGCGCGAGCGAGTGTTGCACATACCTTCTTTCATCTACCTTGCGTTAACACTAAACATCTTACAAAAGTCCTGTCTCGGCAAGAATTGCCGAGCAAAGTCAGAACTTAAGGAAAAAACTAATCGAAGAGTATTTAGAGGGAAAGTAGAGAACTGTTTATTGTCAAATCGTTGAAACCTCCGATGATACGATCATATCATAACATTATTGAAATTAAAGACGAGATATGAATAAAAGAAAACACACAGAAAACTACTCTTACGACTACAGAGCTATGCGGCTATGCCTATGCCGGCAATGCGGTCGCCGATAGTCGCCGGCAGGTAGCGGCACTCGCAATCTATCAATTCTCTCATTCTCTATCCATCCTGGCACTGAGCGAGCTCCTCGAATCTATCTGGCGAAACGGTTGGATGTTTGAATGGAAAATGGCGATTTTACGCTAATTTCGATCACAGATATCTCCCTTAATACAGTTCGAAATTCAATGAGACCTGGCTTAAGCCCTTCAGAAAAGCCTAACGAATCTATCTATATCAGGTTATATGGGGGTTTCATATGCCGTTATTCCGCTATCTGTGCGCAAAAACGAGGGTGCGAAACGCTAAAGTGAATCGGCAAGAGGCAAAAAAAACGCGAATAAATCGATGTTTTTCGGAAATATCTCCGTTGTTACTCATCCGATTGAAAATCTAATTAGTGAGCGGCACATCTGCACCTCAAGACGAATCGAACAGTACCAGGTGTTATGGGGTTTTAATGAGCGGTTTTCTTGGAATCCTAGGCAACAGATCATATAACGCTTAAATTGACAAAAACGAACTGATCGGTGCATAATAAGTGTCCGCGGACGCCACCTTCTTGCTCGGGGGTTTTGGACTTGGTCTGGTGGCTACCGCCACTTATGATTTTTCTCTCCTTTGCAATTTTATGTAACTCTTGAACTGTCTGAGATCTTGTAGTAGCTTCAATATTCAATACACGTAACAATTGATATTTCTTCATTCTACTGTAACCTTTTATGTTTTTTAACTTTGCAAGTTTTCTTAATTCTTTTACAGTGTTCTTATTTTTATTTAGACGATTTCAATTTTATTATACAGGGTGTCCCAGACCACCCGTGTAGGTACTTTTTCTCAAAAACGGCTGGGAGTAGATAGCTGAAACAAAAAAGTCAGATAGGGAAATGACCCCAAAGAATTCAATGAAAATATTTTCAAAGCCCCCCGAGGCCCCCCAGAGGGGTTTTGGGGGGGGGGGGGTTCGAAACACATTTTTCCATTTTTGGCGGGAAGAGCCTATAAATGGTAGAAAAATAAGTTCAGATTCTGAAAGAGCAACTCATTGCCGACATTTTTACTCCAGTAACTTTTCCCAGAAAACCCCAATTTTTGGGGTTATGGGCCCTTTTGGGGGGAAATTTTCATTCGGCCACTGTGACCACACTATTCAATATTTTTCAAAAAACTGAAATCCATCTGAAATAAGAGATAAAGTCCTTCCGATTGATGTGCCACATAATACTTAAAAGTGAAAAATTAAGGCCCCCACGTAGATTCCAAAATGTGGGGGTCTTTGGGTCCCCCCACGTAAAAAAAGTCAAATAGCAAGGTATGGCTTGTGATACGTCCATCGAAAGCCTTCAAAGAGTAGAATAAGATGACGCAATTCAAAATCGTCTACAATCATTACTTTCAAAATGGCGGCCATTTGAAAATTGTGGGTGTTCAAAGGAAAGTCCTGGGAAAGGAGTCCATAGATGAACGATACATAAATTAAAAGGCCTTAAAAAAAGCAAACGAATGGCGCAAACCGCAAATCAATCCGCCTCTTCAATCAAAAGTTATGACCGATTGAAACTTACAGGGCTCAATAAGGCCTATTTAAGGCTGCTTAAATTTCAATCGGTCATAACTTTTGATTGAAGAGGCGGATTGATTTGCGGTTTGCGCCATTCGTTTGCTTTTTTTAAGGCCTTTTAATTTATGTATCGTTCATCTATGGACTCCTTTCCCAGGACTTTCCTTTGAACACCCACAATTTTCAAATGGCCGCCATTTTGAAAGTAATGATTGTAGACGATTTTGAATTGCGTCATCTTATTCTACTCTTTGAAGGCTTTCGATGGACGTATCACAAGCCATACCTTGCTATTTGACTTTTTTTACGTGGGGGGACCCAAAGACCCCCACATTTTGGAATCTACGTGGGGGCCTTAATTTTTCACTTTTAAGTATTATGTGGCACATCAATCGAAAGGTCTTTATCTCTTATTTCAGATGGATTTCAGTTTTTTGAAAAATATTGAATAGTGTGGTCACAGTGGCCGAATGAAAATTTCCCCCCAAAAGGGCCCATAACCCCAAAAATTGGGGTTTTCTGGGAAAAGTTACTGGAGTAAAAATGTCGGCAATGAGTTGCTCTTTCAGAATCTGAACTTATTTTTCTACCATTTATAGGCTTTTTCCCGCCAAAAATGGAAAAATGTGTTTCGAACCCCCTCCCCCCCCAAACCCCCCTGGGGGGCCTCGGGGGGCTTTGAAAATATTTTCATTGAATTCTTTGGGGTCATTTCCCTATCTGACTTTTTTGTTTCAGCTATCTACTCCCAGCCGTTTTTGAGAAAAAGTACCTACACGGGTGGTCTGGGACACCCTGTATTATTTAATAGACAAAAATTTTATAAAGAAAAATATTTTTCCCTTGTTCTTAGTTTTTTGTATTATTGAGTTGAAATGAATACGAAACTATTCTCTTTTACCAATTCTAGTCTTGTTTTATGATAATTTGATTTTAGGTGAGCATTGTAACTTAAAAATTTAACTATCCTTCCACATTCACATTTTTTCTCAACGAATTTCTTACTATCTACATACTTTTTCATTATTTCGTTTCTACATTCTTTACACCAGTGTTGACTTTTATTGAACTCGCTTTCTTTTTTTATTTGTTTACACTTTGAACAGCGACAAATGTCATAAGTCTACTAATTTTAAAATATTGTTGAGTTTATTAGACAAGTCCATTTTTCTTAATGTATTTATACAGAAAAAAAAATTAATAAGAAATTTATTAAGAATAAAATAGATCTGCAACCTTGTCAAAAATGGACAAAACTTTTTAAATTATCTTTCCACTCGATTCATTTTTGTTGGATAATAGTTGCATCATTATTTATGCTGGGGACATTTACAGTTGTTATTTACTTTTCTTAATATTATTAAACCTAGGTCCTTTTTTGGGATCTGATTTCATTTTTTTCAATTCATCTGGGGTCAATTCTTTAGTATCCAGTTCAGAAAATACAGGTTTAAAATCGTAATGAAATTTTATATCTTTCAGGGATTTTTTCATATACTTAGATAATTTTTTATCCTTAGAATCTACGATAGTAGTAGAAAAGACATTATTTAGTTCCTCAACGCCAGAATTATCATTATGTTTTTCAGCTTGAGATTTTATGATTTTTTTATATTTCTCTTCCCTCTCGAGCAGAGTTTCTATCAACTCCTAATTTTTAAAATTTGCATATTTATAAATATCTGAAGTCGTACTTGTTTGTTGTAGAGCAATAAAAAACTGCTTCATAATAGTTTTCATATTACTGTTGATATTTTTTAATCCGTCTATGGCTTGAATGATTCTTTCTAAATTACTTTCCTCGTCTTTTATCAATTCTTCCAATTCCTTATTTTTTGAAATTATTTTATCTATACCTTCAAGTTCAATTTTAGAGGGCATATATCTTTTTATTTGACTTTCCATTTATTAGAATAAAATTTTATATTTTTCATTGTATGGTAAAGTAAGGTACTGTAATGTGAGGTAATATGGTCCTGAAATGAGGTAATATTGTATGGTAATGTGGTATGGTATGGTAAAAATAAAATAAATTTTTTATATAAATAAATGACTCCAAACGAGTTGATTAAAATATTAAAAGAATACAACTTCAAGAAAAATAGTGTGAGAAGTTTTTCTTTGAAATATAAAATAACTGAAAAGACTATTTTAAAATATTTAAAACAGCATAATAAACCATACAATAATAGAAGCAAAAGTCATGAAATGCCTAGAAATCGTCTTGGTCAGTACACGTTTAAATTTGCAACACCAAAAACAGACTGGTGTAAATGATAAAGTTGTAAATAAATCGTGTGATATGAAAGATAAAAATGTGACTAATGTTGAGCAAAAGTCTTCAAATAAATATTTAAACGTGGATACTCAAATAACATCACATAAAAAGAATCCTGTAAAAAATTTCAGTGAATTTAGTAAAAAATATGACAAGTTTTTTCGTGAATCTTCATAGTTATAAAAGTTGATTGTCTCTATAATGTGTAGTTTTACAATACATGACTTTGTCGAGTGTATTACTTGAATCGTGACGTAAGAATATAATCAACGATCAGAAATTGGTGACTCAAGTAAAAATGTACGGTAAGTAATTATACATTCGAACCTTTTATTTAGAATAGGTATATTATCTGTTTGACAACTCTTTAGAAGAGATTGTTGTAAAAAATTAAACAAAAATCTAGAAAAAATGAAAGATGATTTTTTCAAAAGAATGAATGAAGAAATAATTTTGCTTAATTCAAAGAAAGAAAATAATTAATAAATAAAAAATTGTACCTGCACTTTCCACTGATATCTGCTTTCGCCGGAATGATAATTGATCAAAATAATGGATTATGCACGGCGCTCGTAACCAATACACTTGATAAAAATTATCATGATGTAGAGGCATTGAATGAACGAGCTTCTGTGTTTTAAAGTCGTTGCTTTTGTATCAGCTGTAATTTTTTCATGTACTAAAATGGCTCGGCTTTTGTTATTTATTTTCAGAATAATTATGTATGTTAATACCTGGACGACTGCGAATCAGCCTGTAAGTACAAATGCAATAACTATAATGTTACATTTATTTACTAAATTTATTGGCTTCGTGCAAACTATGTCTGAGGGTAGGCTTGACACCAAAGTCCACAAAAGTCTCAAGTTCTATTTTTTATGTAAGAAAAAATGAAACTCTTACTCAGTCTTTTTATTGATGTAAAATCGGGGATGAATTAAGGAGAGAAATTACATTTGAAACCTTGTAACAAGGTTAGTTACCAACAAATCTGTTCGAAACTCATTTTTTGAGCGACGGTTCTGATGCGACTCATGAACTACGATACATCAGTTTCTAGCTCTATAGTTTTTAATAATGGCTAATTATTTCTTAATTCACATTTATTTTCAAAAAAGTTCTCTCAGTTTATCAGTATTTCTTTTTCCTCATTTAGAAAGGGTCCATTTGGTTTGGAAGAGTGATTTTTGAAAAAACAATCTTCTCACTTCTCTGAAAAATGTAACATTTAACTTCCTTTCTAATCGATGTTCTATTTAAATACCTGTTGTTTTAATATAATTATTGTTATTGGTAACATGTGTTGTTATTTTTTCTTTTTTAAACAAGTAAGTAATTAAACTTTTATTTGCTTTTCTGTTTAAGATGCCCAATTATGAAGAGTAGTCCCTCCTTGCAGATGATATCGGAGCAATTTTACACCTAAATAACCACACAGTAGAAAAAGATCTATTGATGCGATTAGTTTTAAGAGATAGAGCTCTATCTCTTAAAACTAATCGCATCAATAGATCTTTTTCTACAGTGTGGTTATTTAGGTGTAAAATTGCTCCGGTATCATCTGCAAGGAGGGACTCTTCATAGTTGGGCATCTTAAACAGAAAAGCAAATAAAAGTTTAATTACTTACTTGTTTAAAAAAGAAAAAATAACAACACATGTTACCAATAATAGTAATTATATTAAAACAACAGGTATTTAAATAGAACATCGATTGGAAAGGAAGTTAAATGTTACATTTTTCAGAGAAGTGAGAAGATTGTTTTTTCAAAAATCACTCTTCCAAACCAAATGGACCCTTTCTAAATGAGGAAAAAGAAATACTGATAAACTGAGAGAACTTTTTTGAAAATAAATGTGAATTAAGAAATAATTAGCCATTATTAAAAACTATAGAGCTAGAAACTGATGTATCGTAGTTCATGAGTCGCATCAGAACCGTCGCTCAAAAAATGAGTTTCGAACAGATTTGTTGGTAACTAACCTTGTTACAAGGTTTCAAATGTAATTTCTCTCCTTAATTCATCCCCGATTTTACATCAATAAAAAGACTGAGTAAGAGTTTCATTTTTTCTTACATAAAAAATAGAACTTGAGACTTTTGTGGACTTTGGTGTCAAGCCTACCCTCAGACATAGTTTGCACGAAGCCAATAAATTTAGTAAATAAATGTAACATTATAGTTATTGCATTTGTACTTACAGGCTGATTCGCAGTCGTCCAGGTATTAACATACATAATTATTCTGAAAATAAATAACAAAAGCCGAGCCATTTTAGTACATGAAAAAATTACAGCTGATACAAAAGCAACGACTTTAAAACACAGAAGCTCGTTCATTCAATGCCTCTACATCATGATAATTTTTATCAAGTGTATTGGTCACGAGCGCCGTGCATAATCCATCATTTTGATCAATTATCAGCAGCTAGTACTAAAAGTTCTTACCAGTGGTGAAGCGTGTAGTGAGGCATTGTTGCATTTCGTTCATTTAAAACCTTTCCGAACTCCTGAGATTTCACTACACACCCAGCAGCTCCATATTTTTCATGGGTTTAAATGCGCACAGTACAATGTTGCCACATTGCTGTATTTTGTGAATCCCATGAACTCGGTAGCGCAAAGACATCCGTGTAGAGTACTCACATTATTTTCATTTTTAAAATCATGCAATACTGATCCTTGTTCTATTCAGGGTACTGGAAACATTTTAAACTCTTTAAACTCCATGCCTGCTGAATTTCAAATACTGTCCCCTTAATAATAAAAACTATTAGTAGTCAAGTATCAGAAAAAGTTTAGTATTTTGAAATTCATAAAGGGAATTTTTTCCTCTTGTAGAATTGACTTAGCTTTTCACAAGTGACATTCAAATAAAAGTGAATGACAGTTGATGTGAAAGAACATTGGTAAGTCTCCAAATGTCTATGTAAGTATCGAAGTATGTAAGTACCTATTGTACCTACTCAACACAGTGACTAATTGCCTCTAAAATTTCAGAAGCTCTTGCTATAATGTTGTCTCTAGAAATTAGGTAAAGCTTAAAGAAGAAGATCTTAGCAACTTAGCTTTTTTTTCTACAATTGAAGCGTTGAAATATATAACGAGGTATGCGCCAAAATTTCGATTTTGGGATTATTTTTGGGAAAAATTCTTTAAAATATCGCCAATCCAGAAACCTTGTCCAAAAAAATTGGAAAATTTTTGAAACTCCCTAAAAAAATTAATGAAAATGACGCCTGGGGTATGCGCCAGCGTTATTTCCAGATATAACGAGGTATCCGCCAGTGATGTTTTCCTATATAAACTAGGTATCCGCGCCAGCTCCCTCGATTCAATGACTGCAGCTCATCACTCTCACTGGTTGATGTTGACAAAGATTACGGATTTGGAGGTAAATATCGAGTCTAAATGAAACTAGAGGCTATGGGCCGCTTCGCGGCCATTGTTATCTGTTTTTGTCAATAATTTTATTTATTTTAATAACGTAAGTTAATAATTATTTGATTTATACGTATCTGAGCGTAAATTCAACGCAAAGCAATTTGAATTGCATGATGAGCCAACGAAATACATCAATCAATTATTATTTACATCTATTTTTTATGTTAAAGCAACCCATAAATAGGGATGAAAGTACAACAGCTGCTTACATCCATGCGAAAATGGGTGAGTAGTATATAAGCAAATTTTACCATCGTAAGTATGTTTCGCTGCTAATCCAAGGTCCGAAACTTTTGGGAAACAACGTACACCAAAAATTCACGACCAACCGATGCATTGTGGCCTTTGTGATTTTTTTTCGTTAATCATTCATCTACATATAATTATTTATTTTAAATTATACAAGTTAATCATTTTTTTTTTTTTTTAATGTACTTATTTAACTGTTAATTCAACCCAATGCAATTTAAATTGCGTTTGACGGCGAAATAAATCAATTATTTACATACATCTAATTATTACTAGCATCGCGGAAATAGAAATGAAACAAACATCGCGAGCTGCGTAAATTGATGCAGAAACGGGTGGATGGTAAGCAAGCATGTTTTACCATCCCAGGTTCCGGTGCTAATGCGAGGTCCGAAATTTTTCGAGAAACAACACACATCAAACATTTGAGACCATAACCCAAAGACTTTTATTAATACTATCTTGACTGAACATAACGCCTGTCCGCTATATAAAGACGATTGGTTGGCAACCACGATCACAGTATGTGCTAAGATTTTAGAAAATGTGTTGGAAAAAAAAAAAAATAATAAAAAAATAATAATTAAGAATACTTAAAAAAATGTATTTTTCTATACAACTCGGAACTATTTGAAAGCTCATCATATGCAAAGTTCAAATTGGGCCGGTCCATTTACTTGTATATACAGCTTTCTCGATCGTAAACATTATCTATTAATAAAATATATAAATAGATAAATACATCAATGTAAATTATTTAGATAAATAGAAGATATTTTCAACTAAAATGAAAGGAAATGAGTAAATAAATAAATAGTTACAAGAATGAAAAGATAATCTCATAACATGCAAACCAATTTTTTAAGAGAATTTCACAAAGCTTGAAGCGACGTTGCTGTACGTTGTACAGCGAGCGACGTGGCGCATACCTCATTATATCGGAAACACGCTTGGCGCTTACCGCGTTCCAAAATCGTCATTTTTCAACATTTTTTTTAGAAGTTTTCAAGACATCTAAAGTAATTTTTTTTTCACTGGTCATTTTTTCCGGTAGGTAAACTACTCCTCTGAATTTTTTTCGATTTTTTGAGACATTCTTTACAAAATGGCGCACAAATTGTCCTTTTTCTCGAAAAGTTACTTTTGGCGCTTACCTCACTATATATTTCAACGCTTCAATTGCTTGTAATCAGAAAAATAAAATGCACAGTGGGGTGAGAGCAGTGGCGTAGCTATAGGCCCCGCTGACCCCGCCGGGCGGGGGGGCGCAACGCATCGGGGAGCGCAAAAATTTTGAAAAGCGAAGGAGGAAGAGCGAAAAGGAGAAAAGGAAAGGAAAAGGGAAAAAAAGGAAAAGGGAAACAAAAGGAAAAAGAAGAAAAGGAGAGGAAAAGGAGAAAAGGAAATGAAAAGGGAAAAAAAGGAAAAGGGAAACAAAAGGAAAAAGAAGAAAAAGAGAGGAAAAGGAGAAAAGGAAAGGAAAAGGAGAGGAAAAGGAGAAAAGGAAAGGAAAAGGAGAGGAAAAGGAGAAAAGGGAAGAAAAGAGAACAGATTGAGAAAAATAGAAGCTAAGAAAAGTAGGGAGAAAGCAATGTAAAGGCTCTAAGTGCTTCTGCCGAAATTCACGTTCACAAAGCTCGGAGCTTTTTCAAACTCATGATAGAGATATATTTATTTAGTTTTATCATTGTGAATAAATAAACTTAATTTTTCTACATTATTTTCAATAATTCTTAGAGAAAGGAGTTTTTCCGAAAAAGGCTCCGACTTGCACGGGTGTGAGGGGGGGCTCCACCGAAGCGGCCAATTTTTTCCTTAAAAAAGGGGGGCGCCGCATTCGAATCGGCAGGGGGGCGCTTGCTCAGCTAGCTACGCTACTGGTCCAAACATCAGTGTCAGCCAAAAGTCCTGTTACCGTGACGAGGAATCGCCCTAATATCGAAAAGTAGTTAAATGGGGCTCTTGCAAACTTTTGCTGAGAGCAAAAGAATTCTAATACAGTGTAAAAACCAGCAAAAATCACGAAAATCATACCGACAAAGTCTAAACTTCATAAAGAAGCTCACTTAACTGCTTTGACGGCAAGTTTGGCGGCTCAACGCAGGTATCATGGGAGATTCCTGTCTATAATGTCACTTTCTCTACGAAAACACAGAGGTATGTCCCAATTTAGATGAGAATCTTCCATGACACCTGCGTCTCTCCGCCATTAGGTAGCTTGTAAGCTCTATTCTGAGAGTGAATTTCGTGATTTTTTGTGTACTTATCGTCATGTTAACAGGTTTTTATGCAAGAGTCAACTCTTCAATTTCCTATATCAAAAGTTTGCAAGAGCCCCATTGGGAAAATATCGAGAATTGTCAAAACAAAATCAACTCAAAGAAGTTTTTTTATTCTGATGCTCTCTTATTGTAGATATTTCGGATACGCAAACTCTCGATGCCAATCTGATTGTAAGAGGATGAAGTGAAAAAAATGGGCGGGCTGGGCACATACCACATGTCTTGACAAAGAAGTCGAAGCCTTCAAGTTGGGCAATTCCGGGCGATAAATTGTGTCCAGCGTGACACTCCGAAGATCCGGCGAGAAGTTAAATAAACGCCTGGTGCAGTTCAACAGTTGTCCCTCGCTCATTTTCGAGCCCTATAAAACGAACAACGAATCGGCTCTGATCACAAGAACGAGAACACTTGATGCTGCCACCCTCTGCCGTTCATCTCACTGTCCACCCCGATTGTATTCATCTGATATCACGAGGATGTTCAGCGCCACGTGTTTACCATCCCTGCGTGCCTCACTCACACTGACGCACATTCCACGAACACACGCGTTTCAATATCAAAACGTAAACAACCTCCTCTTTGTCTGCAGCGGCAGACTGTCCGTCGTTGATTTATCCGCCGAGAGTGGACAGAGATGAGGAATGTTGCCAAAAGTATCGCATTTCTTGACAAATCTGATGAAAAACTGTTAAAAAATCGAAACTGAAAAAAACCAGTCGAAAGTTCCGAAAGAAAGAGAAACCGATAGGAGCGTAATCAAATAAAATATTTTGAGATTAATAATGGGGGGGGGGGGGGAGATTAAGATAAACTATTCGATCACAGAAATTGTATCAATCAAGTTACAACTTATCCGATAAGTCTTATCGAGACAATAGCTAGAACAAAAATCAGCCAAAGAATCAAAGCGGGACTGTTGGACAGCTAAAATATTAAGACACAAACTTATCGCGCACATAAGCTGGCATTCGAAAGAAAAAAAGTGTGTGGTGTTGACGTATCACCAATAAGTATCATAAGCATTATTGAGTTTATGTGATTAAAGCAACAGATAGTGAGTTTCCTTCAAACTTGGGAGTTAGGGACATACGATCAATTCGTTAACAGATTCGACTGATCAGCCGGAGAGACGCAGGATTGTTCAGAGTAGGCAGCACAACCAACCATATATTATTAAAGGAGGGATGGAATGGAATGCCTTTCACCTCAATGGACATTTGCAACAAACTTAAGAACAAGTGACAACAACTGTCAAAAGTTTACAGGTTGGAGCACTTTAAAGGATGGGAATGCATATGCTTTAAAATTAATTACTATGTAGCAATGATATTTATTGATAAAAGTCCACAATTGTCAAGAAAAACTACTGATGATATAGCGACTTCGATTTGATATTTACAACGACATCAAGCATTTTCATTCTACTGACAAGGCTCGCGGTATTGGACTGCGCGAAAGAGGACGGATTATCACTCGAAAATTCACGAAAACAATTCCTTTTCCCGCGTCAAAAAAATAACTGATCTCATTATTATCTAGTTTTCAAAATGGGAATTTCAGGGGGAATCGAGCGGACGAGAATGTCGAGAACCCCATCGCGTAGACCACCGAAATAAGACTGAAACTTCTCCGAATGAGCGACTCAGCTCAGAAAAAGCAACGTTGTCAGACTTTGAAAGAAAAAAATGTCCTGACTTCCCATCAACCAAGTTTTTACCCTACATCTCGCAACACTGAGCGGGAGATGAGTGGGTAATTTTAGAAGAGCAAACAGGACTTCTTGGTGGTGGCGGCTTTATCCACAATATACATGAGTATGTGTACAACCCTCGATGGCTGGGGGGAGGGGATAAGGGATGGGACATAAAACAGCGAGAGAGGGCTAGAGGAGAAGGAAAGAAAGAAGGTCAAGAGACCTGTTATTATTTACATCGGGAAGATTACATCCCAACGTTCCTGCTTCCTGTTTCGTCTCGTCCACGATGCGGCGTTACCAGGTAGTGGTAAAAAAAATAATCTCTTTTAACATCAAAAAAAGAAAGTCAGACAGGTGCGCGACAGAGAAATGCTGGTGCACTTATAAATACTATGTATAGTAAACTATGTAGCGATTTTATGTAATATGTCAACCCCCTCTGATGGTAAAAGCTTCAAAACTGTGTGCTATGAGAGTAAAAAAATACGCGTATCTCCAAACAAACAAGTATGAACAGTACTCTTCAAGCGCTGGGACCGCAAATAGTTTGAAAAAATAAACAAAGGAAATAAATAAAAGAAAATTGAAACTAGACGCGATTGGGGGGGGGGGGGTGGCTTAGGTATGCTCCTGATTGTAGCCTACACAGCCAATTATAGACAAATCGAAAGAAAGGAGAGTTATCTGTTGTTTATTGTCAGAAGACACCAGATACTTGAAAGACTTGGTAGAACGAAAACTTTGAGAGCAAGTGGGCTGAAGAGGGGTGGTTATTTATTTACTGGATTTTGGCAACACAGCTAGTCTACAGCCCTTGAAGGAGTTTCTACAACCACCCTAGTCTACTCATCGCCCAGAGATCCTTCATACCTCGCTAATCGAGCAGGTTTACTCCAGAGCGAAAGAAACAGAGACTGAGAAAGAAAGAGACGAACTGAGTGTATTGGAGGAGGGAGAGGGGGGAGAGAGAGGGGGGAGGGGCGGGAGGAGCACCTTGGCGAGATTTCCTCTCGAGATCATCGAAAAGCAAACAAAGTCTTTTCTCATCTTTCCAGCTAATTTACGCTTTGAACTTCCACTTGCATTTTTATACATTCTGAAAGTTCCCCCTACTCCTGCTGTCACTTTTCCGAGTCGAGCTATTAATAGTTAACAAGCTGGCTTTTCAGCCACGGAGGAGGTTTGCCGGTGCATGTTTACAGAAAACATTTCCGAGAAAAATTCTGGTAAGGGTGAGAATGACAAAAGTTTGTCGAGTTCGCGGTTTTCAGAATCGAGAAAAATTCGGTCAATACAGATGAGCTATGGAGTTTTGAAAGAATGATCACGCATGTCAAAAGGAATCGAAGATTTCAAACAGAAAGCAAAGCGTTTCTGCAGGCAGACCAACAAACTAAAAAATTCCCAGGATCTGAGTAGTTCGAGAGAAATACAAACGCCTGATCCGCCCATGACATCGATAAGCACGTCACGTCACGTCGCGTCGCCGCGCCGCACAGTATAGGAAGAGTCAATGGGAAGGGCCAGACATGGAATATATGAGTAAAATTACAAATTTGAATGTTTTTTACAGTAAAAAAACTAACTATAAAGGGTGGTTTTAGCAGAAAATGTTACGATAAAATCAATGAAATTACTTCCAAACTTCTACGTGGCGCATTAACAAAGATGAAAGCATTTTAAGTTGCCAGGTCATGTCCGGCCTCTCCCATTGAGTCACTTCACTGTACGCCGCACTATGGGCTGAGATCGAAAAAAAGTGGCCAAAAATCAGTTATGAAAAATCATCAAAAATCATCGTTTTCGACCTTTCAAAATCAATCTAAAACTTTCCAGTGACATTTCTAGGTTAGAATGACTTGTTAAAAATGTTCTCCAGTGATTAAAATTGATCTCAAAAGGTTAAAAATGATAAATTCATGAAAAATTTAGTCTCTGATTTTTGGCCACTTTTTGACGATCTCAGACCATAGTGCGCCGTCGCGTCGCGCCGCACGATGCACTGCGTGAGAGATTGTGAAAAACCCCTTCAAACGAAACAATGTGCAACTTCCGACACAACAGAAAACTCGTAACCCTTTCTGTACTAATTGTAAGTCAAAAACTCAAATCAAGTTAGCAGATAAATATTCCCACTCTGTGGTACTTGCTGTTGCCTACATCGTCAATTGAAGGCGCTATGTGATCCATGATTTTGAATCATTGTTAACTATATTCAACGCGAACTATTTTCAATCTAATTAATTGAAACTACGTGACACAGATTACAGTGAACGAATATGTTTGAGATTGGTAATTAAAGGGTTAAAATTAACGTTAAGTAATTATCGGAACATTCAGATTGACAAATATCGTAATATCGGTGATAAAAGTGGTTTGAGACAAATATATACATTCCAGGAGAGTCTACTTCAATTTTCAAGGTAGATGTCTAGCAAGCAAACGAAACCAGCACTTTATATTGGGCGTATAATCATTTGGGAGACGCGCTGATAAACAGAGCGACAGCCAGGGAATCGAGGCGGAAAGTTGACTTTACAGTTGCTTCTCGCAAGAAGAAAAAAAGGCCAAGGGGTAGGAGAGGGGGTCGGAGGGGGGAGGGGGGAGACTGCGGCTCCATGAACCACGAATCATCGGGGTTGGCCGGTTGTCTGTCGCTTCCAAAGTGGCCAGATAAGGCCCAAAAACCGCGAGCTTTGGTGTAAACTCACATGGGGGAGTTTTGCGCTTTTTCAGCCAAATCTGGCATCTACGGTCGCGTCCATCTCATTACCGTCCGCTTACATAAATAGCGCTCCGCGTTTGGTTTTTCTCGACCGGCGTACCCAGCTTTTTAATTTAAAGTCAACGACCTCCGGGCTCAAAGCGTCCCTGTTTCCTTGACCCCCGGTCCATCATCGTATTTCCACGACAGGGGATAATTTTCCAATATAAACACAGAGATGCTACCAACTCTGCAATTCAAAGAGGTATACGAACAGCTTCGCCAGAGAGGAATTTTCAATTAAGTTATGACAATGGAGCTCGTTGCGTAAGATACCTAGTCCGAACTAAAACTTTATTCGCGAAAAAAAAAAAAAAAAAAAAAAAAAAAAAAAAAAAACGAAATTACGGATTCAAGACATCTTTACACTTCTTTTTTCTCTCAGAGCTTTTTATTTATGCAGTGCGTTGACCCAAAGCATTTGCATCAGCAACCCCCCCCCCCAAATCAGTGGCGTACGCAGGATTTTTTTTGGGAGGGGCTCGCATTGATAAGCGTTTAACAGAAAATTATTCCCCCCTTCCCCTCCACCCCCAAAAATCTGAGGTCTGGGGGGGGCTTCAGCCCCCTTAGCCCCCTCCTGCGTACGCCACTGCCCCAAATGATAGAAAGAATACCTAGATAAAGACTCTGCGTATATATACCTACATACATACGCAACTTTGTTAAAAAGTCCTGTTAGACTCCGTTCGGAGAGAATAATCTCGAAGTGGAAATCAGTGGCGTAGGTTGAAATCTGGCAACCTTGTATTGCATCCATTTAAACCCATGTACCCCCCCCCCCCACCCGAAGTTTTAAGATATCGATCTATAATAACGTCAATTTTCCCTATAGAATGAGCTGAAAACAAGTATACTTTAAGAAAATCAAGGGTATCTCCAACCGTAAAATAGTTTTAAGGTTCCCCCCACCGGCCACCCCTCGAAAATTTTCTGCCAACGCCACTAGTTAACGGACGTGATAGCTTCGTTGTTTTCGTAGAGAGGAGTATCTGGCAACTCAAAATACGGTTTCAAAATCTGGCTGTTTCTTTCTAAAGGAAAAGCAAAAACGTAAAAAGACTTGTCCCATTAAGGGCCATTTTCTGCCCCCCCCCCCGTTTGATCAAAAATTAAAAGTCTGGAAAAGTAAAAAAAAAAAAAAAATATGGATTACGTGTGCTTGGAGGTCTAATCTAAAAAAAATATCAATGAAAGGGGTATTTGTAAATGGTTAGTATACCCGATTCGTGTGAATATGGCTAGTTTAGCGATTTTTCGAGAAAAACGGCTATTGTTCACTATAAAATTGCAACTTTAGGTATGAGCACAAGAGAGAGACAGCTGCTACTTTAAATATGTTATTTACTGCATCAAGATAAGTATTTTATCTCCCGGGGAAGCTGTCACTCGCTTGTGCCCAAACCTGAAACCTAACTAAATAGCCGTCCACTTGATTCGTCGTTTTTTCCCGAAAAACCGCAAAATTAGCCATATTCTTACACTAATCGGGTGTACAAACCATTAATAAATACCCCTTTCATTGATATTTTCTGTTACATTAGACCTCCAGTCGCAGGTAATCCACGGTTTTTTTTTACTCTTTTCAGACTTTTAATTTTTGACAATAAGGAGGCAGAAAATGGCCCTTAGTGGGGTAGGTCCTTTCCTTAATTTGTCCCCCTGATTTTACAAACACATATTAAGGAATCGTACTAAAAATAATCCTCTTAAATCTTAATGCAGATTGGCTGGTTAGTTCACCTCGGGGGGATGCGACTGAGCCGGGAGATTTTGAAACGTTTAATTGAGTTATGACCCTTGCAAAAACACCGAAGATATGACACTAAACCCATTGGTGGTTGGGGGGGGGGGGGGGGTAAACAAAACTTAATATTTCTCGAAACTATCCCATTCGCAGTGCTTCGGGTCTTACAATCACGATAAAAACGCCTGCCGTTGGCTGTTTATGCAATTAGGTAAGCAGTGCAGCGGTGAGACAAATAATGTGCGGCGCAGGTTGACAGGCGAGACGCGCGCGGGGCGGACGACACCTAAATAGGAATCTACAGCCACTGTAGAGTCTACTACAGTTGCAGTGGGTCTACACTCTACAGGCGCCACCTCGCGGTGAAGAGATCATAACTCACAGAGATACTGCAGTCTAAAACGCCAAAACGATACCCTATTTCACCACGATTTCATTACGAGTTTCTACAGCTTCGACACAGATGTCTCTCTACGCCCGGCCGCGCTCAAAATAAAGTTCACCGTCGCATTATACATTGTGCCTTATTCAGTTGCCATATAAGCATAAAGCGTTATCTTCCTTTAAACTTTGATGCAATGGCGGCTCGTGAACAATCGATAACCACTTTACTCCCGTTTGAGTCTATGCAAAAGTATCGATTTATAGGGTTTTCGATTTGAACCCCCTGAGGATCGATCATTTTCAATTGCATTCTACTACGGAGACATCGATACATCGCATTTCCCGCCGATGCTTTCATGTGATTCCATACAACACTCTTACAATTAGATATTTCGATCCAATTGAAAGCGCTTCTACAGTTTCTTTCGTATTTCCAGGTAATTTTGAATTGAAAAACAAGGAACAAACTAAAATTCGGATCGTAGGATCTCCATGTAATTTTTTCTGAGTTAATATTTTTGAGGCTGAAATTGAAGCGTAAAAATTGGCTGATGAGCAGGCACAGCTCTCGCACGGAAAAAAAAAGATCAGTGAAAATAACTAGACGGATACCTGATTTTGGCACCTGCTAGATGTTATGGTAAACTTGACCAGAAGTATGGTACATTTACCGATACTCTGAGTAAGTTCGACATGCAATCAGGTAACATCACCTAGTACCGAGTCAAAACATAGTATACTTCTGGTTAACATTACCATAACATCTAGCAGGTGCCAAAATCAGGTATCCGTATGGTTATTTTCACCATAGTTTTTTTTCCGTGGCGAGCTGAGGTGTGTGTGTGTCTCTATCATTGAAGAAACAAATAGGATCAACCGAAGCAGCTTTTTAAAATAGCTTCGCAGAACAAAAGTTCTAGCTCTACCGGAGAAAGTTGCAGTTGTACTGAAGCACTACTTCGGGAAAGTACCAGCCTTTCTTCTTGCTTATGCTCTCCCGAAGTAGTGATTCGGTACAGCTGCACCTTTGCTCCAGCAGAGCCAGGACTTTATAGCTTTACGAAGGTATTTTAAAAGGCTGCTACGGTTGTACCTAAACTTTTTTTTCTCGTAATCAGCTTTCGATAAGTCTACGGATTTAGAGGAAACTGCCATATATAATTAAGAAGAAAAGGGTGACTTATAAGCCAAATGATGGCTTGACCTCAGGGGTTTTTTATTGGACGAAGAGGAGGAAGGGGACTTTAGCTAGAAAGCCTGCGCTATTGGATCTATATGGAAAAGAATTGATCTTTCTAGGCGGTTCAAAGGAACCTTCAAATAAATCGATACATTTCTGAAGGTTCAAACGGGATGAAAACGATAAAAGATTGTTCACGAGGCTCCCGCAGCTGCGATGAATAAAACGTGATAATTAACAGCCATCTGCCTGACGGGTGAAAGTGAGATAGGACTTATGACTCATTCGCACTCATAAAAAAAACTTACAATAATTAGCGTAATTTGAATAGCCGTGAACACTGAACAGTGGCGCAGGCATATATAATCTCTTCTAAACGCAATTTCTGTATAATTTTCCCCATGAACGCAAACGTTGAAAAAGGATAAAACGAGGGGAATAGACCCCCCCCCACCAATCTTTATGTCTAACATGCATGTTTTAATAGAAAAAGGAGAGGGATAGAAAATTTTTCGTTGCGCCGCTGTTGGCTATGAAAATAGTCAAGTTTTTATTTCTCAGCTAATTTTTTATCAATTAAATGGCTTAAAAAATCCGACGAGGAAAAATAAAATACGCCTACGTATCATAAGAACTTGGAGGAGTGAATTTTAGAAGTGTTCTTTTGTGTTTAACGTTATTTTCGTTTCTCTAGCATAATTTCAGATAATTCATAATAATCCATTTGTTGGCAGCTGTGGCAGCTCGCCGGGTGACTGGTGAGCCAAGTGAGGCACTCGCACTTCCTTACCTGATTTAGAAAAGGGAATGGAAGGAAACGTAAACCGTTCCTAAAATCACGCGGAAAGTAGTTAACTATTCGTACGCGAGTGGACCGTTTTCGTCTACATTAATAAATGAAGGCGCACCCATAAAAGTAAGACACGATTTTCCAATCGAATTGCGGGATCTTCCGGTGAGAGTATTTAAATCGGACACCTAGAGAGCTGCGCGTTGACATTAGGAGGTCAACGTATGACATGACCCCTCTCCACCTTTTCCCCCTCTTTCAGACACGGTCCGGTCTGTAATAAAGCAGGTCTATTCTATGATGTCATGATGTCCTCCATTTTCCTCTCTATTTCTAACTTCTCTCCTGCTTTTCTTTCTTCTCTTCCTTTCAGCCCTTTTACTCTTTTCACGGCTGGCTGACCCGAAATGGACAGCAGCCCATCTGGAAATTTCCCTATTTTCTGGGAGGTTAGACCCCATCCCCCCTCCCCGGAGGTAACCGGTGCCTATAGGTCTGTTTTCGTTGCCTCACCAGTTCTGACGTTTACGAGCCGCTCCTGGTTTGCAGTCAAAGTTTGCAACAGTCCCATACTAACAATTAAAGTCAGAATGCTTCGACTAGTTTGTGCCTTGCGGGATCAATGAGAAACTCAATTTTTCCCGGGAGACCATAATCTTTTGATTTCCGGAGCGAGGACCACAGGTTTAGACTTTAATTAGAAATCGGCTTCACTTTTTTTTTCTTTTTTTCATTCTAGAAGCGCCAATGCTCACAATCAGTCTAGTTCCGTTCAATTTCTTCGATAGAATTACAATTGATTGTTGAGCCTTTTCAATCCCCTTGCGCTGGCCTATAGCCTACGGACGGACGGAGGGGAGGGGACACCGGCTATCGAGCTCCGTAGGCGGCTTGAGCTTAACTCACTTAAAAAGACAATTGAACGACACAACGAGCGATGAATTGAGACACAAACGAAGAAGAGCGCCCGCCCCGTCCCGCCACGCCGCCGCACCGGCTTCGACACCCCTTCCCTCCCCTCGACCCCTTTCAGCGGTCTGAAAGTTTGAACTTCGAAACATTGACCTTTAATGAGGCCGAATGTTTGACAATTGGCCAAAGCGACAGTGAAATGGACGAGGATGATACAGTTCGAGTCGAGTCTCGCAATGAGCCGGTGGCAGCTAGTGCACAATCGATTCATCATTTCTCTTTCGTTTGAACTTGCTCAAAAAGGTATCGATTTCCCCAATCGATTCTCTCTGATGTTAGGTTTGTATGAAGGCGGCATCGATACATCGCATTTGAAGAGCCATCACTGCAACAGGCCTTGGAGAAATCATCTTCGGTTGCGATGATTTGGTGCGGCGAACGGTGGGTAGGACTTTGTAATTTTGGCGGCCAAAACCTACCAAAATAAAATCACTTTAAAAAATGATCTTTTTGAAGCCTATAATTTTAGACTCTCAGCGAATATTTCCCAGATAGAATTAATTTTGTGTTAGAGATGGTTCCAGTAAGTAAAATTTAAGCTAGGGAGCTTTTAAACGATAAGTATAGGCAATTTTAACGTTCTAAATTTTAACCACCGAATCAGTCATTTATTTTTTTTTGCCCACTGTGCGGTGTGCGGCGTTACAGAAGTCAATGATTAGCCGACAATGCTTTCATCGGTTGCAATCAGCTGTCAAAAAACTCAATTAGCGTTTCAAACTATCTCTCTCACTCTCACTTGACCCTCATGCGATACCAATGGCAAAAGTTGTGACGGATAGATAGGTAAAGCGACTGATTGTGAGTATGGAAATACATGTTAAGTTTTAGACGCTTGAAATATGGGTCATTTCCTGTGATTCTCAGCGTTATTTTATGCAGCCAGTGGCGTGGTGTGCAATTCGGCAACGTCGCAAAACGGCCATTTAAACCCACTAAAAATATCGAACTCCTGAGTGTTTGGTGGACACCTTCACATTCGACCTTTTACATGGGTTTAAATGGACAAAATACCACGTTGCCAAATTGCAAGCTACGCCACTGTATGCAGCTATGTATTAAAATTGCAAAGGTAAATAAATTTATTTATTTACAGTCCAAACATACTGCATCACATATCTACTTGTCAAAACTTTAGCCAGTGGTATAGTAAAAACGCCCAAAACGGCTCTCTCTTTCCAGAGTCTTTCTTACTCGAGGCCTTGTTAAACGACAATTTAAAATCAAAATCGCATCGAAATAACTCAAGAAGTTCATTTCTGCCAAAAAAAAGTTACAAATAATTGTCTCTGCATGCGTTTTAAGCGATGAGAGCGAGATAACAGTAAGTACAAAGTGTGAATCACATGAGAGTGAGAGAGATAGTTTGGAACACTCGAGGAACTTTTTCACCGGGTGGTCATCACAAAATCCGTAATTAGCACATTTTCGCCACGAACCCGCGGTGCAGCGGTTCTCAAAAGTTACATTACGCGGGAGCACCGCGATGATGGGCGCATTGAGAAGTTTTAAAATCAATATTCAATCTGTTTACAGACTTGTAGGAGTAATGGGGCTATTGCACACTTTTGCTATAAGCGATTTAATAGTCGATTATGGCGTAAAAACCTAAAAAAATAACGATGGTGGCACTAAAAACTTCCAAAATCCACTCCTAAACTCAATAAACGCAGTTATTTGCGGGAGCGTAATGGTGGCCGAAGGCACTAACAATGGGAGATTCCCATCTAACAATTCTGAAACTCCATCAAGAAGTGACCAATAAGAGACTACTTTCATTTGACACCGGTGTCACTTGGTGTTGCGGTACCATTCATCGGATGTGGATCATCACTCTGATGACTAATTACTCTGTGAATCATCCTTGTCAGCATAGAAAGAGTGACGAGATTAAGATAGGAATCTCCCATTGTTAGTGCCTTCGGCCACCATTACGCTCGCGCAAATAACTGCGTTTATTGAGTTTAGGAGTGGATTTTGGAAGTTTTTAGTGGTGCCATCGTTATTTTGTGAGGTTTTTACGCCATAATCGACTATTAAATCGCTTATAGCAAAAGTGCGCAATAGCCCCATTATTATAAATATTGCACGAGCGCTAATGTCGCTAATTTTAGGCAGCCCGTACTGAACTCTGAGTCAATTCGATATCGCAGCCTCTGAAGGAGCCTTCTCATCATGGGAGATTAGTCGGGGAAAGGAAAGACCTCCCAGCGAGAAAATAGAGATTGCCGAACTAACCCTTTTTCATGATAGCTGAGAGTTCATTGAGGAAAAATAGAGAGAAAGGAAAACTCATACAAAATAAGAAAAACTCATACAAAATAAAAAATACTCCTTTAAAAACACTCTGCACGAGTGAATGGATCGTGCGCACATGCAAGCGGAAATGAGCAAGAAATAACAAGGGTACCCGGAGTGAGTAAACAAACCATCACTCAAACCGATCCTTTCTTACAAAGAGATCATTCCAGAATTTGCCCCCCCCCCACCACCCCGATGTTTTGAGGTCAAAACATGCAAGTCTGCGAACCAAAGGATAGAAAATTCGTTTTGAATTTTGACGCGGAGTGCGAAATCAGAATTGTAAATCAATATTTGTGGATTTGGTTAACACACGTACAGTATCAACATCTATCAGTTTGTGAGAGTGCACGGATTAGAAGCGCAGTTGCAAGATGGAAAAAAAAAGTTCTTTTGATTCTGAGAAGAAAAGGGAGAGAGAGGGGAAAAAAGTTATGCGCGGTCGATCAAAATTACCTAGAATACAACGTCTAAAAGACCTCGTCGATAGCTTTAGATGCGTCGCCGAGAGGTCACTTTGTTACACTTTAAGTTGAAAAAAGTTTATCGCGACCAAATATATTTTTTGGGGATGGAGACTCCCCCCTCCTTTAGGGGGAACCAACCCCACTCCTGGTGGCAAGGGGGGGGGGGGAGAAAATGCCAAACAATTTAATTATTTTCTATATTTTAAAGGAGTGTTTCAACCGCTTCAAATCAAAATTAAAAACAACTGTTGTTTGAATGACATCTGGCAATAATGCTAATTCGATGGAAAGGATTTAGTGGTATGGACAGACGCGCATTCATAGAATATGAATTTTTGATCAAAACTTTACAGCCACTATGCCGTCCTCGAAATTTAAATGGCGATCTCGAAGGCGAAAAAAAGAGCACGAATAAAAATATGTAAACAAGTAAGACCAAATAAAGGCATAGCTCTCAATTCACAGTTTCAAATGTTGGTTGATGCTAGCAGAGTAGCAGTACCTCTAATTATTCAGAATGTCTCTTCGGACGCTGCGGGGGACGAATTCATTTGGTTTGACAATTGCACTGAGAAAAAATTCCTGTTGCTGCAACCGGACGTCTTGTTAATACTTACTCAACCGGAATTCCTGTTATTTCAACAGGAATACCTGTTAACATAACAATATTTTCTGCTGAAACAACAGGAATTCCGGTTAAGTAAGTATTAACAAGACGTCCGCTTGAATTAACCGGAAAATTTTTCTCAGTACGTCTTTCCTACAATTGATGTTTAAACACTGGTTTAAATGACAAAAAACCAAGATTGTCAGATTGCAGGAGATAGAATGACATTAACAGTTCAAGTTAATCAGCCAAGTCGGGATATACAGTAAAAATGGCACAATAGAGAAAGTCAAGGGGGCAAAAAGCGGGGTCGGGGGGAGGCAACGCCCTGTCGATCCTCACCCCCCCCCACCCGGTGCCGTGCCACAAGGGCTGCTGAGTCGCTTTAAAGTCGCTGCTAGTGAATGATACCAGAAAAAGAGCTTATGCCCTCGCATTCTTGAGTATTGAGTCGTCGCCCCCCCCCCCGGCCCCTTCATCTATTTTCCGCTTCTATCAAGTTGCACAGGGCTCCAAAGATCGTGGAGCCCCGGACCGCCCGCCCCGACCCGACCCAGACGGCAGACGGCGCTCTCGGGAAAGCGATATGCAGACACAGCATCATTCATCAGTCGATATTTCCTTTTATCACGGAGCTGAATAATATTAGTAATGGCATGAAAATGCAACTTCTGAGTTGCCAAACTTTGAACATGAAAACAAAGAGAACCTAGTTCAATTGATTTATGCAACGGGGAGATAATGGAATTGCCACCACTCTGGGCAGTTAGCCTTAGCACTCGCCTGAAAGTAATGGATGGGGTCGAAAGAGGACGAGAACAGGAAAAAAGACACTAATGGTATCATGTCTCGACTATAATGGGTAAAATCCTCTTCAACATCGTCCCCAAACAGAAAAACATCTTAAACCGTTCACTGTGACTTTGATGCAATGCAAGTTGGACTTTCCGCGCTGACACCAACAAATGTCCATGAAATTGCCATTTACGGTCAATTTAATGAAATCAATCAACACCACAAAACGAATGAACTTTTCTGTTGAAGAAGTTGCTTTCAGTGGCGAAGCGTGCAATCTGGCAACATTGGCAATGTTTGCTGCATTTTAACCCATGAAAACAATCGATCTACAGAATGTGCGGTGATCAACCTGGCCTTTCGTAAGAGTTTAAAAGGACAAAAATAAGTAACGTTGCCAAATGTCGACTTCGATAGCCTGGTTCTTTTAGCAAGTTTTACGAACCATAAATAATAAATCGTTGAAATCATACGCAGTGTTTAAAGAATCAAAAGGTCATTCCATCTTTTTTAAATCTTAAAAAATGAAGTATGATTGCGATTAATATGTATGGTGAAATATTCTTAACTTTACTCAAAACACAAAAACCACTTCAACAGAAATATTCTTCCGTTTTGGTATCCCAGCTTAAAACGTTTTAATCATGATGCTATTGCCATGACATATGTATTTCGGCGTCAGCGAAACGTCAAGATGCTTTGCCGTGGAATCGCCCATATTCTCATGTCTGCGCGCGTCAACCTTGGTAGGTGCATGCAAGTAGATGCATTTAGTGACGTCGCTAGGAATTTTTGAGGGGGGGGGGGTTCAGGGTCCAAACACTGTCAAGATAGGTAAGCTCCGAGGTTAAATGTTTGCTTTCTCTGAAAATGCCAAAGATGACATTTTTCTGGGGCAAATTTTGGTGTCAAGGAGGGGGGGGGTTCCTGGCGCACACTAGGAACTCCCCCCCCCCCAAACAGTCTACGCCACTGGGTGCATTGGGGTGTAACGGATAAGTATTGAAAGAACAGATATAAGACAAGTCAATGAACCGACTTGCGTCACAAATCATTCAACTTCCGAGGGATGCATCATATTGCATAATCCGCACAACACCCTTATTACCGATCTCATGCATACATAAATTGGCAAATACCTGTATAGACTATAGAAGGTATGTGAATCTACTTTGCAATAATACTGAGGATTAGATACATTTTAATCACGGTGCAATCGATTTGGCGAAAGCTGCAAAATGAAGGTCCCGGGGATTTTAAGACCCGCTGAGTGTGCCGAAACTTGAATGGCAATAAGTTGTATTGAAAAATGCGCGACTAAATCGAAAGGTTCTATACAAATTCCACTCGAAATTTAAAACGAATGAACTCTTGATAGCTCAAACTAATACCTTCGCCCATGCTATACTCCTACTATCGTCAAGCTCACTGACCTAACCAAATTTGAATTAACTTGAACCCTTTATCGCGGAGGGATGAATTTAGGACTTAGGAGGGATGAAGATAAGGTTATCCTTCTCCAGTCAGCGTAACTTTTCCGTCAAGCACAAATATTTTGTATGCACGCATGTTGCCTTTACAATTCCAATTTATGAATGACACAAGACCTATAATTAGATTTTCTCGCAGCCATATTCACACGTGAACACATAGTCTGATCTCGCAGCGGCGGTAATGAGGGCAGGATGGGAGGGGGGAGGCGGAAGGTAATACTATGCTCTCCAGTTACTTACGAGTTGATGCTATACCGTGCCTTCAAAGGTTTCCCCAGCCATTTTCAGCCCAACAGTACGTGTTGCTTGCTTTGTAGAACAAGGACAAGAACAACATTGCTGTCAGACCGCAGGCGCAAATATACTGAATAAATAAAATTGGAAACCCGTATTTTTCAAAGAAAACTTTTCTTCCTATAAGAAAGCGGAAAAAACATTTAAAGGCGCAGTCATATAGCTGTAGTTGTCCTTTACTCGCCCATCTGTACAGTAGCATCATTTGGGGGGGGGGGGGGGCAAACATTCCCCGATCCCCCCGTATTTGAGACCCTCAAGAAAATTTGAAGGAGGGTCCAGATTTGGGAGAGAATTGAAAAAATAAAAGAAGCATTTTTGGGACTAGGAGCGCGCAAAGTAGAGACCCGTCTATTCTTCCCATTTCCACTTATTTTACGTTCAGCGCTTGAGCTATCGGTGAGTCAAGGGACAGTAAAAAAGAAAAGAAAGTCACCCCCCCCCCACCCAGGCTTTCGCTACAATACGAAACTTTCAGGCACAGTAGCATGCTTTTTTTCTAAAGTTTCTTTAATTTTCGATCTTAGCAAGAGAATACACGAAGTTTTGAAAATGGGTCGAGACCACCTTTGACCGTCAATTATTATGGAAAAATAAAAACTGTATCAACCAGTTTGCGACAAAGAGTTAAGGATTCATATCCTTTCTAACGATGCATCACAAGATCACAAGATAAGGGTTGCCCGCGTCGCGCCGGTCGAAAAATTCAGTCCCTCCCGGCTATATTGGGAGGCGTTATTGAAAATAGCATCCCCAAATAGCACCTCCCACGCAATTGAGAATGGCGGAAACTGTGTCGTTTTATCTCATCTCAATAATAACAAAAGGTTGGGGGGAGGGAGAGAGAGAGAGAGAGAGAGAGAGAGAGCTAGAGAGAGAGGGAGAGAGAGAGAGAGAGAGAGCTATGGAGATTGAGCGTTACCTTTTACAGTATCTGCATCAGGGCTCAGGACGCTAACAAGACGACGCGCAAGTATTGCATCGCACTTGAATCCATCGAACGGAGTAGATTTGACACAAATAAATGTCAATATACCTAACAGACATTTTCACGAACACCTTAAATCAAGTACATATTTTCTTCCCGCTGCACACAAAACATAGAAATCTTTACAGAGCACTGCGCCGCGCGATGATATCTGACAGCGGAGTGCCAAAATGTATAGCTACTCCATTCGCGCATATGGAGTGATTGAATTGTGGAGCACTGAGAAGTGAAAACTCTGGAGACTTTGGAGGACTATTCATTGCGGTGCGGGAAATGAGAGTTCCATGAGATGTCAAAATGTGTATGTTCATTCCGTGTTTACTTGGTAGCGTTACGGCGCGCGGCGCGGCGCACTATGGTCCAGAAGTCCGATTTAGGAAGACATTAGTTCGCATTAAAATCGCCCAATATCTTGAAAACGGCTCATCTGACATCAAAAATGGTTATCACAAAAAAGTTAAAACGGTTTACGTTCTATCTTTTTTCTAATAACCAGTTTTGGTGTCAGATGAGCCGTTTTCAAGATATTGGGCGATTTTAATACAAACTAATGTCTTCCTAAACCGGACTTCTGGACCATAGTGCGGCGTGGCAGTTCGCACCCTTTGCAGAGCAACGTCGCACAGGGGGTAGAATGACCGATTTGACGGTCAAAAATCAGCTACTTAACATCACCTAAACTTATCATTTAGAAGCTATCCAGGATTGCGTCATTTTACCAACTTAAACCACTGCCTACTCATGATGCCGGCTAGAAAATGCAAGTACAAAAAGATTCTACACTCACAAGGGGAGGCTCAGAAGTCGCTGCCTCCGATTTTGAAAACAATTGCACGAAAATGTAGCTAAAGTAAAACTATTAGACCCGTGTTTCTCACTTTTTGCCAATGTGCCTTCCTAAAGCGTCAGGAATTTTTTGAAAGTTGGCGAAATTAACGTAAATATTCGGAACGCTCTCCGCTCGGGTTTTTTACAAGAATTTCGGCAACTTTCAAAAAATTCCTGACGCTTTAGGAAGGCTCATTGGCAAAATATGAGAAACACGGGTCTAATAGTTTTACTTTAGCTACATTTTCGTGCAATTGTTTTCAAAATCGGAGGCGGCGACTTCTGAGCCTCCCCTTGTCAGTTCCACTCCTAAATGATAAATATATTTAAGGTGATTTAATTTAAACTTTCTGTTTCTTGGCCGAAAAATTGAAAATTTCTACCCACTCTCCGTCTCGACGCACAGTTAAAACAAACAAAGATTTCACTGTACATAAAAAATTTCTTTTTTTTTGTTTGTTTCAGAAAGGTTAAATTTCATGGATGAAAAAAGCGAAAACTTAAAAACCGTCTAAATAAATTGAATAAAGAAAGCCTAAGTTCAAGCCTGTCAGACGTGAAAATAAGTTTTGCTTTACCTCTTATGGACCAAGCCCGAGTAAACTCGTTTTTCTCCTTTCGCCTATTTCACATTGTTCCAGGATCATGATTCCGAAAAAACACAATAATTCTCGATGTAGTATAACAAGATGAGATTTCGTCTGGCGCCTTCAATTCTTCGTGTAGGCAATTTCAACGCCCCGAGTACGAACAGTTAACTACCTCCCCTATTCGAACGGAAAAGTGGCGTTCTTGTGAACTAACCTGGTCTTTAAAGGGTTAAAAATGAATTTTTAAGACCGTCGTAACTATGATCAGCATGAGCTTGGTAAACTTATACAAATTGATGTGCATATTGTTTTTTCACGCTAAGGGATGGATTTCCTGTGAAAGAAAAATTGTGCAGTTTTTTAGCAAAATATATAACTAAGTGTTAGTCTACGTCTAAACTGAATGAATCGGTGCGGAGACTTTACCAAAAATAAAAAAGGCAGAAGAAACAGGAATACTCACACGAATTTGGCCTCATTGAAACTCACAGCAGGAGTAATAAAACTGAATGGAGCTCTTGCAAACTTTTGGTAAAAGCAAGTAAATAGTACATTCTGATGTAAAGACCAGCAAAAATCGAGAAAATCACACTGAGAAAGTCTAAATTTAATGATAAACTCACATATGACATAACTGCTAAAACGGCAAGTTTGTAATGGCGGCTTAACGCAGGTAGCATAGGAGATTCCTGTATAATTTGTCACTTTCTCTACGGAAACCCAGAGATATGTCTAATTTAGATAGGATCTTCCATGATACCTGCGTCTCTCCGCCATTAAGTCCGATTCTGAAAGTAAATTTCGCGATTATTTAGTGTAGGTACTCATCGTTATTTTTACAGGTTTTTTTTTTTTTTTTTGTAGCGATCTTCAATCGCCTATACAGCAAAAGTTTGCAAGAGCCCCATTGGCATGAACAATCAATAAAAAATAAAATCGGAGAGCGACACAAGTACTAACATTTCAACTAAATACAAATAAATAGACTCATATAGTCTTATCTTATTTTATTTTATTTGAAAAATGTACGTTGGACTAAATAAATAGGTGCGACGGCTTCACCAAAGATTAGGAAATACATAAAAATACAAGAAAACTCACACGAGTTTAGCCACATTGAGACTGATTGCAGGTGTAACGCCAAGTTGAAAAATCAGAGGGTTGCGATTACCATTTTTGAATAAAAACAAAACTCCAAATTACCTGCAACACAGAACAAAAACATTCATTAGTACCGAAGCTATTTCTTCATTTTCTACAAAACTGCAAAAATTGTTCAGCAATATTTCATTCCAGTGAAGAATGAAGATGTCAGGTCTGTGTTTTCTCTATTTCCGTTTTGTCCACAGATTTGTCTCTTTTCGCAGAGGTACCTTTTTACACACTACGCATGTTTACTTAATAATATGACCAAAAGCTTCGGTCTAATTAGGTTTTAGTTTAAGTTTAGCCGAAAAAACTTTTGGATCAATACGAAACAAGGCTTTGATGTGCTTAATCAAACTATTTTTACTGAATGGGCGGAAAAAAGATACCCATCAACCAATCAACCATCAACCGATGAGTAGTCAAAGGGAAACGAATGGGAATAACAAAACGCAACGAAGGTCAGGCGTTGGAGCGTGGCTACACTCTACAATTAATTGAACTTGCTCCGATGGAAATGGAATGGAAACAACAAAACTGAGCCTGTATTTCATCAGTTGTCACAGTAACGGGATCTGAACACAGAGATTATGATTATAAGCTTGTGTCCTGGCGCTCGAGCTCTTTGCTCATTACTCGTAATCTCTGATTTAAAAAAACAAAAACAAAAACGAAAAAATGAAAGGGGGGAAAAAACAAATATGAATGAGAAAAGATGAGCGGATGCAAAAATAGAGACGAGCCGGAGGTCACATATGCTGATATGCAATCACAATTCACAGATTTCGTGGGAAAAAGGCATGTGTATACTTTTAACAACACAACATCATTTGAAGGCATGGATGCAAAACAGAACTGCCGTTTTGTGAATATTTAATGATGACATTTTTTATTTAACGGAGTGGCGATGACGTAGCTGCATAGAAACTTGTTTGTGTGCGGGGGGGGATCACTTTTTGGCGAAGAAGGGGCTATTTTAGGGCTAAGCCCCAAGTACTGAGACTGAGGGAACTATTCTTCCTTAGGAAAACGAGTAGAGGTAATCTCGGACTACGTCAAATGTTTTTTTCTCACTTTTTCCTCGTTGCCGTTCATATTATTTCCTTTCTTCATTCCGTTTAAAATCATAACCTATATTCTGGTAAATATCCAAAAATTTTGCTGAAAAAAGAACTAAAGCGCATGCGCTCCCAACTTTCGCAGTAGCTATCCGAATTTTTCTCCGTGTTCCAATGGCCTCTGCCACCAATGGAAGGTCCTCCTTTACACTGCGGGTGTTGAAAAATTACTTTCGGAATACCATCGGGGCATCAAAGAAAGCTACGTTCTTTTGCAGTCTTTCAAATTGAAAAGGAAAAGGACCTAGCTTTAGAAAATATTCTTACAAAATTCGCCAGTACAAAATCAGGGTTCCTCCTCTTACAATAAGATGAAAGAAAAAAAAGAATAAAAAAAAGGTATTTTAAGTTCTACCCTCTATTTTTTTACCCCCAGCTACGCGACTGATTCAGCGATGATTCCACTGATTGACCAAAAGATTACAAAGTACCGTTCTTCTGACTGAATAACGCATGAAAATACTCGCACCTGTATTCTTTTCTCAGCCGGCGGAATCACCGTTCAACTACATTGGCAGCTCGTGCAATTTGGCAACCATAATTTTTGTCATTCGAACTTTTGCGTAAACAATCGATTCTAGGAGAAGCAGAGGCCTCCTGCAAGAATCGATTATTTCACATAGCATTAAAGCGTGAGGCTGGAGCTGTTGCCAACTTTTGCTACAGGCTTATTAATAGTTGATTCCGATGTAAAACCCTGCAAAACTTACAATAAGCTCACTAAAAAATCACGAAATCCACCCCCAAACTCATAAAATGCTTTCAAACGCGATATCGTAATGGCGGCGATGGCCGCCTTTACATTGGGTTTTCCTATCTCACTTAGCTCCATCCTCAAATCGAAACGGCACACGACTGAACGTTACAGATGAGGGCTACGTCACAGGTAGAGAGATGGGCAGGGATAGGCGTCGCGTCGGGTGGAGTGTGAGATTGCGGGGAGGAGGGGGGGGGGGGGGAGGAGGCACTATTTTTTCCCACCTGTGAGTCCCTGCAGTGAAAAGCTAGCGAGCGAACGCGGCGCGGCGGCGAGAACTGCAAATCTCCGCAGTAAGTGTCTATTGACCCTTTTACTGCATTTCTCCGGCGCTTTTATTGCAGTTTTTGATGTCAGGGATGAGAATGAGAATCGAGAACTAGAATTCATTCTGCGCTCCTCTCCTCTCAACTATGGCATGGAGCTTGACTCCCGAGACGCGCCTTATCTTCAACTTCCAACCAACAACGGAGCGGCGCGCGGCGCGTCGCCGTCGGGTCGTCGTCGGGCGTCGGTCGGGTCCAGATAAGCCGTCTGTGCTATAAATTCCCTGCGTCTCGCTGTCGCGAGAAAATTTGCCTGGTCACGTTTCACGGGTAAATTCGGGAACGGTATTTTCACTTTTTCGCGCCTCATAGCGTATTGTAAGCATCATGGGTTTAAGAATTGAAGATCACATACATCCGTTAAAGAGGTGGACGAAATAAGATATGTTGTCGCCGTGTTCAGAAAGTCCCGAATTTATCAAATGTGATGCTGAGAAAGAAAACAAAGTAAATATCGTGGTTATATTAGCCCTTTACGGACCAGGTTGGTTCAAGAGAATACCACTCCTCCGTTTCTACAGGTAAGATAGTTAACTGTTCGTACTCGGTGGAGTTGTAATTGCCTATACGACGAATTGAAGGCACCCGACGAGGCCTTATCTTGTAGTGTTTTCATTTATATTTGCGTTTATCCGGAATGAAGACTGAACCAATGTGAAATAGACTTGAGGAGAAAAACGGGTAAACTCGGGCTTGGTCCGTATAGTGTTAACGTCAAATCGTCATTCATAACGTGCAGCAAGACCATTACTGAACACTTTATTACGTACGGTATTTTGGTAGTAGGCATTTATCAAGTAATATTACTCTTGACGATTTTTAACAAAAGATAAGTTCAGATAGTAAAAATATCTAGATAAAAGTGAGTAACTTTCAAATTTCCCTTTCTTTCTCATTCCGAGGAAAAGCAGGAATCAATCAATTCTAGAGAAGGTGGGAGGGTGGGTTCTGTAACCGGGAAAGGGGGAAAATAGGGCAGACAAATAATTGAGAAAGATGATGGAAGAAAAAGCCGGTTTCTGAAAATCAGAAGTTTCAGTGACCATAAAATAACTTCAAGGATACTATTATGTATTGTTTCTATTTTACCCAAGAAAGAAGTTACAGGTATATAGAACATTTTACTACCTTCACATTAACTCGCGCAAGTGAAAGTCATCAGCAAAAAACAAACCTTTCTTTCTCCTTTCTCTTCTTTCTCCATTTTCTCTTGTTTTGTCCTCTTCTCTTCTGTTTATACTGTTAATCTTCTCTGTCCTTTTCCTATCCTCTCTATCTTCTCCTTTTCGTTTCGTCTTTCACGTCCTAGAAAATGATGCTACTCTGATCCATAATGCCCATGGCAGCAGCCCCCCCCCCCCCCCGTTACTACGCCAAATGGACTTAGCCTATGGATTTAACCAATGAGCTATAACTTTAGAGTGGCAGTGGGCTGGTCCACCTTGTGCCACACAGGGTAGAAGGAATCCCGGGAAAAAGCGGAATTTGGACGGCAGATTCCGAGGTTTGAGGTTAAATTTTGTAGGTCGTTTCCGGCGATGCCCGAGTTTGTTTTCGGAACGATCGGAAACGACCTACAAAATTTAACCTCAAAATCGATTTTGAAGTGATTTCCTGAGTTAAGGAGTGGGTTTTGAACGTTTTTAATGTGCGCATCGTTATTTTCGCCGAATTTTACGTAAGAATCAAGGTTCTATTTTGTTGCAGTAAAAGTATGCAACAGACCCATTTTTAAGACCGTCGTAACTATGATCAGCATGGGCTTGGTGAACTTATACAAATTGATGAGCATATTGTTTTTTTACGGTTGTCGAAGGGATGGATTTCCTGTGAGAGAAAAATTGTGCAGTTTTTCAGCAAAATATATAACTAATAAGTTTTAGTCTTACGACCGGAAACGACCTACAAAATTTAGCCTCAAAATCGATTTTTACGGCAAGATGGCGGCGCCCTAGGTGACAACAGTGAACCAGCGGAACGTTCCTTAATACGTGCCACTCTAAAGTTATAGCTCATTGCATGGATTTAACCCTTTTTCGCGTCAATTTATCGATTCAGAAAATCGCCTCGGAAAAATTTCAAAACTAACAGATTCAAATTTCGAGTTCATTCTCCAATTTTCCTCCAAAAGTAGAACAAGTTCAAGGAGCTCTGACCGATTTCGTTCGCAAAGACATCACGAGACGTAAAAGACAGAGAACCAAATGAATTAATGGTAGATATTAAAATGTCCCAGGGAAATATTATACGCGCAGTCGTATCTGACGTTGAAGTTGTCGGGATTCAACAAATTAAAGCTACTCTTATGAGCGCACAGAGCAGTCAGTTACGGTGAAATATGTATGTTGGAGTGAGAAACGTATAGTACGTAAGTACTTACACACAGTATACACTGTCTTCCTCAGAACTATCGCACAAAGGATCTAAACGTGGATTCTACAGACGCAGGGCCGGACTGGCCGGGGTGCTGGGGGTGCGATCGCACCCCGGGCCAACGGCCTCACGGGCCAAATTGCAGCTAGGAAAAATTGTTTTACACAAGTTCAAATGAAGGCACAACCCCAGCTCAGCATAAATAACCAAATAAATCTACCACAAATCAACCATAAATGTCAAAGATGTAGCGTCTCACCAGCCACCCCCCCCCCTCCCCGCTCGTGTCTTTCAATTTGTATTGCGTTATTTGACCTATAATCCATGAAAGAAACGGTAGAATAAGCAGTTATTACTACCATGGAATGCTCTAAATTTCGTTTTGAGAGGTGGAAATATCGACAAAATTTCCGGGGGAGGGCCCCCCGACCCCCCGCAGTAAGGGGACCCCCTTAAACTGCCCACCTGGGTACTCGGGCCATTTGGGGTACTAGCACCCCGGGCCAAAGTTTCCCAGTCCGGCCCTGTACAGACGCATGAAAAGCTTTATTTGTATGTTCCAGAAAAGCTTGAGTGATCATATTTTCGAAATAGAATCATTCGAATTTGACTCAGAAAAGGCCGTTAGGTTATGAAATTCACTATATAGCTCTATTTAGTCAAGTATATCTATATATTTGGTGTCCGTATGCAGTCTTGTTCTTTCCTCGTAACCAGTGCAATGGTGGCTCATCGACAACAAATTATCGTTTTTCTTTCACTTGAATCTATGCAAAAGTATCGATTTTTTTGGAGGATCGCTACAATCTACACGGTTCTTTCTCATAAGTTTACTTGCAAGATAGATTGATCGATCGCAGGACATCGTTTCGATGTGAAACAGTTACATCATGGAAACGATGTTTACTTGATGCTTTCACTATAAATTACGGATGTTTTTGGTCTGTTGCATTGCATGAGTTCATTCCCACCTTCTTTGATCCCTCTCACCCTCGAGTGACCCTTGATGAAGCTATCTTTCCGTAAGCCTCAACTTCAAATATGATAAAGTATCTGCTGGATTAGAGGTCCGTAAAGAATTCTAAGGGTCGTTTTAAGGCGCATTGGGTGAAAAAAAAAACAAAAAAACAAAAAAGACACGAATTTCAATTTCAGAGAGAGACAACTTTACTAGGAATCGTGTGATGAGAATTAGAGAAATACAAGACAGTTAATTAGAATGAGCCAAACAAACCAAAACCAAACGTACTTTCGCGGTGACATCGGTCCGTAATGTCATCTTTTATACGATCTAACGTTAAGCTGCCACTACCTGAGACGATGTCCAAAGAATATAAGTGCGGTGAGCACACTCTTATCTACCTTTTTCCTCCATTTGAAACACGTGCGTTAGAGAAGGGTAGATAGGAGGATAACATATTTGCCTTTTACCCCTATTCAGCTTACATTCAAAGGGAAAGTTAGAGAGATTGGATAGAGATATATTTTGGATGCACTGCACCCCATAGCTGAGGATGGAGTGTTGGAGAATATAGAATCCAATCAAATTATCTCGGGAACAGTTGCGAATTTCGAAAAACGCTAATACACGGGTTTAAATTTATTTCAAAGGGGGGGGGGCTTTGAAGGAGACCAATAATCGGCGACCGACCCCCTTCATAGGTGTCCCCTGCTACCCATGTTTTTGCGTTTTTCGAAACCCGCACAGCCGTTTCCGAGGTACCTAATTTGGGCGGTACCTTTTTTTGTTTAACATCCCGTATTTATAGATCTACTGTGCGTCACGTCGCGTCGTACGCTAAGGCAGAGAGCGGAATTCTCAACGGTAATCTCCATTAATCCCGTCAAAAGAGTATATACTTAACTTCATCCCTCCTGTGATGGGTGCGTTGACTTCGCTCGCGCGATGAGGGTATAACAATCCCGTGCGACGTGCATGCCCACAGAAGATCTTTCCAAGACGATCCAATTTAATTCTTCTACCCTTACACTAGGACTCATCGTCATCAAGAGTGGTTCCAGAAAAATTGCAAGGAATAGCAGACACCTTTAATAAACAATTTCACTTCTCACGGTTTTCGAGCTTTTTACAGCTGTGCATGGCTGTCTGGGCAAACAAAAACAATTGTTTTTTTTCCATCAACTGTTGGGGGAGGGAGTAATCGTCCACCTTCCATAAGAACCGTACAGAGGCCCTATTAGCGTTCATTTTAAAAGGAGAATCTCAGCAAAAGGCATTTTTTCAAATTAATGTTGCTAAAAATATTTATTAAACTTGACCGGGGTGGCTACCGCCACTTATAATTAAACCTGAATAGTTGGATAAATATACGTACATAGTTTTTGATAGACAGGAGTTCTGTTGTTCCTCAAAATTTCAAACATTAACAAAAACTTTTCATTACTTTTTAGTGAGAAAATAGAGTAAAAGTTAGAGGGCAAAAAACATGAGTAACGTCCGTAACAGACTGTTTTGCAGCAATCCATCTGCAATTGTGTGAATATTTTCCAAAGCTACAGCTGTGAAATGTTACAAAAAATACATTTACAAAAAAAATATTGTGAGGGACGTGAGATATATTAAAATAATGGCTGCAGTATACTACAGCCCTTGCCTCCACCACGAAAAAAAAAGTTGGGAACATACTGTTTTCTCAAAATTTACGTCCTCTTGCACCGGCCATAGTTAAGGAAAATATAATATCGTTAACTCTGGAGACCAAAAGTTGGAGTATATTTGATAACTTTGGAGTCTTCTCCTCCTTTTCAATTTCCATTCCCCCAAAGTTGGCGACATTTCCCCAAAAATTTACAGTACATCCCCAATTATTGCCAATGCAAAAATAAAAATGTAAGCAATAAGTACACGGTTCTGCCAGTGAACTCGGGGTGCAAAGCGACAGGGTGTAACATTTTAACAAGGATTGACGTCATAAAACAGCATGTTTGAACGGCTTGGCTGTACCTCGGGTAAAACTGAAAGAATCGCGATGGAATTGCAGTTAACCATTGTCATTTTACACGAGGAATATCTTGTTAGCGCTGGACCATGGTAATCTACGATATCAGCCTCCTATCATCCGACAAGAATGAATTTGTTGGGGGTTGGGGGCGGGGGCGGGGGGCGGGGGGAGGGGTGGAATTATAAAGGCCAGAATGCAACAGCGTTTGGCAACACTGTCACACGTGAACGTGCGTCATGTGCGATAGGTTTGTTGACGTCAATCGAATTGCCTCGGATATGCGAATAAATTGTACTATTTGAACAATATCCGTCACGCAAATATTGGGATACGTGCTAAAGCTCTGGCACTCTGGCAGAGTAACACCGAATCGCCGGTCGTCTCCAACCCCAATCATCCTTTGCGCGGAGGAAAAAGTTATTAATGTGATTCTGCATTTGGAGCTTTCGCCGCACAGTGAGGAGTTTACGAGGTGTTGGACAGCAAGTTATAGATATACATATGTAGTACCAACGCCAAAAGTAAGATCCCTTGGGAAAATAGTGAAACTGGCCCAGATGGGCCTCTTGCTAACTATAGCTGTAAGCAAATGAAAAGGTGAATCTGATGTAAAAACCAGCGAAAATCACAAAAATCACACTTACAAAGTCTAGAATTCAGAAATAAACTCAGAAAACAGCTGTAATGACGGAGCTACGCAGGTATCATGGGAGATTCCTGTCAGATAGGAATCACCCAGGATATATGCGTTGCTCTGCCATTAAGCCCACTTTTGAGAGTGAATTTCGTGAGTTTTTCGCGTTCTCATCGTCATTTTTACAGGTTTATTTACTAGCACCAACTCTTCAATCACCCGTAGCAAAAGATTGCAAGAATCCTTTTAGACTTTGTACGTGTGATTTTCGTGATTTTCGCCTCTTTTTACACCAGATTCAACTCTTTATTTGCTCATAGCAATAATTAGCAAAAGTTCGCAGGAGTTCCCGACAAAAAATTGATCGCCCGGTTTGGTCCGAAAAATGTCCAGGGCGTTTTTAGGACCAAACCGGGCGATTAATTTTTTGCCGGGTTGTGTATGGTACTGTTGTGTTGTGTCGGTCCTCTCGACTGAAATATTGCGTTTCAATTCTAAATTCTCATTAGTCAGCAATCGAAGAGGACCGTACGTCTGTCCCATACATTTGGGCCCTGGTTCGCCCGCTGTATACTATCGCTCCCTTGCTTTGAGGATTCGTAGTAATTTCTAAAGGAAGTGGATCTTTTTACGGGACGACCATACATAAAGTCCCTAATCAAAAGTTTCGACGGTCGCCGTTCGAGAAATTGAAGGGCCTTTTCACAATTTCGGGGAAATATCTACACAACTCGACCGTGAAGTTAACTTTCAAGTAAAAACACATGCAAATGAGGAAGTGACGAAGAACTTAAATCTTGAGGCTTTTGACGAAATCCTACTGTGAAAAGCTCCTTCGGTTTGTCGAGAGGTAACCGCACCCTAACCTCTAAGTATGCGGAGACTCCCGTAACTCTCATATTACTACACATACGTAGCTATTTTCTGATGGCAAATTTCCTACACGGAGCCTTGTTCATGACATTTCCTTCTCAAATTGCATTAGAATGACTCGAGAAAATTGTTTTCGTTAAAAACAATCGCAAAAAAAGGGTCTCTAAATGCGATTTTAGCGATATGAGATGACGTGAGGTAGCAGCTCATCATAAGGGTCACCTGACGGTGAGAGAGATAGTTGTACAAACACTCAACGAACTTTTTCACCGGATATAACGTCTAGCTGACTAGAGTTGATCCACCTTTTTTAGCTTAACCTCTGCGGACTATGCAATATGCATACATATGTATCAGTAAAATGTAAGTACTTTCGGTTCCGCGTATTTTTCGATTCGAGTTAGCATTTTTAGTTTTTTTCAGTCTTCCCCCCCTTAGGATAAAAATGAAGGCGATATACGTTGCACTGTAACCGCATTTGACCTTTGACCTCGCTCGTTTTGGTGACAAGGCGAGAGCTCGGGTTTCGAGATCTGCGGTGTTTGTGCGACGAATCACAACCCGAGTTCGTCAATTCGATTGCGGTTCGAACTTGAGCGCAACCGAACTGTTTGCGCGGGGAAGGGTAAGGTGCGGAGGGGGGGGGGGCGTTTCAGCTCGGGTTGAAAAGTCTCGCATTACCATTGGCAATTTATCACAATTAAAAATTCGGGTATCTCTTGAAACAAAATGCTTTTGCGCCAAAAAATTCATAAAAATCTGCCCCCTTCTTGCACCATCGATTTAACAACTATAAATTCCAACAACTTCCGCGGATGTGTGTGTCGCATCGGAAAAGAGAATAAAAGCGGAGATGCTTCCAATTGAGTGTGTCTACTTGCAAAAATTCAGAACCACAGCGTAAGCATGGGGCGGATCCAGCAATTTGGCAACCACGAATTCGTACCATTTAAACATACGAAAAACAATCTATTTTGGAGCTGACCCGGCGGCCTGGCCCTGGCCACGACCCTCTTTCTAATCGATTGTTTCTCATGCATTCAAATGGGAAAAATCCTCAGTTGCCAGATTGCTAGCTGGATCCGTCTTTGAGCGTAAGTTAATATGTTTTCTTCGTTAGCGTAGTTTGCATTTGCGCCGCGTTGATTCGGCAAAGCACTATTCCTCATCGTATCAACCGCTCTCTCGATTTTTCACAAGATGGTAACAACTCGTAAAAAGTAATATGAGACACGATTTTTACGCCTTAACGACATAGTGTGTCCGGCTTTTATGAACGTAAAATCAGGTTTTCTCATCATAAGATACCTCTTTCTCACCCCTCTCGCGAGCTAGTTTCCATGTATTTTGACCTGCTGATAACAAATTCGGCCTTACTTTTTACTCAAAACTCATACTTTTTCCAGAATTTCGAATTTTTTGCTTAAAAGACGTAATTTCGAATTTACGTAAAATATAGGCCAGTTTAATGAAAACTGATAGAATTTTTGAAAGCGTCTCAAAATATAAAAGATAGCGATGATAAAGTGAAATTGTAGGTTTAGAATTATTCTAAAACACTAAAAATTAGTGAAATTAACACTGATGGATGGTGAATGTCGCGGACACATAAAGTCGTTTTTGATGCTTACTTATGAGACACATTCGGGAAACATGGTTAATCAGGAAGCGATGTTGCGCGATGTGTCAAATGTTCAACATTCCCGTGGTTGCTATCACACAAACTTCATTATCATCCGAATTTCGCAGCCATTCTTTTACAAAATCGAGTCTGAGAGCGATTCTACAAACTGCTCTATCCTGAGCATTCCCATTCCCGCGTACGCGATCGAGAGTACCGCAGAGAGCGAGCTAGAGGAAGAGAGGAGCAAAATGGAGGATTGAGAGAAAGGGAGGGAGGGAGGGACGAGAGAGGGGAGGGAGGGCGGGGAGGGAGACAGGAATGACGTCAGCGCTTAGGTTAAACGCTGACTGATGGAACTTTGCCGCATCTGCAATTGTGCCAATTGCACTATGCTTCGCACGTGTGTGCATAAAATACATATCAATCAATTTAAGTCATCAATGCCAGAAAAAAACGAAGAGGAACTAAGCGACCGAAATGATCAAATATTTTTTCGATACAAGTTAGTAAATCCCCCTCCTTTGCTTCACAGAAAATGTTTAAGAGAGAAAAAAAGAAAAAAAATAGCGACAGAAACTGAGTTGATAAAAGTACAATAATAATTCAATTCAATATAGTTAATTATTATGGTATACCTAGTGAGAGCGAATTGAATGAACTAAAACCGAACACAGTGACGATTGTTATACCATCGATACGACCATAGAATCTAGATTTGGAACTTTACGAATCAAGTGGTTCAATTTATGTCATAACCACACGGGATAAAAGTCGAATTCACAAAGATAAAGCCTTTGAAATTGATAATTAATTTTGTCACTCACTCTCATTCTTTAAAGGTATAAACGTAAAGCGTTGAGTAATTAATGGAATTGATTACGGACGAGGACTTTTCTTTCCTTTAATTCCGATTTGTGGCCCTTTGTCAATTTCCCTTGGATTTGGGAAGAAAACATGTTATATTTGAACAAACCTGTAGACTGATAAGTTCAATTTCCGTCAGTGAGACGTCTGCTAACAATAATAACTTACACGACCCACATACTTTCATTCGAATCATCCTTTCCTCTTGGGGGGGGGGGGGGGGAGAAAAAAATGCAGCTGCTCTGAGTTTAGAGACAACATTAGAAACTGATGACACTTCAGATGATCAATAAGATACCAAAATCAAACTTTTGAGATGGATTAAGCTATAAGTTTTCGGGTAACTTTGGAACACTGATGCGCGCCATCTCATCAACTTTTTAACTCCATCAATAACTGCGCCACTGCATTTCTACTTTGGTTCACAGAAAAGTCTGAACTTCGACGCCTCCTACTCTTCAGACGTAAAAGTTTTGCCCCCTATTAAGCGTATTTTGTTGGAGAACGAGGGATGGTGGAAATGATCACAGAAAATATGACGAAACTTCTTCCTGGTTAGTATCCGTACATCTGATTGAGACATTCGATCCGTGTAATCTTCTCTGAAGTTAGAAAACTTTTACCTTCTTGAGCTAAAGCTAGTTTCTTCGACTGAATAAGTTTCGTTTTTGACTCAATTTTACACCATTTATACTCTATTTCTGTCAAAGATTACTCGCAAAAATACAACAAATTTTTATAGGGTCCCTTGAAGAAAAAACTACTTGGGTGGGAAAGATAGTCATCTACTTATCAACACCTGATTTGGTAAAATATTTTAGGCTTTTACAGGGGTAAAAAAAGTAGGCAAAAACATCGCAGACTTACCAAGAGAGGGAAGAGGAATAATTACTATGGGAACGAGTATTCACAGAGTAACAGACACGGATGAGATGGAACTCCACAATCGTGACTCGCTATATACGACAATAACCATCTTGGAATTTGGTTCAACCTTTTCCTCCCACTTTTTGGGTTTGAGGTTTTTTTTTAGAAGTTTTTAGACTGATCAAAAGAGGACAATTTTCTATGAACTTTGATGGGTCACTCAACCGTTTGCAAAATGTCTATTTAAATTCCATTGAATCCCATGTTACATAAATTGCCACTTCCCGTGAATGGGTTAAACGCATTTATGGAGCTTTCGAGTCAAATTTGGAACTTATAGATGCTCTCAACGTTTCTTTCAAGTATGACTTCACAATATAGAATAGACCCTTTTTACCTCCTGTGATAAAAAAAAAAAAAAAATGCGACAAACTCATTGCAGGTTGGCCATCAGGGGTAACTTGCAAAGTGAAAAATCACGTGGTTTCATCCTTGAACTAATTGTAAGTACTAAGTATTGCATGCACTTTTAGGGCCGTCAAAAAACAACTCGTATACATTACCTATAACACCATAATGGTTTGACTGAGGGTGTACAATTCAGGAATTTACCCCCAACGTTATAGGAACTCGAGATTTCTCAAGTCAGGACTCACCAGGACTATTGTATTAAAAATATATTTTGATAAAATTGGTCTAGCACCGATGAACCCTAACGTAGGGAATCTTGAGTTCAAGGAACGTCTCCGAATCGCACTCTGAGAGTTGTGTTGGCAGTTACGCCCGGAACCATCGTTAGCTCTTCGTGAAAGACGAGCATTTCAAAGATATCAATGTTTGCTAACTTTGAACTTGAGCTTGGAAGAATCTTGGTAGTCCTGTGAAAGCTTGGCGCGTTGGGGCATGAGGGTGGGGTGTGTGGGAGGGGGAAGTTGAAACTTCTAGCGTGACGAATTTTCCCGATAATCAATTTTCCTCACGTGATCCGATGCTCGGTCGAGTGTTCCGGCACGAATGCACGATATCATCCTTAGCCGCGGATCCGGGATTTTTGTTCGGTAATTTTGTTGCGGTGCAAGGATTGAATCCATCAGACATCGCCAATATCGGTCGACAGACGACTCAGTACACACACAACACGATTGCCAGATGCTCATACTACAAACTGCTCAACTACAGACTCATATCATGAATGCACAAACCATGCAGACGGATCTGTTGCATGTACTTTTGCTACTTAAAAAAATATAGAGCCTTGACTCTTACGTAAATTAATTTGGCGAAAATAACGATGCACACATTAAACACGTTCAAAAACCACCCGTTAACTCAGGAAATCAATGAAATTTCAAACAGCCCACGCTACACTAAACACTATACTTTTACGAGTATTGTCGAGTATGCTATACTACGTATAATCTATTCTGTTGATCTTTAAATAACCGCGGTGGTACCGTCTATGTATTTGTACATCGGTGATGATCGTGTACACATAATATGTATACAAATACAAAATTTAAGTTTTTCATTTACAATTTTAATTGTGGCTCCGAATTGTTAACATTTTATAATAATGCTTCCTCGCGCGCCTTCGATAAAGTGTGTATGCAAAATCAGTACCACAATGTAGGAATATTTAACTACCCACCTCCTTTGAGCGAGCGGACATTGATGTGTCTTCTTAACCTGGTCGTAAAGGGGTTAAAAATAGTTATTATAATATTTTTCAATAAGTAGATGTTGTAGAATTACTATATGTTCATCTCCTCTATAAAACCTATAGAAAATAATCGATCTTTCGCAGGGTTCAATGGAACCTAGCAATGGTCGATACTTTTACAAATACGTTTAAGTTGGAAGGAAATCGATTTACTGAGGGGTATCTGCATAAATACATTAAGGGATGAAAATAGGAATAAGTGGACGAATTACCCGTGTATGTAATCACGCGAAGTACTAAATGCTGAGGGAAAATCTGCCTACTTCAAATTCAAATGTAAAAAGGGAAGAGGCTAATTTTAATTTTCCCAGTACAGCGCGCAGCGGTGCAATTACAGAAAGGGTTGCCGGTTGCGGGTTGCCAGTAGAAGTGTAATGTACTGCTTATTTCCCGTTCAAATAAATGGAGGAGTTACACAGATGCCGAGTTTTCTTCTGAGATCCGACTCGACGCAATAACGGTTGCTATAGATGCTGAAAGGGAATCAGCCACTTAAACAGCAAAAATAATTAATGGGCAAATTTTCTCGCAATAGTCTGGAGCATTTAACCCTCTAGGTACTACACCCATACTTAATCCTTTAGTTTCATCTTTCTCCACACGGTGCAAGTCTACTAAAATCCTGTAATCAGGAACCTAAGCAAAAGAAATGTAACATTCAGTGCCTTCAACTAGCTACGTATACTAAAATAAGTAGATTGGTGAAAGGATACTAATCTACCGATTCGGTTCAAACAAGCAAGAGGAGATTTCGATAATGGAGCTGTTGCAAACTTTTGGTACAGGCTTATTAATAGTTGATAATGGGGTAATACCCAATAAAAATGACGATTAGCGAACTAAAAAATCACGAAATCCATTCCTAAACTCACAAAATGCTTTTAAGCGCGAGACCGTAATGGCGGCCGGGGCCGCGGTTTTCATTGGGGCTCCCTATCTTCAATCAGCGCCATCTACACAAGGTGTTCTCGCAACACCACACAAGAAGAAGAAGAAGCATAAAATTGCCATAAGAAAACCGCGGCCTCGGCCGCCATTAAGATCTCGCGGCTAAAAGCATTTTGTGAGTTTAGGAGTAGATTTCGCGATTTTTTAGTGCGTTATTTGTTATTTTTACAGGGTATTACCCCTTGATCAACTATTAATAAGCCTGTAGCAAAAGTTTGCAACAGCTCCATTAACTTGGTATACGTTGCGAAAAATTTCCTATACCAGCCATAACAAGAATTCTGATAGTACATTCCATCTCCGGAATTCTGATAGCTGTAACTGGAATTCTGGTTACGATTCCACGACGGAATTCCAATTAAAATAACAGGAACATTTTTCTCCGTGTATAGTAAGAGGGTTAATTACGATTGTCAGATTTAAAGGCAAACTCTGGTTTTTTATTTTACATTAATTTAATTCGCGTAATCTGGCAACCCCGCCTTAAGATCATCTTCCGAACTCCCCCGCGCAATCTTCGCACTCCATCCCGTTTTTATCAATCGCGTATACGATTCTCATGGAGCGAGTCGCGTGATCACCCGTGAATATATAGAGTGCTCTCGTCATCTCGTCATTACATATCCCGTGCAAAGCGAGTCTGCATTAAGATTGGAGTGGAGCGTTTCAAAACCAATTGTTGATTCAGGGACGGATTTCATCCTCTGTCGTGGCAAACAGATATGAGATACGTACTGCAGGTATTTACATCGTACTTACGTACTAATGGGTAATTACTAATTAGATACACATTAAATAAATAAGTGATGTCAAAATTGAGGTTTTCTTGATCAGTTCTTTTATAATTTGTTTATATTTTTGCTTTTATTTGCTTTTGCTTTTTTCTTAATAAATTATCGTAGTAAAATTAATGTTATTATAATGTTTAATGGCTGCTAGAGAGTAGAGGGTCCTTTTAGAGAAAGGTCAAAGCACCTTCAGTCCCTTGTTCATTTATGGAGGAGAGCATTAGCGTCAATAGATGGCTTTTGACTGGCGTTACGGAGGTAAACGATGCGTGTCAAGATGCGCACTCATCGGTTGCTTTCAGCGGTGACAAAATTCGTGCATAGCGTTCCAAACTATCTCTCTCACTCTCCGGTGACTTTCCAGTTAAAACTGCTACGGATATAATAACAGCCAGAGATTATAGCTAAAAACCAAAAAAAAACATCGAAATAAAGATACATAGGCGTAATACCTGGAGGGGGGGGGAAACTGAAAAAAATTAGACCACTGAAAAAATGAAGTTGCCGATTTAACATCCTGGACGCTAAAAAAATTTGCTACAGCTCTTAAACGGTAATTAAACCCCACCTGATGTTATGTTTACATCCCAGGGTGTTAAGTTAACATTCCAGGATGTTATGACTACATCCTAAGATGTTAAAGAAACAGCAGGAGTGTGTTGAGTCAGCATATGAAAGTTGACGCTCATTTTTTCAACAACCACGATGTTAAATTGGCAACTTAATTTTTTTTCGCTGAATACTTGATACTTTTTGCAACCCATACAGGTATTGAAGAAAAGGACATCAGACAGAACTAAAGTAGGAACTATTTGCTCTAATGTCTAGGAGTCTAGGCCCACTTTGCGACGGTGGCGCATGGCGCGGCGGCGGCGCACAGTGGAGCGAGTCAATGGGAGGAGTCGGACATGGGAAATATGAATAAAAATGATAATTACAATTTTTTTACGGTTAAAAAACAAACTATTAAGGGAGAATCTAGTAGAAAATTTTATAATAAAAACAATGAAACAACTTTCAAACTCATACGTTGCGTATTAACAATGATATACGTATTTAACGTTACCACGCCATGTCCGGCTTCTACCATCGACTCGCTCCACTGTGCGGCGGGCGGCGCGCGGCGTGATGATGGACGATCGTAATAAGTCACTTGTTAGAATGAAATTTGAAAGCCTACAATTGACAACTTCCCCATGCTTCGTTTCGCCCGTCTGTACAGTATGTCTCATAATAGCTCTTACCAGATTAAATACGAAAAACACTCATCTCCTCTCTAAAAACAAACGGTCTGCTATAGTTAACTTGTGATCGGTATAGAATTTCTTACTCAAATCAATGATTCTACCGATTTAAAAATAAAGAGCGGACCTGTTCTTTAGCGACATAAGATACGTGCTTTTTCGACTTGGGCTTGGTAAGAACTTATAGGCTGACATACTATATGCTGACGACCGCGCTCGCTTCGGGTGAGAGAGCAACTGACAAGGTACATACATCCAAAAATTGAGGCGATCTCAGGCCGGAGGGATGAAGGGCACAAAAAATAGCAGGTACGCTCTACCCTAGCAATGAGCGTTCCAATGAAACTAGGATCCCTCCGGAAGAACACACCTGGTGATTTATGGACCCCCCTCTTCCGGAGATCAGCGCACGATTGCTGCTCATCAATCAAAAAAGTTGGACGCTCTGCTCGCGGCGCGGCGGCACACAGTGTGTCCGCCTGTGGAAAAAACCCCCCAACTTGACATTCGCCCTTTTAAGGAAACAAATACATGAAAATACTCCTCAGAGTACGTGGAATGTCACTCTGAAACTGTTTTTAAAAAAAAAAATATTTTAGGCCAAATAAGGGCTCTTAAAATTTCTCATTATGAAAGGTTTGAAAAAAGAGCGTTTTCAACTGTCAACTCTACGCAAAATTTGAAGTGTGTAGAAGGAATCTTTTTTAACAGAATTTTCAGTGATTAAACTACGTACTCTGAGCTATCTTTTGATGCCTAGTTTTTTCAAAAATAACGAAGAACACCTATTTTACATAACTTTAACAGCGAAAGGTCTAAATGTCAAAATTTTGAGTTTCCCGGAGACTTTCGGAAGTTAGCTCCGCTTGCCTCCGGTTTGAAACTTCAATTAAATGGAAGCTCATACTATGTAGAACATCTCCTGAAAAAATCTCTTGCACATATTTGCACCTTTTTGAGATACACGCATTTTAAGTTGAAAAGTGAGCGCATGAAAACGCATGAAACTGACTCCGGCCGCGGCTGGACCGAGCGGTATTTTACCCAAAAAGTTGGCAGAGACGGTTTTTACCGTCTGAATGACTTGAAATTTGGTACCCGGGGGTATTTTTTAACGTTGAATTCAAATTTTGCACCCGTTTTTCAAAATTCGGAAATCCAAGATGGCTGCAGACAATTTTTTCCACTACTTGGTCGGCGGCCATCTTGGATTTTAGAATTTTGAAAAACTGATGCAAAATTGGAATTCAACGTTCACAAATACCCCCTGACACCAAATTTCAAGTCTTTTGGACAGTGTTGCCATATAGAACTCGACTAAATGAAAATTGACCCCCCTCCCTCCACCCTTGAAAGCGACTTACAACAATACCATTCACCTGATAGGTGTATTACTATGAGAAATGCGATTCCTGAAAGTTTCAACGTTTAATTCGCTCTCCTGAAAAAGTTACGGGGTTTTTTCCAAAATGAGCGTAAAACGCAACACCGTGCGGCATAGCGCACACGCCAATGTCATCGCTTCGTAGTGTCGCGTCGCGCCATAGCAGATACAGGAGTTCGTCTCTCTCACTCTCCCATTTGAACACGGGCGTTAGAAAAGGACGGTTATGGAGGCTAGAGTCACGTGATGGCCCCCTCTGTTATCCTTTTCTATTGCATGCGTGTAAACAGCTGGAGAGAGAGAAAGACAAATTCCTGTATCCGCCCATGCGTCGCGTCGGTCGTCTGGCATGCCTCCTCCTTCGCGGCGGCGATAGAGAATGGAGGGAGGAGGTGCGAGAGAATGAAAAAGTCGGAGGGCTGCGACACGTGAAAGGGAAATAAACATCATTTTAATGAGAATTTTCAAAAGCACGGCCAGCGTCGCCAAATTGCAGGCCCGACATAGCAAATTCCCAATCGCACAATCTCGGGATCAAATGAAAACGTAACATATTTTCGAAAAATGTAACTATTACACGGAAAAAAAAAGATTAGTGAAAATAACCATACGGATACCTGATTTTGGCACCTGCTAGATGTTATGGTAATGTTAACCAGAAGTATACTATGTTTTGACTAGGTACTAGGTGATGTTAACTGATTGCATGTCGAATTTACTCAAAGTATCGGTAAATGTACCATACTTCTAGTCAAGTTTATCATAACATCTAGCAGGTGCCAAAATCAGGTATCCGTATGGTTATTTTCACCGTAGTTTTTTTCCGTGTATGAGGAACTCCTCCTCACCCTCCCTGGTATTTCTTCTCTTTTGCTATGAGGACACCGTTTGCCGAGCTGAAATTTTTAATTTTCGGACAGATATCAGCGACCCGGCCCTTGAAATTTAGCAATACGTTTGTCCTTAAGTGGCAGCTTGGAATGGCAATCTATACTGCGTAACTGGTGCGTAACAAACGTGGAGAATTTTCAGGTTAGGACTAAAAAAAAAAAATAGAAAAAGAAAAACACTTTGGTAGCGCTGGCAAAACCTTTGATAGAAAAATGACCCAGAAAGATACTTTAGTAGAGCTTTCCGAAGGTTTTGTACGCCTAACTAAAGAGATTTTGCTGGGCGAACCAAAGATTTTGCTGCTTCATTAGCTTGGTCATTTTTCTACCAAAAGTTTTGTCAGCGCTCACCAAAGTGTTTTCTTTCTCCTATGTTTTTTTCTGTGTGGGAGTTTTCTATAAGTTGCATGGGAAAAATTGCACCTCGACTCTCACCTAAAACCCTTACACGTCAGTTACACAATACACATGTCCCCTAGGGGTGCTGCCTTTCTAGATAAATGTGCGGTTCGTTGGGTTCCACCCAGTGGTGGTCCGTGAAGGGGGGGCGTCACTCCTTCCCCCCATTTTTCTGGAAAAGGGCTTCACAAAAGGTAAACAAATGGTCGTTACACCTTCAGCCCCCCCCAATTTATACGGAAAAGGACTCAAACAACGTGAGTAGTAAAAAAAAAGTCAACATTTTTTCACCTCTCTTTAGAACGTACGAACCGCCACTGGTTCGACCTGACTACACTGCCGCACAGTCGTCACTCGTCATCCGTACATAGCAAGGCATATATTCGAGTCGTGCGCTGTTACAGACGTTAAAATAAAAACTTCTCATGAGAAAAGATAGGGAGGGAGGGAGGGAGAGAGGGTGGGAGGGAGGGAGGGAGGGAAGGAGGAATAAAGAAGCAATGAGAAAGGAACATAAACGCTAACGATGAAATGACGCGGAGTTCGTCCGGTTAAATTAACTGTAAAATTTAAATGCTGTCTTAAAAAGGACAGAGAATTACAAGACTCTGTGCTTCTTACATTGCTTGGTGCTTAAAGCTCTACGTTTTCAGTGATGCTCTCTCGGGACATCCGAATGGGACCCCTAGATACGGTCTACAAGCTGCACTGAACAACATTAACCGACCGCGAGCTGAAAAAGGTTCAGGGGGGAGCGGGAGGGGGGCATAGCCACACGTCCAGGGGTCGAAACTAGTTGGGGGAAAAGTCTGACTCGCGCACTTTTAACGAGAAAAGTTCGTAATTTAAAAGGCTTATGCAAGTAAATGACAAATTACTATTACCGGATTTTCAAGACTCTTCTCTGTAAAAAATGAAGGTGCACCGTCTGAAGTAAAGCTCTGGTTTTCTTCACTGATATAGAAAATAACCCTTAAAACGATTCCTATCCGGTCAGAATAGAAAATAGCTGAGAGGGAGAGAGAGGGGAGAGTGAGAGAGGAAGAGACAGGCAGCAGATGCGAGCGAGGGTCTATTTTACGAAACAATAAATGAATAATAAAGTACCATCACCTTTGAAAAATTTCATTGAAGAAAACGAAATAGCGCCTTCGTTATTATTAACTACTAAATAGTTAATTTTGAAATCTTGCCTGATATTTGGGGCGCGAGATTTTAACTGCCCTTGGCTGGCGGCAACTATAGCAAGATACTTCTGTGTTATACATTTCAACTCATTTAATTATTAATATGTTTATATTGTTTGAGCCAAATTTTTAAATTGATGAGAGATAACGGAAACAAAAAATAAAAACAAAATATTATAGAGATACGAAGGACTAAGTAGTTTACCCGAGGTCTCTATTTTTGTGTGTTTTGTTATTTTATTTCGCAAACTGAAAGCGGGCCGTTTTCTAATATCAACTAGACAAAGTATTTTGAGCTCTTATTCTTTTTTCCCCTTCCCAATAGGCCACAGTAAGGCGTACCGTGCATCTAGCAACGTTGCATTTGTCCCATTTAAACTTGAAACAAACAAAAAAAAAAAAAAAAAAAAAAATCGAAGTGTTAGGTGTATTCTTTTGAACGACTTTTTGCTTGAGTTTATATAGACAGTATGCAAACGCTGCCAGATCTCACACGACGCAACGGCAAAGATCACCAGGAATCACGTTTTTATCATGAGCTAAAAGGCATAAGACTTATAGGCGTCTCGACAGTAAAGTGTCCACGCCGCGCCGCACTATGGTCCAGAAGTCCGATTTAGTAAGACATTAGTTCCCATTAAAATCACCCAATATCTTGAAAACGGCTCATCTGACACCAAAACTGGTTATTACAAAAAAGATAGAACGTAAACCGTTTTAACTTTTTTGTAATAACCATTTTTGATGTCAGATGAGCCGTTGTCAAGATATTGGGCGATTTTAATGCAAACTGATGTCTTCCTAAATCGAACTTCTGGACCAAAGTGCGCCGCGCCGTCCATGGTGATGACGACTCAATAACTTTCGGGTTCACTTTTGATCAGTCCTTGCTTAAAGGAGCAAGAGCGTGAATCATGAATGAGGAATGGTGTTCAATGCCAACTTAGCCGGCGGTCCGGTCTCGCATATGGTGCGAGCCACAGCCAGTGCAGCGTTGCCGTTTTTGACATTTTTACAAAAATTCCATTTTCTAGAGATGGTTTTTTCGAAAAAGTTGACGATTCTATGACCCCCCCCCCTCCAACTTTCAGCGAGAGCTATTTTTTGAGCGAAAAAAAGAAATGAGAAAAAGCATCAATTAAATGAAAAAAAAAACAAAAACAAAAACGAAAAAGTTGAGGCAAAAGTTAGAAAATGTGGCAAAGAAAAATCGAGTGTTTGAACTTTTGCAAGCTACGGGGCTTTCAGCAGCTCTGCTAAGAAGATTTTAAAACCAAATGTAATCCATAGCAACTTTTCATCGAAAAGTGGCGCAACGGAACATTCTCTATCCCTTACTTTTCTCCATTCAAACACGTAGGTTAGACAAAGATAGACAAGAAATGAAACCCCTTCTTTATATTACTTGTCTACTACAGTAAATTCAGAGGGATGATGCGAAAGATGATAGAGATCTCAGTTGCGGTACTGCATAAAATTTCACAATCCAGTGAATATGGAATACAAGCCAGAATCAGCAAAATTCTTCTTCATCAGTAGCGAAGCGTGGAAACTGGCAACATTGCATTTGGTCCATTTAAATCGATGGAAACTATCGAAATATCGAGGAATCGGCGATGAACACCGAATTCGATCTTATAATTGGGTTTACTTAAATGGAGAAAATGTTACGTTGCCATACAGCACGCTTCGTCACTGTTCTTCCTCCAGCCTAAAATTTAGATAGACAAAATTAAATAAATGAGGAGGTGCACGGTGCACTGTTAAACATCGCCCACAAAATCTAGAGTCAAAAACGGAACGCGCGTAAAAAAGTACATTTAATTAGTATGTGCAGTAATTATAGGGTGTACCTAGAGTAGAGGTTTGGAATTTGGAAATTCTACTGAAGAGCGAGTTTAGATCTCCTTAGTGTGGAGTGCCATCATTTTACAACTCCGCAGAAGTGCGCATTATGACTATATATATTTCCTCATTTCCGCTTTTTTTTTTTTTTTCAATCCAAAAATATATTGCCCCAAAGACCATGGATTTTATTTAACCGGAGGCGGAGTGGAAATGAACATTTTCTATATCATAGTATGGACAGATAAATAAATATATAATCGGCAACACTGACAAAGAGTGCGACGCGACGCAGTGTAGAGCTCTGCTGATTGGTGATTGGTGAGGCCTACGACGGGCAATTCATGATGGCAATCAGCTTTTCTGTGACAGAGAATAATGCGCCATCAGAACCTTAGGATGACGTAATCTCTGTCTTTTTTTCTTTTCATTCTTCTTCATCTTTTTAGATCTCGGAAGTGATCGTTCACGCGCAGTTTGAAGTCCAGAAAAAGCCTCAAAGCAGGTTGCGGTTTGCAAAGTGGGATTCTCTGACCTCGACGAGACGCGACGGTAGCGTGTGTACTATGTGTAGTTGAGAGGACATGAAACATAAACACTGGATATGAAAATGAACATCCTAAAAACCTCCTTGTTCCGAAGGAATGAATAAATTATATTGTCGTCTGGCCGTCTATAAATGAATGCAGTTTACTAAAATGTAAGATTGCCAGATCGACCGTACGATAAAACAAAGATCTTAAAAATCTTCTTATCCAAAAAAAAAAAAAATCATTGTCCATCTGATTGTGAGAATTCATTTCACCGAAACGCAAAATTCAACGTTTCAATTGACTATGGAGAGTATGAAACGATGTAACACATGCAATCTGGATGCAATGCTTTTCGCACTTTTGCCCATAACTGGTCTAAATGGCCAAACACTGGAAGAAAAAGAAAAGAAGAAAAAAAAAAAAAAAAAAAAAAAACTTTGAGTAAAAATACCAGAAGCACAACGATAAGCAAACCAAGGGAGAATTTCTAATGTTGGTACAATAGTTCTTGAAAATTTTGAGGAAATTCTAGTACTATGTGCCCATACTTTGACGATAACATCAGAATTTTCTGGTAAAAGTACTACATTTGCCGTGGTTTACACCCCATTGTGTTTTTGGTATCATATGATTAGTATTTAAGAATTATCCCCCCCCCCCCCGGTAAAAAATTAGATTTAGAGCCTTCCTTTGAAAGCAGAAAACTGAAGCTCCCATCAAAACCTGCGGCTCAAAATACAAGATTCAGGTAATTTAACTTCCAAAAGTCATAACGATTCAAACTTGAAATTGAAACCAGATGTCGACTGTCGAGATTGGTGCATTTTCGGGTCAACTCCGTCCTTAACCCTTTAAAGACCAGATTAGTTCGTAAGATGGCTACTCATCCGTTTGTAGAGGGAAGGTAGTTAACTGTTCGTACTCTGGAGACTTGGAATTGCCTATACGATAAATTGAAGGCGCCCCACGAAATCATATCTTGGAAGGGTCTACATCCAGAATCGCGTTTATTCAGAATCGTGAGACTGGAGCAATGTGAAAAAGACAACAGAAGAAAAACGAGTTAACTCGGGCTTAGTCCTTAAGGGGTTCATAAATACATACTCGATTTGTTCTCAACTGGTACGTCAATTTGGGAATTATGTTTTTTCGTTGGGACAAGATTGGAATATCGACCTGTGAGTCCTGTGACATTACGCTAGATGCTTCCATAAAGCTCGTTGTTTGTAACAACCACGAACGTTACATTAAAAGCGGTGTCTCGCAGAATGAATATTGAAATCACGTTAAATCAGTCCACACCACAATTTGTTGTCCTTCCATTCGCAGTGAGCACGTAGAGACAGGACACAATAGATGCGCGTCAAAGGAATTTCGTGAATTAAACTTCTGGTTCAAGAGTCCGAGAGTGCAAAAAGTGCCCTCGCGGGTTTTTGCACATGCACCAAAGAGCCACTTAAACCGCATTTTAACGCCCATCAACGCACGCCTTCCTCAATTCTCACTATCATCATAATTAAACGGCAGTATGCCTTTCCGGGGCCCGAAGAAGAGGCATCGCCGGTTGTCATGGTAGCGAACGTTGTAGTAGAGTCGGCAAAAAAGGAGCGGGTGGGTGGGGCGGTGGGGGGTTGAAAGGGGGGAGGGGCGGCCGTGCGGAGGACTCGTCTAGTCAACTCGCGCGCGGCCGGCCGTTAAGACCACTAATGGTGATCCTCTGTTTATTTAAACAAGCAATGCTCTTCGACTCTGCGTTTCTTACTTAGTGCTGAAAAGAGGAAGAGCAAGTGTTTGGTTTGGACTTTGGAGGACCAAAAGTGGGAAAAAAGTAGCACCGCGCGGTGTGACGCGACAGACAACAAACAGCGAGTTCGCTAACGTTGATCTTCAGAGCGTTGAGCTCACAAATGGGCGTGATTTTTTCATGGTATCGTGTATCGTGCAATCTCTATATAGTTCTGGTATAGGATATTTTCGAAGAAATAGTAAAAACTTTGGATTCGCGCACTCTGAAAATTGAGATAAGTTTATCTTCCCTTAGAATGCTCCAATTTTTGTAAAGAAGATTCATGATTCAACTTGCTGTGACCATAGAGGATTTAACCCTTCCGATAGCAAGCCCAGTGGCGTAGCCGGGGGGGGGGGTCCAGGGGGTCTGTACCCCCCTTAACACCAACATTTGTCCTAAAAAAGGTTGAAATTGTAGATATCTGTAAACAAATGGTCCGTTAAGCGCCTTCATTTCGTGATGTATGCAAAATGAACATCGCGGAGTAGGAACATTTAATTTAACTACCCACTGAATTCAAGCGCTCGAATGTTGAATCGACAAAATAACCTGGCCCTGAAAGGGTTAAAGGGCCGCGCACTGTCATACGTCAAAAGTTCTATTACAAGTGATGCATGTCGCATGATGCGGTTTTGTTCTCCTCCTGCTTTCATCTCAAAATAGAAAGTGTTTGAAAACTAGGAGAGAAGTGTCAGGTACAAGATCCTTACCGGAAATTACATCCTCGAGGAAGGGGGAGGGGGTAAGGATACAGATAGAATAAAACGACAGCATATTGTAAACCACATTTTGAATAAATTTGGCTTTAATCTTTACCAATCACTTTTGTCGCATCGCGTCGGTGATTTAATGCTTTCTGCTTCATTTTCCGAATTGCATTCTCCCACTTAGATTGAACAATTCATTTGCATATGAATTGAGCCCAGAAACCCATAAAATGAGTGATCAAGAGTTACGTCAGTTACGTGTCCTACAGATACGAGTTGGATTTTAGACACTTTTTTGTGAAGAAGGCCCTTCAGTTCAATCTGCGGTGAGGGCCCGAGTTTCAAAGTTACGCCACTGCTGGCTCGGCTCCACAGACTGCTTCTTCTTCTTCAGTTTTCAGCAGTCAGAGATAGAACCTCATAAGACGATACTCTTCTGGGTTTACCTACCAACAAATTTTAATTTTTCAGCCACCCTGTAGCTCCACCGTTAGCTCAGCAGTCTCAGCACCATCACCTGAAGATGATCTTAGCAGTTGGCGCGCTATATCCTGCGCAGATGAGCAAAGATTTTTTCACGTGAAGAAGAAGAAAGAAAAAAATTCGACATCACGCGACCTCGTCCTCTTGACTATACCGCTCAGAGCTCAGGCTCACCGCCGCGCCATGCGCCACGCGCGTCGCGACCGGGCTCGAGGGACGCGGAAGCTCCCGAGAGTCCCGCGAGTGAGAGTAGTGAGTAGTGGGCCACTTAGCCACCAGTTGCGTCCATTTGCTTGTTGCTCTCGCTGCACTGAACATATTCGCGGAAAGCGTTGCGTTGCAACGGTTTTAAAGCGCATCTAGTATCTACGTTGTCTTTCTCGATCTGCACAGAGGGGGGGGGGGAGGAGGGGGGACTTCGGTAGCGCAAACAAAACCTTTGGTAGACAAATGACCTAGCAGAAGACTTTAGTTGAGTCAACCGTCAACCAAAGCTTTGGTTCACCTCAAGGTACTTATATTTAACAGGTATGCTCGACTCGCTTCCCGCGTCATCCTCAGTGGCGCGCAGTTCAAATTACCATAGCCAAGATGGCCGACAAAAGACGAAAACTTATACTCTTTTCAGAAAACATTGGCCTTCCCTCTCCAGGAAAGCAGAAAACAGCCCGATGTTTTCAGGAAAGAGTATAAGTTTTCTTCTTTTGTCGGCCATCTTGGCTACAGTGATTTGAACTGCGCGCCACTGAAGATGACGCGGGAAGCGAGTCGAGCATACCTGTTAAATATAAGTACCTTGGATTCACCCAGCAAAATCTCTCTGATTAGACGTAAGACACCTTTCGCTATCCTAAAGTCTTTCGCTGGGTCATTGATTTTGTCAGCGCTATCGAAGTTATATTTCTGTTTTCTTCCTTGTGTTACTCCACAATTACAAAGACTCTGTCGGAAAAGGATAGAAGAGGGGTATATTCTGACTTTAAACAAAAAGCGAATTTTTTTGTTGTTCGGATCGGGTGATGATTTTCAACCTAACAACCGGTTGCACATTCGTTGATCGAGCCCGAAGCGTTTGTTTGGCGACGATAAATAATTTTGATGCAGCATCCTATAACCTCAGAATTCGTACCCTTCTCCGCATGGAGCAATACTTTAATTAATAACTTCAATTTTTTTGATGCATGGGCTGTTGCATTGGTTAAATCAGAGACAGTATACATATGTATGAACACTTGAGACCACGCGGAGGCTATCTTGTTTTACGTTGACTCAACGGAATAGCACAGAGAGCGACATCGAACTGGACCATGGACCATACGTTGGCTAATGACCGTAAAGAAAGAACTTTCCACTAAGCTTCGCTCTCATAGCATGGCGAATGACCATAGCATCACCGAGAAAAATTTGCCTGTTAATTCAGCCGGACGTTTGCTTCGTACTTACTTAACCGGAATTCCCGTTACTTGGCTGGAATTACTGTTGAAATGACTGGAACTTCTGGGAAAATAACAGGAATTCCGGTTAAGTAAGTATTAAACAGACGACCGGTTACGGCAACAAGAAATTTTTCTCAGTGATCTTTGCTCATCGGTCAACTATGGGTGGGCCAGTTAGAAGTTGTGTTGTTGAGACCCTGGAAGAAAAAAAAAAAAAAAAAAATGTATCCGAGTTTAACATGGGCAAGATAAATAAGACGTGGTCTCTACGTATACTTACGTATGTTGTCTCTGATTGAAATGGAGAAATCACAAATTTTCAAATTGCACGCTACGCCACTGGAATCTTTGCATCCAACTGTGAGATGGAATTTTCCAATATCCTAGTCTCGGATTAACGAGTAGTTAAGGATCACTACTAGAACAAAAGGTGAGGAATCTTCGAGCTGGACCGATGAATTTTTTTAGATCGTCCTCGTGAATGCGTGAGTGGGTCAGATCTCCCCCTCCTCCCTCCTGCTTCCCCCTTTCTCAAATCCTTGTTCTATACCTCTGCTTTTATATTCTCCCGAGGAAGAAAAGAACAAAGGCGGGCAGTTTAATCGAATACATAAATCGGGATCAGGATCGGGTCGAGACCATAGTTGCCAGATTGCATAAAAAAAATCGCCTACTTTACATTGAGTTTAAAGGGAAAAGTATAACGACAATCTGGCGACTATGGTCGGGGCTCACCGCTCAACACTGAACGATGCAGCGATGAACGTGAACAGAACACATGAGACTGGTTCCTTCGGGAGGAGAATTCGAGATTGTAACTGGGTTGACAGATTGAACGATAGAAACTATACACTGAATTAAAAAAAAATAAAATATAAAAAACTTGATTTAACAATTCTCACAAATTTAATAATAAATAATAATAATATTTTGTTAGTTCAGCATCCGGTTTGGTTAAATTAACTTTGATATTTTTGCGCGATCACCACTTACAACATTAGAATGGTTGGATCAACTTCTTTTCTTTTCATGTTGCAGTGTAGAGAGAATCGAGCATTAATCCTTCAAAATTTAAGAAGGCCCTGAGTCAAAATATTTCACGCCAAGTTTTTGGTGAACAGTTGAAAAAAAAAAAAAAAAATGCTCGGTTTTGAAATGAGCAGTGCATTCAGCGACAAGAATCGGTTACATACAGTTTGAGAGATGACGTCAGCTGGAGAAGAAGTTCGTTATCGGCTAAGCGTTTAAAACTATCTCTCTCTCTCACTCACGTGGCCGTGGCCCGTGGCTCCCATTCTCTCTCGCTCTCACCTCTCAAATCATACACGCAGGAAGATTGACTTCTACAACGTCGCACTATTAAACTGTGTCTATTTAAGAAAGGGATATAAAATGTTCAATGTACAGTTGCAAAAATTGTGCTAATGCCTCATTGTTTTAGCAAAAACCTATAGTTTAGTTTCTCATCTTTGCGGAAAGTTTCCTCTGCATCATCAAGTATTATTTCCCGAGCGTGCGTCGCGAGAGTATGGGTGATCTGATTCCTTGTTACGCGACAAAAAATTTGCACCATTTTTACAGCAATGCAACGGACATTGGACCATTCCCACTTCTGCGATAACCGATTCTTGTTACGTTGATTATCCAAGCTTTACCGACGATTAAATCATGATCCAAGCATAACTAACTACGATAAATAGGAAGAAAATACTTAGAAAAATTGGGAGAAAGAACTTCAATTAACCCTTAAAGGGCCAAGCCCGAGTATACTCGTTTTTCTTCTCTGGTATATTATACATTGTTTCAGTCTTCATTCCGGATAAACTCGACTATTGATGAGAACAAGTACTTACAAAATAAGATGTCTTCGGGCGCCTTCAATGTATCGTATAGGCAACTTTAACTCCCCAGAGTACGAATAGTTAACTACCTTCCCTTTATAAACAAAAGAGTGGCGTCCTTTTGAAATTACCTGGCCTTTAGAGGGTTAAGGAGTAAACTTATTTTCGACTATTCAAATTACAAGCAAAAAATAATCTAGGAAATGAATTTTTACAGGAAGAGGTGTCAGCTTCTTCAGACAGCATAGCAGAGCTGCCGTTTTGTGTATAGTTAATTGGGTTAAATTAACGACTTTTTTTCTGGAATTGGCAGAAAAGATTACAAAAACATTCGAGTATTTTCGTGCATTACAGACGTAGACTGAACTGAATTGTGTAATCTTTTGGCCAATCGGTGAAATCATTGATGAATAAAAAATGTCAGTAAATATACACAAAGCGGCATCTATGCCTTCATATTATGGTATACAGTTGTAACTTTGTTGGGTTTTTGGATGCCGACTAAATCTGACAGCTATGGCTTCGACTAGGCTATCGAGCTCTTCTCGTTCATCTGCCCACTCTTTCCAGTATTTACGTCTTGAACATGTCAAGAATGTTAAAGCACCGGGCCGCGACGCGTTATGGCGCATATGCAGTCACATTCGAATCAGGCGCGAGTATATCAGCTACGAATAAAATTCGTTAGGTGGTGAAGTTCCCCTAGTGATTTGGCGCATAAATTCTTCTATGAAAAAGCGCGAGATATGGAACAGGCATGTTCGAAATTTCTGGAATACGCTACCGGATTTTGATAAGGAAAGGCATGTCAAATCAATTTGAAAGGACTCGCTTTCGCAGAATTGTACGGAGGAATCCATATTTCCCATAACAACATGGCGCAATGATGTAAAACTGTCCGTTTGTATATAAGAGGGGTTTTTTTCGGTGTATATTGCACCTATTTACGATGCAAAGATCGCCTTGCGTTAACAATGTCCAATTATTTTTTGAATATTCCTAGGAATTGGTGCGCTGCATCGTACCTAAAATGTGTTTTTGCATTAAATCGAAAGAGTAACAGGCAGCGTTCGGAATTCTTTTTAAATCCAGAAAATAGATCGAACGATTGGGAGTTTGGTGAATGCCCTCGAGTTTGATTTATTACATGCGTTTAAATTGGATTGATGTAGAGATGCACATCTCATTCACAGATTTAGACTTTGAATGGCTTACATATTTTTCCTCTGAGACCAAAAATTGAAGAAATCGAGCCCATGGAGCAACCATTGTTTGCTCGATATTTTTTTTTTTTTTTTTTTTTTTTTTTTTTTTTTTTTTTTTTTTTTTTTAAATTGATTTATTTTAGGTTAATCTCGACAAAATTGGTTTCAATTTGAAAATAGTTGTTTTTGAATGGCTTGCATTCAAAAGCCTAAAATTTAGCGAACTTTTTGTCTTTTGTTGGGATTCAGCTCGAAAAATCGATCAAAAAATTATGCGTGCCCCATGCTAGAAAAAAGTATAAGTCATCTACGTCAACATCTGTAAAATAGACTGGTGGTGCCATCTAGTGTATTGAAATCGTCTTACGGAGTGGTGAGGGGCCACCTGAGATGAACCAATCAGGCGCTAGCTCAACTTTCATAGGCGTCACCATGGCTGCAGCGCAGTCTTGTAAGTATATGTACAAGCAACGCTAGCTGGATAAAAAAAGAGGCAACAAAAGCCTGCATTGAAGGGAATACATAAAAGCTTCATTGCCGAAAGTGTTTGTTTACGAGAAACGATTTTCGAACGACGGAATGCGGTGCGATAACCTCTGCTGATGACCCTGCAACCCTCCTTTGCCCCTCCGATCGCTCTCTTGACGCAACGTGCCAAGACCAACCGATGCGATGCAGAGAGCATCGAGCGATGATTAGACGAAAAAGAGTAAACTCTAAAACATCATTAAAAGAAAGAAGAAGAAAAAATCCTCCTTATTCATTTTCATTTGCCTTCAGTGTCTATTTTAACGACGCAATACGGATGTAAAATCAATTTTAATACACTTCCTCTTTTCTTGGAAGCCTGTTTTGAATTTTTTCGGCGCTATTCAAATCGAAATCATCCCGGTTGGATCGATTAACGTTTTATTGATAATGTGATGATAATCGAAAAAAATGTTACGGCAATTTTGCGCATGCATGAGTCTGTTGCAAACTTTTGCTACAACTATAAATAAGGGTCTGTTCTCCGCAGGTTTAAAATCACTTTTAAAGTAACTTTGGGATAATTAAAAAGTTCCAAAATTAACTCACAAACTCGATAAATTCGTTTAGCAAAATTCCAAGATGGCGGTCAAATACGAGCGGGTCACAATGGGGGAGTCCCATTAAATCGTAGCTTTCTTTTCTATCAAAAGTGATTCATGATATAGAGAAAGCTACAATTAGACGAGACTCCCCCGTTTTGATCAGCTCGTTGGACCGCAATCTTGGAATTTTGTAAAACGCATTTATTGAGTTTGTGAGTGAATTTTGAGACTTTGCGATTCTTTCAACGTGATTTTCACTCGATTTTACATAAGTATCATCCTTTATAACGCTGACAGCGTTATAACCACATTATATTTTATACATTTATGACACAGCGTTATACGCCACAAACCCAAAATTTGCAACAAACCCATTGGTCCGATGTTGGAAGATGCAGTGGACGTCACCCCTCTTTGACCGCACTCATGTATTAGACGTAACAGCTGAATTGGTCTTTTTCTCTCTTTGGAAGTTTGGACCAATGAGCTATAACTTTAGAGTGGCAGCGGGCTGGTCCACCTTGTGCCACGCAGGGTAGAAGGAATCCCGGTAAAAAGCGGAATTTGGAAGGCAGATTCCAAGGTTTGAGGTTAAATTTTGTCGGTCGTTCGGAATTTGGCGGGAATTTGGACGGCAGATTCCAAGGTTTGAGGTTAAATTTTGCAGGCCGTTTCCGGCGATTCCCGAGTTTGTTTACGAAATGACCGGAAACAACCTACAAAACTTAACCTCAAAATCGATTTTTACGGCAAGATGGCGGCGCCCTAGGTGACAACAATGAACCAGCGGAACGTTCCTTGATGTGCCACTCTGAAGTTATAGCTCATTGGTTTGGACATTTGAACGCATTCGTTAGAAGAGGACAGAGATACGGGCTACTTTAATATACAATCTTACTATATTTTCCAAATGATGATAGAATAAATTGGATACCATCAAAAGGGGAAAAAGAGATTATTGTTCATTTTTTTTTTTTTTTTAAAAACTAGCATAAATTGTTCTCGCATCTATTTTAAGCTTATTCGGCAAAAATAAACATGCTTTCAAATTAAATTTACTTTTCGATAAAATCAGTTCACAGTGGCAAAAATAAAATCATTGAGTGATCGCCGAAAGGCCAATTATGACTAAACCTCATTAATGATAAAGATTTCGGATTGCTCACAATAATTCACACAAATAAATCTAAACCAAGTTACTGCTTCAATTCGCTTCTTCCGAGTCTAATCAAAGGGTCGACTGTTATCGAAAAAGGTTATCGAAAGAATATGACCTCATGCGCATTTGCACCAGTGCCATCAGGCACATGTAAGGCGAGAAATCATTTAGCAATCGATAATATAATAGGTTATTTGTTGGAATTTCGACGAAAATGCGAATCGAATAAAGTTCAAATTTCATTAACAAAAGCATCGATACTGGAAACTAGGTCTAGGACAAATCTGCTTGCTCGCGGTAAAATCTATGGAAATGGAAGAAGAGCTTGAAGACTTTTAAGAATTTTTAGAGCCGTGCTATCAATTTGATTGTATCGACTGTCGAAACAAGGTTCTAAGGAAAGGAGACAGTAAAAAGGAGGAGAGAGACGGAAGAGAGATTGAAAATACTGCAGAGATCAAAAACAAATTCTTTTTTCATTAAAAGATTTGTTTTATGATTAAATTAAATTAAATTATGGAGAGACTATTGAGGCAGGAGAAGAAAAATCAGCTTGTGCAGTTACTCTGGGAGATAGATTGAAGACATCGACAATGATGAGGGAGGTCGGGCCCGGGGGAGTTAATACCCTCGGCTGGGTCCCGATTGTGGGACAAGAAAAACGGAGACACAGAAAAACAATTAAGGCTCCTATTGGAAAAATACGCATGTAATAAATGTGTCTAATGCAAATCTTACCCGATCTTATAAACAACTGATTGTGAGTTATTAATATGTGACAGTCAGTTCACTCACCTGAAACAAAAAAAAGAGAAATATATAAACTATAGAGAAAAAGTATGTTATTCCGAAATTGAGTGGTAGTTTGGTAAAATGGCATATGAAGAAACTAATTGTTTTGAGACAAACGCAATTGAAAGTTTAATGGCTTACTTGGCTTAGTTCAAAGTGGTGACAAGTTTTAGTGGATTATTCTCCGCCCAACATGGTACAATGGTACAAACAATATGTATTCGGATCGTACACAATGCCAGGATCTCAATTAAACGATCTCTACAATAAAGGCGTAAACGCACGTACACGCTCTTTTACCGCATTACTTCTCAATTTTAGGATAGCAGAAAAAAAAAAAAAAAAAAAAAAAAAACCGATGTCAGCCCCCTCACCCAGGATTTTTGGAGCAAGACACCTTGTAAAACTCCTTAACGGTTCTCCGATTTTGACTGACTTTATCTTCACTAGAATGGCAAACACGATCTTGAGAATAACATCACGGCGGGGGAAAACTGTTTTAGCCGTGAAAACTGGAGTTCTCTTAATTTAATTCAAAATTTCATCGATTTTTCATCTAAAAAGTTCAGCCAACTTTGACGTCACGGAAAAGTCAAACCTCTACGGAGTATTCACTATTCAGGTCACCAGCAACCTTTCACCTCAGATGATATTTCTGTCGCAGTTCGATTAGCATCCCTACCACGTTCTGGCCTCACATGCGCTTGATACCCACTTTTACGTGTTTTCTAGGCATAGCTTCTTCGGTATTACACATGATAAGTGCGCATCGTAATATATTCGGTTTCAAAAAAACGTTTCTGGACTAATACTATAGAGCTCGTTTCAGAAGTGTACGCGCACCTAGCCCGATAATCTTTGGAATTTTTCAACATTATTTCTCATGTTATCACATGAACGTTATTGAAAATGCATTGAAGCGTTGGCTTTTTATTGAGGAACGCTTAAAAATTAAAGATTCAAAGTTGGAGGCAAGTTTTGTTTTGAATTGAAGGAAAGAAAATTGAAAATTCACCAAATATTATAGTCTAGGTGCGCCTACACTTCTGAAACGAGCTCTACAAGGAACACAAAGTGAAAAGTGTTCTCACGAGAAGCCTCAGAATATCAAGGTTAAAAAAACCGAAATTTTCGTTCTTTCCGACAGAATACAATAATTCCAGTCATTTTATTAAGGGATTCTGGCGGGAAAAGAGGTACTCGATGAAAACTTCGTTTATATTCTTATTTATCTATTCGCACAAATATTTATGTTTTAATTTCAATATTTTTTTCAGATCGAAAATAAATAAGCGAATTGTTACTTTCAGAAGGGGACACACAGAACAAGGGATTCATTCATATAAAGTCCAACTTGAATCCAAATGAAAGTAACCTCACTTCTTCACACCATTCACCAAAATTTCAGTTGAACTTCAGTCAAGAGTAAAATTCAAACTTTGGGGTGAACTTGAACTAGTTATTTACAGCTGAACATATCTTATTTATGCCAACTTTCGCAATCAGTGCAAAGTAGCTGTCCGAAGAGCACGGGTTTCTAATAATTTAAACAAAAAAAAAAAACTCCAGTTTGACGCAGAGACTATCGTTCAACAATTTTTGCGCTCAACTCCCCCCCTCCCGCAAATAGAAGAGGGGTGGGGGGAGACGACTGCAACGCGACGAGTGGGCTTAAAAATAAGCCAAGTACAAAACGGGGTACAAAAAATTACGCAACCGAGCGGCGCAGGTACGAAGAAGCAGGGCGTTGACGGATATGCAAAGATGAGGAGGCGGGCGCGGTGGGGCTGTTGGAGAAGTGGGGGGGGGGGGGGAGGAGCGGGGACGGGGGACGGGGATCTTGTAAGGGGGGCGAAGACGAGACGCGGTGCGGCAGGATCTTGGGGCGAGAACTCGCAATGCATACTGATTTTTTTGTTTATATGATGGAGTTCGGAGTGAAGGAACCGACTTTAGATGCACCGATATACCGAGGGGGAAAAACGTCATCGGCTGTAAAATAACGCAAAGTGGTGTGGATTCGGCAAAAACAACAAAACAAATAAACAAATTGCGTTGGTACTTTAAAAAGGTTCCAAAGTACAACGGTGTAGTCAAATGAGAGGACTGGGGAGGATACCGCTTCTGTCAATTCTGTCTTTCCAGATCCCGAAAACGTTCGCATTTCTTTCGAAAATAGTCAAAACGGAGGCGTTCCGACTTATCAGAATTTTTTAAAATAACATACTTTCTTAGGAAAAAACATTTCTCATGTCTTGCGTATTGCATACCCTGGCCAGTATCTTTGTTCTCACTAATACGTATACTTACGTCTGACATACGTGATATTAATTAACCCTTTGAAGACCAGGGACCAAATAATGTTAGGTCCCGAGCATTGAATTGCGTGCATCTTGCGTGCGGTTTAGACCAATCAGAGAGCTTACGCACGGTCATGTGACCGTGCGTAAGTTACGCTCGGGACCTAACAATATTTGGTCCCAGGTTAGTTCAAAAGAACACCACTCTTTCTTTCACACAGGGAAGGTAGTTAACTGTTCGTACTCGGGGGAGTTGGAATTGCCTATACACAAAATTGAAGGCACTCGACTGGACCTTATCGTGTTGGTGGTTTTATCGATATGCTCGTTTATTCGGAATCATGAGACTGGACGATGTGAAATGGACTAGAGGAGAAAAACGAGTAAACTCGGGCTTGGTCCATAAAGGATTAACCAATTTTAAACCCACCCAAAAGGTCGAATTTCAGGATATTCACTCTGCACCCGGGACCTCGATAGTTTTCGTGGGAACGAATGAACGAAAAGCGATTCTGACAAATTGCACGCCACTGCAGTGGACCATGGTCCATCTCCTTTTACTAGCAAAGCCTGGCTACACCTCTATCTTATAATACAATAGAAGCTCCTCAGTGAATCCATTCTATAAGGACAACGGTTTCCAATAAAGAGGGTCAGACGTTTTGCATATAGGATAATCCCCATGTTTCCATTTAACCTGGTCGCAATGCACATTTTTTGAATTTCCCAAAAATGTGCATTTTCCATTTAACCCAATGAAACATTTGAATTTCCCACCAAATTTGACAGCACTGAATGAATTAAGAGCACACCTGATGCATTATTCCAGTTATCACAACAACCAAAAATGCTGCATTTGATTCAGGAATGAGGATCCATGAATAAGGTTTGGCAGGGAAGAAACATAACGAAAATTGAGTACATTCATTTGACTGAAAAAGGAAAATATTTCCTGCAATGAAGGAAGGTTTTTGTTCCTTTCCGTTCCAACGAACATGCCTGTGACCGGCATTTTTTCATAGATGAATGTTGTATATTCATTACCTATACTTAATGAGGATTGGGGGGGGGGGAGAGATCTTGATCGCAGGGTACGCAATTCGCAAAGAATCAAGTACTCAACGGCATCTTGTGTGTTGCGTATGCAGCGTATTGCATAATGCAAACCCTGTGCCTGCCCCTGGTCAGGTATCTTCGTCCCCGCTCGTGCAAAGAAAGGGATAGTGATTGATGAACTTATTGTCACGCTACCGGAGTTTAGCTAGAAGGAACACATTATCTTCCGGATCCGGTGACGGCTCGTGCGAATTGAGACTTTATCATCAATCTCTCTTTTAACTAAAATCTCACAGAGGAAATACAAATATTCTATTTTTAGAGGGGTCAATTCAAAGTTACCTTGTATGTATATTTATTGACATTTTTAAATGCATTAAAAGATTACACAGTTCGCAGTTTAGTAGGTATACACAGTACATATATGACTGTAAAGCGCAAAAAAATACTTTGATCTGTTCTTAACCAATGTTTGGAGTGATTCCATGAATGGGTCTGTTGCACACTTTTGCTATAGCGTTATGGAGGGTTGATTCTGGTGTAAAATCGCGTGAAAAGTCCATTGGCGGCATCAGAAAGTCATTAAATGCAATAATAAACTCACAAGAGGCGTTTAACTGAAATCCAAGATGGCGGCAAAATATCTAGCAACCCGTATGCAAGCACCATGAACATCCAAGATGGCCAACCTCACAACATCGATCACAATCAATCACAACGTAAACGAACTCATAACTTCCGATGCTGTTAGGTTGTTAACGTTGGCCACCATGGATGTCCACGGTGTGTGCACGCAGGTTGCTCGATATTTTACCGCCATCTTAGGTTTCTGTTAAACGCCTCTTGTGAGTTTAATACTGAATTTTATGACTTTCTGATCCCACCAATGAACTTTTCACCTGATTTTATTTAAGATTTGACACTCTATATCGCTGTAGCAAAAGTTTGCAACAGACCCATTAAGAGAATTTTTTTTTAAACCGTGCATTATTGATAAACTGAAATAAACTGTATTATGTAATATTTTGTTCAATTGATAGAATCATCGGTAAATTATAATCAATGTTATTCAATACACCCAAAGCGGCAGCTTTGAAACAACTGGACCGAGTTCTGCAGAAGGGAAACCTCTCCAGAAAATTTTTCATTTTAAATAGATCCAAACGCGAGAAAGGCGGGAATCGATTTTTCAAGGGCCCGCCATACCAGTGTTGCCAGATTGGGATGAAAAAGCCGTACGTTTTAAGTTGATTTAAATGGTGACGATACGGCTTTTTACCCTCGATCTGGCAACACTGCGCCATACTGTCAAGACTGTTCAGAGCTTATTAATATGATTTGATTCATTGTGCGTCGCGACACGACGTCAACTAGTCGCGCGGCGCGGCGGAGCGGAGTGGCCTCACTTGGATTGGTCGATTGGACCAAGCGCTAAATACGGAGCTTTGCAAGTAGGTTATCACTTTCTCAGTTGCCGGTCGCGACCAGCATTCGGTATTTAGTTTTCTGCACTGAGTCAAGGTAAGGCAAGGTAAGGTAAGGCAAGGTAAGGCAAGGTAAGGTAATGCAAGGCAAGGAAGGGTTAGAGCTTAGTCAGCGGAGTATGGTTGTATGATCGTATGCTCGTTTATGCTCGTATGGTTAGTGGTTGTTCTGAAGTGGTAGGAACTAGGAGGTGACCACTACTACAGTGGATCCAAGGAATCGTCCTTCTCTCTCTTTTCCCATTTGAACGCATGAATTAGAAAAGGAAAGATAAGCGTGTCACGTGATTTTCGCCGCCTCTTTCCCATCCTTTTCTAACACATGCGTTCTTATGGGAGAAGATAAAGAAGGACAATATCCTGGATTCGCTATAGTGGAAGTGGCGGCGCGGCGTTTCGTTGAAGCGTCTCAGTTGCCACACACATTGAAACTTTAAAGGAAAAAGAAGTAAAAACATAAAAGGGGGGCGAGAAATAAAAACGTATCGATCACACTTGTTATAAAATTTACTACACATCAGAATGGGTTTATGATTTTTAAACTTCTCGAATCCAAGCAAACTAGAAAGTATCGAAATATTTGAAGTGGAAGGAAGGGCCGGTAGCGTAACAGTGTAACACTAAAGTGTCTTACTCTTAGTTGCTCGACTGAAACTTTAGAGGGGAAAAGGTAAAAAAAAGGGGGAAGGGCATACAAAAGGCATACACACTTGCTGCACCTTTGTTTGAAAAAACTTAGAATAAAAACAAAATTAAGTATGACGTCCCGCTGTATCAGTCAATTAAACCTCCTTCATCTGCACTTTCAAGAATCAGAAATCGATAAATGCTTATAAAAAGATTCCAGGCGAAACTTTTCCAGATTTCAATCCGATGGATATAGCACCACAAGTCGCATTCGGGAAAAGTCGTGTTTTCGGCATTTTAAAATGTAAACAAAGAAAAACCCAAGAACGTCAGCACCTGCAAATTTTTACTATGGATTTTTGTGCCTAAATCAAGCAAAATTGGTTGAGAATTAAAGCCGTAAATTATGGAATTCATTTCGCCAAAAGCTTAGTGAGTGCGAGAGAGTGCAAGTGATAATACATATGTGTATCTGCCTCACTCGAACTCATTGAGGCTTCTGAGAATTTTCGTATTTCATCATTTCTGGCTTTAATGTTGAGTATTTCAGTTTGAAACTTTTGGGGGTATCTTCCTGAAATATGCTCACAGGTGCTGACGTTCCTCAAATTTGTGCATTCAGCATAAATTCGTCAATTTAACCCAAAAACTGTTGACTTTTTGAGCAGCGCGATGTGGTGTCCGCGATTCGAACTAATCGACTCCGGAATCATCTTAAGGAAACTTCTTGCATCTAATAGTGTCGCACGTTTTAAAATCACCATTGGAGGACGAATTAACCGTTAGTATCGCCTTTTTAATCATAGGAAAAGTTTGTTTACAAGGGAAGGACTTCCTATGCGTATCTGTCCCAGTCTCCACAGAAGTGCAGATTGTTTTCAAAAATGCCGAATACTTTGTTGAGTGTGGAAGATCAACCCATTAAAAGAATGGGGGAGGGAGCAGGGCGTCTCGAACAGTGCAAGCAATTTCGTTAACATCTTTCCCGAACTGAACTGTTTCAAGACATTTGAATTTTGATAGATATTGTCTAAGAACCCCCCCCCCCCCCCTTTCAGAAGGACCGGAATTCCTAAATTCGGGAATGCTGTTCGCCCGAATTATTTCATCATAACGACGGCTCTCGTATCTGAATCCGATTAAATCAATTATTTATTTGTTTTGTTTATTAATTTTCTCTCTGCAGTCTCTTCCCGAAACAACTGGTCGTGCCGCATCCTGGACTATGGGTTCCGAGTTTACTGAGCACCGTTGCACGTGTGGGCGCCCGGAAATGGCACGTTAGCCAGGCACCTCGGTGCGTGGGTCAACCGGAAATCCACATGGAACTGATCCGCGCGTATCAATGTTGCCAGACTGGGCAGACATACTTTAAAGGGGAGTCTAATCGTTCTTTCTATCTAGATCGAGTAAATACCGTTGATGGATGATGAGCGGTGAGCTACCAGCTAAGCATTTGGTGTGTAGAACGCAGAGAATATTAAGCGAAAAGAGCTATGGCATAACGATTCAAAAGTGTTGTTTGACTCCTACGAAGTATGCAATGTGGCGTACGCAGGTGACTGTAAACATTGTTATTCCTGTTGTTGTTTGGAATGAGGTTAGAATTCCTTTAACAGTTATGATCTTACGAACACTTGATTGTATGTGAGTTGTTACTCATTAAAGCTTAGTTAGTTAGACGGCCACTCTAGATAAATATAGCTCGTTGCCACCACACAGGATTAATGCGTAGCTCGAACAAAGGCGTCGCGTGCCATCTGACAACAATGCGACTCATCCATAATCTATGCTCAATAAATATATCGAATTCCCCTTTTGCACTTTGCACCCCCTGAATTCGACCTTTTACATGAGTTTAAATGGATATCAAGCTGAGATGCCAAATTGCACTGCATTCGATCCACTGTGCGGTGTGTCGTAGTACGGTAGTCGAAACGAATCGATCTGATCCGACTCTAAATGGCCGGGCCGCGTCGCGTCGCTGTCGTGCCGTCGTCGGGGTCCGAGGAGGAACTAACCGACCAATCACTGCTCGCTGCCCTGATGGTGACCACGCAGCGCAGTTGGATCCTGTGACGATAACATACTAGGCAAGGTTGCCAAACCAGCTTGTTAATAAACCCAAGTTTGGTTACGAGACGAGTGTTGCCAAATTTCACAATTACACAGAATGTACGCCTGTTCAATTGAAGCTCTTTCAGGAAGGAGAGCGCATTAAGCACAAGGTGTGCTCTTTCCAAGCTATCAATATTTAGAAAAATGAAGGCTCTTCCCGAAAAAGCACACTAGGTATCAGTGGCGGATCCAGAGGGGGGGGGGGCACGTGCCCCCGTGCCCCCCCCCCCCAGAAGCCTCCAATTTTGCCTGTTTTCTACAGAAAATATTCCGAAATTGTTTCCACCAACGCTTCAAATTTCAAAATTTCACAGGCGTGCCAAAAATTTTCTGGATCCGCCACTGCTAGGTATAGGTATGGCACAAGCCACTAGGCACTAGTCATTTACAGGCTTAGCCTCAATTTATATTGCTTGTTATTCACGATCTTTATCAAGTCATGTCATATTGAGAAACCAGCCGAGAGAAGGGCTTTTTACGCCGATGTATAGGCTTCATTATTTAAAAAAAAGGAGGTATGCAGCATCCACATATTTTATTGACAAGTTCAAATATTAGTTAAATTGTATACTGATTTCATTATTTTTTGCTTGTTTGTACACATTTTTAATCGGGCAGGACCAATAGCAACATCTTAGGGCCTAGAGACTGGTCATTTCACTTGTTTTATTATTATTATATGTTTCCGAAAATAAAGCTGCTGGGAAAAAACAAAACAAAAAAACAAAAAAACAAAAAAAACAAAACAAAAGAAAATTGACCACATTTTGCCCAAGAAAGGGTCCAGGAATTTGTCCTCCTTTTTTCCAATGTGTCCTTTTACAAAATGCTTGTTAAAATGCAAAAACAGTCAGAGGGAGACGCAGAGAGAAAGAAAAAGTCCTGGGTCATCCTCTGATCCATCCTCAGGTCGGAACACAGTTGAAACATAGTAATTTATTAATTTGATATCGTGCGTATTAAAAGTCAGTCTCACGGAAAATTATTGCAACTGGAGATCATTAAAAGATATTGACAGAAAAAAACACTGCACAAAAACACGACGAAAATTGAAGCCGCTATATTTTTCATCCATCCACGAATTTACATTCGTTCGCAGAAATTTATCTTCATCCCTTTTAAGCACAGAGTTATAAACTTTACAGGGCATTGATTCGCTACATGTTCCGTTCTAATTAGACGATCTTTTAAGCAATAGCGGATCTAGGAATTTATTTTTCTCCCTCTTCCCCAATTTGAACGCACGGGGTGGGAAAAAAAAGATAGAGGCACAAGTCAAGTATGTGCCCCGGCCCTCTTCCAGCCTTGCCTAACACATGTGTTTAAACAAGAGGGAGGGAGAGGGAGAGGGAGAGAGTGGAAGAGGGAGAGAGTGGGAGAGAGAGAGAGAGGGAGAGAGAGAGCGAGAGAGAGAGAGAGAGAGAGAGCGAGAGAGAGAAAAGAGAGAGAGAGAGAGAGAGAGAGCGAGAGAGAGAGAGAGAGAGAGAGAGAGAGAGAGAGAGAGAGAGAGAGAGAGAGAGAGAAACCTGCGCATCCGCAATTACCTTGAAGATGGCATCATAAAATTGTAAAGCACAGCCAAAGGTAAAGGTAAAAGCAAAGAGTAAACAAGAGTCGCAATTGAATGGAAGGCCTGCGTGGTCAACGTAGATAAGGGATCCGAACGCGGGCTGGCCTGGGCTGGCCTCTGATTGGCTGCAACGGGTGGAGCAAAAATGACTCGGGGTATTGGGAAAATAACACGGGATTTTCGTTCCGGGGCGTTTATCTCGAAACCTAAGCAAAATCATATCTAAACAATTTATACGAGTCGATTTAGCAGATTTTTCCGAACAATTTGATAGGTCATAAGTGCCACTTTATTGCAAATTCGAAAAGACTGTTTCAGTTTAAAAGTACGCACAATAGTGTGATTACATGCTTGGCAGTGGCGTAGACAAGGATTCCGGGGCCCTCCCGCCAATTATTTTTAGGGGCCCCTCTACTTTCACTCCAAGATAGGGGGTTCAGCCCCCCCCCCCCACGTAGGACCTGGGATCTGAGGTGTTTCCCCGAAAAATTTTGGAGATTATAGTTCATCTAAAAATTCTCACACAATTCATGCTTATAGTTATCGTTTTTATTTCCTTCCTTCTTCTTGTTTTCCTATCGAGGTACTTAAAACTCGCGACTTTTTTTATGGAAAAGTATTTCCGTAAGAAAACGCTAAAACAGTGTTGGAAGACGGAAGATACTTACAAACAAAAAACGAAGGAGAAATGCTATTTCAATAATGAAAAAACTTGCCTTTCTTTACTTTGAAAAGTTTTTCCTTTCATCAGGCCCGGGGCCCCAACATCGTCGGTCTTCCGGGGCCCTCAGAGCCTGGGGGCCCTCCCGCCTGGCGGGGTCCGCGGGGGCCTTATCTACGCCACTGATGCTTGGCGTGTGTTTGAGCAGTCTTTGAGTAACTCACTATTGTGCGTACTTTTAAACTGAAACAGTCTTTTCGAATTTGCAATAAAGTGGCACTTATGACCTATCAAATTGTTCGGAAAAATCTGCTAAATCGACTCGTATAAATTGTTTAGATACTATTTTGCTTAGGTTTCGAGATAAACGCCCCGGAACGAAAATCCCGTGTTATTTTCCCTATACCCCGAGTCATTTTTGCTCCACCCGTTGCAGCCAATCAGAGGCCAGCCCGCGTTCGGATCCCTTATCTACGTTGACCACGCAGGCCTTCCATTCAATTGGGACTCTTGTTTACTCTTTGGGTAAAAGTATAAGTATATAGATGTAAGTACTGCATACAAACGTGGGGGATAAAAAATTTAGTTGTTCTTGTTGGTGTAAGTTTTAACCTAAATGCATCCAAGCAATGTAACGTCTAAAATGTCAAGAAAAAAATCCTTGACAGCGAAAATACACATTAAAAAGGCACGTGTGCTGGTATAAGCATGGCAGAATCATGAGGTCTAAAGTTCCGTAATCTTTTCCACGGATTAACGCCTCTTTTGCGTGCTTGTTTACCTTCAAAGGCAGCGCACACCACACTCTTTTTGTTTCTACTAGTCATGTCTCGCGCGTACGGCAAATCGGACTCGGGGTGAATTAGCTGAAAGGAAATAGTTCGCAGGTGATACTACTCGACACTTATACACATCTAAAACTGAACTTTAGCACGGAGGTGAGGTGGAGGGTGGGTGAAGGCTGAAGAAGGAGGGTGGGGGGCTGGGGGGTAGAAAATAATAATGGTCGATTTGCACCGAGAAGTTAACTGTGACCGCCAACTTTCCTCGCTCTCCGAGTGTACTACGTGTACGCTGCACTCTAATGAGCATCAAAAGCTTATGCACGTAAGTGCAGTCGATAGGATTATCGCGCAGTGAAGCCACTCAATTCAGGTTAAATATTCGGGTTAATTCAGGCACATTCAACTCGGAAGTACTCAAACTCGAGCACAGCTGGCCCAAAGGAAGAATAGTTCTCTGTTCTCGTCGGTAACATTATGTGCAATTTTTCCACAAAATTTAATCTCGCGGGCCTTTTCCCCCGGATCGTGAGTGCCAGACCGAGTGAAATCGATCCAGCATTAAATTCTCTGAAAAATGAGACTGATTCCGTTCATAGTACTTACAGGTTAAATTTTGAGCAATTTTTCGAAATTTGATCCGGTCTGGCGACCATATTGAACCCGATCGTGAGTGCCAGACCACGAGAAATACCGGCTCACTTTCACAGTGCATTTTCAAATTTTGCAACGAATCGATTAATTTTTAGTGAATCTCCGCCGACTGTAATAGCGTTGAAAGGAAAAGTAGCCCTGAGCATTTAGCTGCGTATAAAAAGTCGAGACGGGGCGCGCTTGGTATTTTTTTTGCCTCAAACGCTGATACTATCTCGACCTCGACTAAAATTGAAATCATGTTCAAAAGCGAGAGCAGATATTTTTTTCCCCCTTTTTTCCGAGAAAGGACCGAGATTTCTCGACAGCTCAGAATGAGTTTCCGAAAACGGAGTATAGACCTATTCAGACGTCTTGGCCGACAACCGCACTCCCGCATTCTTTCAGACGCTGTCTCAAGAACAGAAAGTTTAACGAAACTTTAGATTCTTCAGAAACTTTGATGGGACTGTAGTAAATGGTAGATTCTGATGAGCTACCACGTAAAAACGCCCAAGAAGGTATAGCAATAGAGAGGCTAATACATGTTATAAGTCTTATCTCAAATTGTGACGGCATGGGCGATTTGATTCTGGTTTGTTTGCCTCATATTTTATAACCTTAAATCAAAAAGTGTAATTAATCCAGTGGAAATTGGGTTTAAATGAAAGAGCAAGTGTTTCAGAGTGGCTATATTGGGAAACAGAACTACAATACAACTATCCAGGTGAGATAATTTCGCTTGTTCCTGGTCATGCGTCAGTTTCTTTGTCGTGCAAAATGCAAATGCTTCCAAAAAAAAAAATTATAACGATTTCTGTACGTCCGGCCACGTTCAAATACTTGCACTTTCGTTTTAAAACCAATTTCAAGAGGATTTGTCACAACTTTCTTTTTTAGGTTAAAAAATTTGACGCAAACAAACCGAGCCTGTGTGAAAATGTCCATAAGAGATTTCCATCATAGCGACCTCCTTGAAGTTTCAATATCACGTACCATAAATCCTCTTTATCTCTGCACCTCGTTGAAAACGCCCCCAAAGGTTAATCAGGGCTTGAGGAGAAGTGAGGTTTACACAAGTCATAAATGACAATGTTGGCACTTTGATAACGACTAAAAGTGGTCGAAAAAGTATGTGAAACAAAATGTTCAACTTGACTCCCAACTTATTGGAAGCTATACAGGCGAGTCAAAATTGTTGAATTTTTTATCTGACCGGTGCTCGGTAGAGCAGGTCTAAAAGGATTATGAGGTCCCTAAAGATCGGCGTAGAATCCGGTGATGATTCTTAGTTGTAATCTCCAGAATTTACAGCCTTTTACCCAGAAATCTGCTGTTTTCACCTTTTTTTGGATGACTAAACATTTAAGTACCTAATTAGGAACGGTATTACCGTATGACCGAGCGGTTCATACCTCTGAGGAAGCCCACAGATTTTGGTCAGAAAAAAACATTTTCAGGAATAAAAATGAACCAAATATTCCATGATGTTCAGGTGTAGGGTAGTTCTCGTGATTTATTACATCACCCCCCCCCCCACCCCCAGGCCGATCCTATCATTTAAGACATTTTTAATAGACTCTACTTTCGAAAGACTTTTTTCGAAATTTGGCATGTATCCGATTGGCTGTCATGTCAGCAGTGCGCAAGCTTCTCCGACAGCCTATATATTGGTGGTAAATTCAAGCTTTAAATATACTTGACGACCACGTGACTCACCACCACCAATCACCGTTCTTTATTCGAATCCAGTCAATTCAAAATCCCTCAACTTCAAGGAGCAAGATCCAACCTGCAGGTGCAACTTTAATTCCAGCAATCAAAACCAAAAACCGTTTGGTGTTTTCAAAAGGAAAAAGGAGTGGTAAAAAATTATATCATTAATAACACGCAAAGAAAATACATCTAATAAGGTGACACAGTACAGTACAAACTACAGAGTGTTAAAAATCATAGCAGAGCGCGTGGGGGTTTGCTTTTAATTTGAGATGTGCAACCTTTTAAAATTAACCCCTTATCACAACAAGGGGACTACGAAACTCGTCGCGTCAAAAGATATCGCTATGGCCGTGGAAAAAGAAGAAGGAGTGAGACTCTTGAAAGCTTCCTTCAGCGACACCAAGTTCGGAGGGGCGTAAACAAGGAGGGGGGAGAGTAGAGATGATGATTATTTTATTAGAAAAGTCCCACCTGTTGATTCGTTTTTTTCTATTTTTAGAAAAGGGTGGCATTGTTTTCTTGCCGCACTTGACTTCTGCCGCGACTATTAATTTCGCAGTACCTAATATTTTATAAAAAGAGAGAGAGCGAGAGAAAGAGAGAGAGAGAGGGAGGGAGAGAGAGAGAGAGAGAGAGAGAGAGTGACATGCAATGGGCGACCGTGCTTCCGTCGCGTCTTTAGTTTGAGCTTTTGTTTCCAAGCTTCTAATTATTGCAGTTTTGCTCGAGTCTTAAAGTTCACATTAAAAGAACGCCCCCAAAATAAAATTTATATCACTCCAATTTGTCCGACATTGATTACCAAGCAATTGTTAAAATTGTTTTTTATATTTTCAAGCACAAAAGAGCTTCGGTATTGCCTCCAGTTGCTCACACATTTTAAAATAACTCTATAAAATGTCTGTTATAAAGATATTGAATAAATGCAGAAACAATTCTTAAGTGGTTCACTGAAATGTACTATATACAACTTTATCGGTTTAAAGGCTAAAAACAATGATTACACGAGTAAAATGCCCCGTTTCGAGGTGTCACAACCCCATATTCAACGCAAAAAAGAATGTCATTTTTGGACGCATGCGTGTATATTGGACATTTTTTTTTTTTTTTTTTTTTTTTTTTTTTGACAAAAAAATTGGATATAAAAGATTTGGACATGTCATCGGTGGATCGTGACTTCAACACACGATAGTTAAAACAAATAAAAAAAATACCATTGATGAACAAGGTACCAAGGTGCATAATTACGTGTCAATGTTGTCAAAATGATCTGAAACTAATTGAAACGTCTGCTGACTTAGCCTTCCTTTGCCCCCTCCGCCCATCCACGAGGTATAATTAAGCTATTCGAGGCGGCTTTTGAGGTTTGGCACTCGGAAACCTGGAGTCAAGAGCGTGAAGCCAGAGCGCAGTATATATAGAATATACATATATATATAGCTTCGACTTAAATCACGGTAGATTGCCGGGACAAGCTTTTAAATTAAATTCAAGCTCAAGTGCTCAGGCTACAGACTTCAGACCCCCCGGGATCCATCGAACATTTACCCCCTACTATCCTCTCTCCAAAATTCCCCCCCCCCCCAGGTCGAAAGCTTGAATGCGCAACCCCGACAAAATCTATACCTACACAAATGGAAGCTACTAGCTCTCATTTTACCGCGAGTCCGAGCTGAACGGGATGCGAACGGATGCTGTCAGATGTAGTTTTCAAGCCGTAAAATTTCCATAAGAATCAATAGAAAATAAATAGATTTAAACATTAACTCTGGCAACACCACGCACGGAAAAATGCGACAGTCGCACAATGAATCGAAAATTGGAATTTTCCGGACAATAATAATTCATAAAGAACGAAGCGAACATAGCAAATGACAAAATAGTAGGAGAAAATTAGTTCAAACACTTATTAACTTTACCACTTGAAATGAGTCAGAATGTGTGATATCTGCAAGAAAATATTGACAGAACGTTCCTGAAGCCAGAAACGAATTTTTTTCAAGTCCGACATTTTTTTCCCCGAACCACTGTGAGTCGCTACGGCCGTCGCGTCGCGCGTCGCCCTTCCGTCGGCGCGGCGCGTAAAAGTCGAGCCGAAACAGCGAATCGCACTTTTTTCCCATTCTGCGACTCTGCGTAGTTAATAGAAATGGAACCAGCTACGTTCCACGTTCCGTTACAAATACCTTGAGAAGAGGCACGGGGAACGGGGAACGGACGGGGAAAAGCTAAAGGGGGCACGCATTATCCCCTCTTTTCTCCCCCTCCCACATCTCTCTAGTATGCAAGCATTTGAATAAGTTACCCTTCATTATTTCATCCCTCCATTGTGCAAGTACACTCATTTTATATTTATTTTTTTTCCGCACCCTTCGTCAAGTGGTGAATGTGGGATTCCGACATAAATAAATTATTCGATGATTTCCCGAGGCCTTTTATAATAAACGACGCAAGGGCGGATACAGGAATTTGTCTATCTCTTCTTTCTACCATCTGAACGCGTGTGTTAGAAAAAGAAGGAGATAGGGACTAAAGTCACGTGATGGCCTCTTCTGCTATCCTTTTCTAATACACGTGTTCAAATGGAAGAAAAGAGAGAAAGACAAATTCCTGTATCCGTCCATGAAACGACGAACGCAGCTTCGAACTTGAGTATAAGTATATACGTGAGCACGTACCGTGTGGATGTGGGTGTGTTAGGTATGTGCACAAAATGGTGCTGACAAAACCTTTGGTAGAAAAATTACAAAAGACTTCAGTTGAGCCAACCAAATCATACAAAACCCTTGGTTATTAGCTCTCCTAAAACTCTTCCTGGGTCATTTTCTACCGAGGGTTTTGTCAGCGCTACCAATTTCTTCTGTTTTTTTTTCGTGTGTAAGACACCGGTGGCGATATATCGATACATGTACTTCGTATACATACATCTATAGTAAAGAATCAATCCTTCTGTAACTCAATTAAATCTCTCATAAAACCTATAGAAAATATACAAATATGACCAAACATCTTAATAATTCTCTCTCTCTCTCTCTCTCTCTCTCTCTCTCTCTCTCTCTCTCTCTCTCTCTCTCTCTCTCTCTCTCTCTCTCTCTCTCTCTCTCTCTCTCTCTCTCTCTCTCTCTCTCTCTCTCTCTCTCTCTCTCTCTCTCTCTCTCTCTCTCTCTCTCTCTCTCTCTCTCTCTCTCTCTCTCTCTCTCTCTCTCTCTCTCTCTCCCCCCCCCGAGGAATTTTTTCAATAATGTTCCCACGGAGCGTTTCAAGAGAATCTTTTAAGTGAGTTGTTTACTGGTGACCCACGATTGGTGCCGACTTGGAACACGTTACAAGTTACGTTAGTCCGAGAACTGTCGGAACCAAACAAAATGTGGGCCCTGGATACTGGATAGTAATTAATGTGTGAGACAGCGACACCGCAGTGAGGGTAAGAGCGGTTGATACGCATGGTAATTATGACTTGTCATGCAATTTGGCAACAATGTTCATCCTCCATTGATTTCGTGTGGGGGAGGGGGGGAAATCGATTTGATAATGAAGCCGCGCTTCACCGACGATCGATTGTTTTACATAGAATCAACTGGAGGACAAAAATTGTTGCAAAATTGCACGAGCCATCGCTTTATGGTCTGAAATCGAAAACTAAGAGGCCAAAAGTCGGTTAAGAAAAAAAACATCAAAAATTATCGTTTTTGACCTTTTGAACTCAATTCAAAACTTTTCAGGGAAATTGGAATTTTAACTTATTTATTAAAAGTGTTTTCTGGGAATAAAATTACTTTTGAGAGTTTATGAATGATAAATTGATGAGAAATTAACTCTCTGATTTTAGGCCACGTTTAAACGATCTCAGACCATAGTGAGCCGTTCAGGATGCGTTTTGATAGCGCCACATTAAATCATTGCATTTAAATGCATTTGAATGCGAAAAGATCCAATCATGAGTGCCCTTAAAAACATCTTCGAATGAGACCTTTTGCATGGGTTTAAAAGGTTTGTACTGATGGAATAACGCGATTAAATAATCAGCAGCTAAATGTCCCTATTCAACATCTTATTTGCACCCTTCTGACCATCCTGTGCTTTCGTCTCGCGAGTTTTTCATTTACTTCTCTTCAATGCCCCGCAGTAATTTTTCTTCTTTTGTCGTCCGAGATTCTAACCCCCTCCCCCTCCTCCCCCCCCCCCCCCGATGAAAATGCTTCCTAAGGATCTTTCTTTACACCCGCGTTGACAACCACTAGTTTAAATAGCCGCAATACAACGTTGCAAACTTGAGCACTCCCCACAGGTGCGTGCACGAGCAATTCCTATGAAATTGAAGCCATTTCCGGGGGGGGGGGGGCTGTAAAACAACTGGTATACTCTTTCTGAGAAATCACAGTAATTATTTTCCTACCTTTTTTATTTTAATTCGAGAAGAGACAATTCGAAGAAGTTCCGATACACCGTCCCAAAATTTCTCTTCATTCAACGAAGAAAGAGATATTGAAAAGGAAAATTAGCACCATAAAATATGGGGAAACGATAACGTGAAACATAAAATACTAAAATTGTAAGTTTGAATAAAGTTCACGTTCACGCCTAAGGTTTATTGGGTCTCTCATTTTTAATTGATCTTTGATTCTAGAAGAACTTGTATGGTTTTATGGAAGCCGATGTGACCTGTAGTCTTTTGTATTCATCGAATATACATAGGCTGTCCCAAAACAACTGTCAGTAGGTCTGTATTTTGAAAACTATTATACCTATTGAAATGCGGTTTGTGGGAGGTTGTAGATCATACTAAAAGCTTTCCAACGAGCTCTAGTTGAGCTAATTTGGTTGAAAATTCGCCGAGTTGCAGCAATTTTTAGGGGGTGTGTAAAAAATAACCCTACGAGATTTTTGAGCTCAAAATAACTTTATTTCTCAACTTAACAATTTCATCTTAGAAATTTGTTGGTACTTTTACAATTAATTGAGGATAGCATACCTTTATTACAGTATTATGTGATAATTGAGGACTTTAATCACTCCTCAGATGAAGAGTCAACTTCAACTTCTCGATCTTTTTCGAAGTAGTCGCCATTGACGTCGATGCATCGTTGAATGCGCTCGGGCCATTTCTCGACGAAGGTCTTCCGAATTTCCTTGTTAGGCAGTCTCAGGAAAAATCCGTGCACCACGTTTTGAATTTCTTCGCGGGTGTTGAATCGCTTACCACGTAAAAACTTCTTCAAAGAGGGAAATAACCTTAAGTCGCAGTGCACGGATTTTTCCTGAGACTGCCTAACAAGGAATTTCGGAAGACCTTCGTAGAGAAATGACCCGAACGCATTCAACGATGCATCGACGTCAATGTCGACTACTTCGAAAAAGATCGAGAAGTTGAAGTTGACTCTTCAGATGAGGAGTGATTAAAGTCCTCAATTATCACATAATACTGTAATAAAGGTATGCTATCCTCAATTAATTGTAAAAGTACCAACAAATTTCTAAGATGAAATTGTTAAGTTGAGAAATACAGTTATTTTGAGCTCAAAAATCTCGTAGGGTTATTTTTTACACACCCCCTAAAAATTGCTGTAACTCGGCGAATTTTCAACCAAATTAGCTCAACTAGGGCTCGTTGGAAAGCTTTCAGTATGATCTACAACTTCCCACAAACCGCATTTCAATAGGTATAATAGTTTCCAAAATACAGACCTACTGACAGTTGTTTTGGGACAGCCTTTGTAGTTTTTCTGAATTTCCTGCAAAACATAAAAGAAGCTCCAAGACAACACACATTGTTACATAATACCATTCATAACCTCTCAGAACTAGAGTCCCTATATGTAGAGATGTTAAGACAAGAGGGTAGTCAACTTCTGATTGGTCGATGAATTTTAGGCTCTACGGACGCCGCCATTGGATGCGATTTTGCACTTTTGTTTTGTTTACCAACGGTCTTTTACAGATAAAAGAGTTAATTTGCGACGAATCTGTTAATTTTAATCATAATGCACCACAAGAATGTTCATAAATCTCAAAAGAATCATTAAAAAGCATTAATACATGTCGATCAACAAAAGCAGGGAAATATTACATCGTTTCAAACTTAGCGGAACTGTAATCTTTGCTGTGGAGCAAAACACAACAACGGCCTCAGAATGTAAACAAATGTGCAAAATCGCATCCAATGGCGGCGCCCATGATTTCTCTTGTCTTAACTCTCTACATATAGGGACTCTCCTCAGAACTATGCTTTTACGGTATATAGCTGCTTGTTTTAATTCTGAGTCTAAAGAAATAAGTGCTCTTTGATCAAAGATTACACGGTAAAACGAGTTTTACTTACGAACAAAGCATCGTCCCATGCAGTTCTATTTTACGAGTAAAGCGTCGTCTGATGCAAATTGTTTCCTGCTTTCCCTATACTCATTCTGGATAGACCTCTCATAATAAGGATGAGTGCATGTAATTTTACATCGAGTTGAGCAAATAAAGCTTCTAAATTATTGTAACACCAAAGTTGTATTAATAAAGCAAATACAATAACTATATAGGCAATGACCCGGCCATCTTTTCCTGCTTGGACAGCTTATTTCTTACTATTTATATTAGACCTTCATCATCCGCACAATGCCCGTCAGAGCTGAAAGACTCTTAACGCGGGCGTTGCTCGCACTATGACATCAAAACGTAAATCTGATTAAGTGAGCAGACATGGAAGTACAGGGTGGCACAAAATCCATGGCAAGTATTTATACACATGCAGAGCGGAAGAATGCTAGGGATGGAGACAAAAGTAAGTAAATGTTAGTCTCTGATCCTGAATGGATAAACAAAACATTCAAACTGTTGTTGCTCTTAAAATTATGCGGCAAACCGCACCCCTATACAGCTATAGTGACGTGCGGCGTCCAATGAGGCAACGATACGTTTTGTTCATTTAAGGGAAGTTGTAAGCCCTATCTTCACCATGGAAAATAACCAAACTTTCTGTACACATATCTCAAGACCACTTAAACCAAGGCGCGAGAAAGCTATTAAAAAAAAAAAAAAAAAAAAAAAAAAAAAAAAAAAAAAAAAAAAAGTGCAATTTGACACGTTGAACAAAATTAACTGCATCTTGACCAGGGCTGCCGTTTTGCGTATAATCAATGCTATTTTTCCATTCACCGATGATTCCACCGGTTGAAAAAAGATTACACAGTCCAGTTCAGTGTATGACTGTAACGCACAAAAATACTCTGATCTGTAATCTTTCCTTAATCGGTGGAAACTCCGTTGATTCAATAAAATATCCGCAAGTTTTTCAAAGTCATTGACGACTCCACCGTTTGAGAAAAAATTACAGATGCGAGTATTTTAGTTCATTACAGTCATACACTGAACTGAACTGTGTAATTTTTTCTCAACCGGTGGAATCATCGATAAATAGAAAAATAGCATTGATTATACGCAAAACGGCAGCCCTGATCTTGACATGTTGAACAAAATAAACGAACTGGATTTTTTTTTTTTTTTTTAATTAAAAAGACAAACTTTCGTTGACTCTTGAAAAGCAAACTTTTTTGGCTAGTTTCTTTTCGAATTCAAATCAAATCCAGATTCATTTTAAGTTAGTTAACTTTGTTTATCTGTTCTGCTCTACTCCGTTTAATGCTGGGCGGCCCTGGCGCTTAGAGCCTCGCATCCTTGTTATACCACAGCGCAAAATTCGTACAAAAAACACTAACATTTAATTCTGTGCGCATAGTGAAAGTATGCACTACCTTAAAAATACAAAACTCATTGATGGGGCCATCCGCTGAAATTCCAAGTCATAAATTCAGGATCGGAAAGAATACAAGCTTCAAAAACATTGGGGAGGGAGAGAGAGAGAGAGAGAGAGAGAAAAAAAAACAAAAAAAAAAACCGAAAATAGTTATACAACGGAAGTGCCGTGTTGAAGCATTTCTCGGCTCGATGGCCAATGCACAAAGGTCTAGCCTATAAAGTATGGATGCCAGGCTAGAATTAAGCAGCTAATCCAAAGAACCATCGCGTTTTTAGCGTGCTTTGGTCGCGCCTCATTCGGCAGAGCGACTCCGTCGAGCCCGCGTTTATCAAATACGTGCGCCATAAACGAATTTTTAATGTTCTTTGGTGTTCGAAGCGAAACTTTGAATCCAAACTTTGTTCGATTTCTTGAATCGTAGTTCTCAAAGTGGATGAGACTCGTTTGAAGGTGTCGAAAATGCAAATACGTTTGTAACTTTTCCCTTTAGTGTATTCATTACCACGATTATAAGAAAATCGCTAAAGCTTTTTTCTAACAATCGGGGGGGGGGGGCAAGAGAAACTTTCAAAACTACGAAAATTTTAAAAAAAATGTCGACAAAATCGTCGATGGTTGGTGGAATCATTAGTGTTGCAAAAAAACTTACTAACGACACACTGTGACCTTCCATCTAATAAACGCGATATAAAAATGTTAATAAAATGACTAATGAGTAGCGACATCATCAGAGGCAATTGCCACCCCTGTGATTTGGTACATCCTGAAATTTCCGCTCACACGGAAAATTCAAGAAGCCCACAAAAAAGTTGTCAAAAGGGAGTACAGGTTAAGAAAGTTCTTTCAGCCAGGAAAGGAAATAAACAAAGTTAGACAAGGTTTGCCTTTAGGACCTCGATGGTCGCATGAGAAGCAAAAAAAAGAGGTCATCATCCCCCCCCCCCAACAAGACCTAAAAATAATGACGCCACTGCATCGACCATAGAATTGGATAAATCCTATTATGACCAGGTTACGACAAATCAATGTCCACTCGCTCAAATTCAGTAGGTAGTTAATTATTCCTACACTACGGTCCTGATTTTGCATACACAATTGATTGAAGGCGCTCGAGGAAACGCGTTTTTCAAATATTAACAATTTGAAGTCACAATTATGTGAGTGAGAAATGGAAACTGTGTGAGGCAGATCTTGTCACAGAAACGGATGTAGGTAATCGGGCAAGGGATTGAAAGGGTTAATGTATACTGCAATACTGCATACTTTCGCTACATTATTACATGGAGATTGGAGAGTCGATTCCTCCGAAAAAATCACTTGGAAACACTGGCGCAACCAGGATCTCTTCCATCTCTCTCATTTCCCATTTGAATGTATAAGTAGGAAAAGGACAGAAAGAGGGGGTTTTATCCCGTTGTCCATCCTTGTCGAACGTACGTTTCTTAGTGGAGAAAAGAGAGAGATGAAGAAACTCTCGGTGCGCTACTGCTTGGAAATAACGTTGAGAGCATCAGAAAGCTCGAAAATCTACTAATCTTGTAATAGGGCTGTTGCACACTTTCGCTGTGAGCAATTAATTTGAGGATTAATTTAGATGTAAAAACCTGCAAAAATAACGATGGTAGCACTATATAAACTCACAAACTTCCACTTCTAGACTTGCGAAATGAGTTTAAATGCGCAAGCGTAATGGCGGTGTTGGGCACTAATAATGGGAGACTCCCAACTCCAATCTAATAATACTGTAACTCCATCAAGAAGTAACCAATAAAAGATGAATATCCTTGGACACCGGTGTCACCAGGTGCCTAATTACTATGTATGAATCTTCCTTGTCAGCATAGAGAGCGTGACGAAATTAAGATAAAAATCTCCCATTATAATTTATTAGTACCCAACGTCGCCAATACGCTCCTCCACGTAAAAGCATTTTATGAGTTTAGGAGTAAATTTCGTGAACTTTTAGTGGAACCATCGTTATTGTTGCAGGTTTATACGTCTGAATCTACCCTTAGATTGTTTACATCAAAAGGGTGCAACATCCCTAGTATATTGAATGCTTTCATTGATTTTTTTGAGTGGATTTAAGAACTTTCTGCAAGATGCGCTCAACGTCATTTTCAAGTGTTCTTAGAAGGGAATCGATCCTCTAAAACTATGTTGCAAGTTTGCAACAAACCGATTACCCACAAAGTGGCGCAGCACTGCTTTGCAAGCAAATAAAAAATAACAATGAATAAATAATTGCAAAAAAAAAAAAAAAAAAAAAAAAAAAAAAAAAAAAAAAACACTTTACATTAAATAATACGGTACAGTAGTATCTTTTTCGCCAAATATGACAGCACTGTTGCAAAGAACCCAATTCTAAAGGTAAAAACCAAGGGCATCACGTGGCACTTGGCAACACCTAATTTTACCACCTTTCGGCGAGGAAAGAGGGACAATAATGAGCATAAAACAAACAGAGAGGCATAGAGAACCACTCGCTGTAAACACTAGAGTGAGGCAGCCACAGACAGACGCGCAGCCACGAGCCACGAGACAGGCGACATAATATAGGATAGGGATAGGCGTGTGCACTGTGCTGTGCGGTGTAGTTCTGGTGATGGGTGCGGAGTTCAATCAATCATGAGAGAGAAGCTCCGGCCAATTGTACGATGATAACGTTCAGGCAACGTTCGCGGGTTGGTTGCCTTGTAATTTTAGCTTATTTCAAGTCATATCGCGCCCTGGAATCGCAACGACAAACGTTTCAACTCACGAGGAGTTTATCACTCTATGCGCGATGCGCACACTGCATGCGGTGACGCGGTGTACTTATATGTATTTTACTCCTGAGTCCGCGTTTGGCTCACATCCTCACAATACGCGATTGCAGAGGCTGGCAGAGAGATGGGAGGAGTTGCGGCAAGATTGCCGCAATGAACCGGTTTAAATTTGTTTAAATGGGAAATGTGGCACTTTTCAGTACAAACTGGCAACCTTGGGTTGGGGCTACAAAGGATTAAAACATAGATTTTACTCAATGGCCCAGAGGTGTTTCAAATTTGAATGAAATGGGGGGGGTCTCCGGGGGGACAAAAATTCCCAAGTTTGCCCTCCCCAGTTCGCGAGGGCTGGATCCGCCAATGCATACATTTTTTGGGCCTTGCACTCTGCCGTCTAATTCCGCTCTTTTGGACGACACGAAACGTGACAGCTGGAATCGGCGTCACATAATTATAACGAAAACAAGACTTATATATAGTCATTCGGTCTGAAACGAACGACTTGAACAAACTCCAGATCTTCTTAACAATTTCACGTCACGCCGCGCCGTTTAAACCAATAGAATTAATCGATAACCGCTATCTCATCTCGTGTCGTCCAAGGGAGCGAAATTGCCATAAACTGAAAAAACAAAATTTATGCAAAAATCAGCTTTTTAAAATAGCTTCGCAGAGCAAAAGTTCAAGCTGTACCGGAGAAAGTTGCAGGTGCACCAAAACACTACTTCTTTTGAGTAACGGCCTTTTTTCCTTGCTTTGGCCCTACTAAAGTAGCACTTCAGTACAACCGCAACTTACTCCGGTAGAGCTGGAGCTTTCGCTGTGAGAAGCTAATTTAAAAAGCTGCATCTTTTCTACTTAAATTTTGTTTTTTCAGTGTATAGGACAGGTACTAATACAATTTCAGCAACGAAGTGATTTCAAATTTTCATGTCTGGAAAACTTTAAAGTCCCGGTCCAAGGTGCGACCGAAGTAGGGAGCGGGAGCAAGGGGAGTGCAAATTATCTACGTTAGCAGCTCGGGGAGCGCATGGTTGTGTGAGAAAATCACACGTTACTGTATTGTGAGTGTGTGCGTGCAATGAGGCTATAGGTGTGGTGGCTAGATTGCAGCTTTTTTTTGTCGGCTTTAAAACCCACGCCTGTATTTCGTTTCAATGCACATGATATCGATTCATAACCGTATTGCGCAACAGAAAGTAGCCTCGGCAGTTTAATTTCAAAAATGTACCTCAATCGCGTGAAATAAAAGAACTTGATACATGCACCGTGTAAGTAAACACAGCTTTCAATGCAAAGTACATACCCGCTGTGACACGGCGCGGAGAGAAGCAGTTTCCTCGTAGGATTCATCAGAGAACAATTGCATCGATTTTTTGGTTTCAGCGAGGCGCTTATGGGCGATCCAACGAAGGTAGGACTTTTTGCTGAAGCCGAAGAATATTCATAGAAAGCCCAAAATTAAAACGTCTGGAGTCACTGGAAGTTCTTTATCATAAGCGGCGGTAGCCGCACAGGCCCAGTCAGAAAACACCCCTGAGAGGGTACACCTATCGCTTATCATACACGAAACAGCTCATAACAGCGTTTTCGTGGATTTGTAGTCTTACCAACACGAACACGAGCTCAACGAATCCTAATTGGTCGTAGGTTTTAGGCTTTCAAGGAGCGAAAAAAGGGTCGAAGACATCGAAAGCTCCACACAAAAGAGTCTATAAGAGAAAATAGGAGAAGAGGAATGAATGAGAACGGACCGGAATGCCGCGGTGAATCCGCCTATCCAAGTGTCCACCGATGAACTGAACCTTCGAATTCGTTCAGGTCGTCGACAGTGGCGTAAATAACGGACCCGCAGGGCCCGCGGCGCGGGCAGGCGCCACGTCTTGAGGGGGCCCCTAGGGGGCGCAACAACACCAAAAATTACAGCAAATTCAAAATTTGCAAGAGAACAGAACAACAATATGAATAAATAAGAAACTGAAAGTATAAATGAGAGTTTGAAGTATAGCTTTTTATTTTATCTATCGTAAGACATGCGAACGTAGCAAAAAATATTTCCGCAGTCCGCAGTCCTCCCGTTAATTTTTACAGAAAAAACGGGAAAGAAAAGAAAAAAAAACATTCCAGACTCAAGTAATAAGTAGATTTTTCATCTTATATGATTCATAAAATAAAGTCTCTATAAATCTTATTTTTTCAATTATTCTCTATTTCTTTAGAAATTTCTATGATTCTTGACACTTCTTATGATCATTTACTTAACTTTAAACCACCACTGACCCCCAGCCCCCGGCCCGGATAAACCCCTCTTCTTTCATTCAGCAGAAGATAAATTTCGTTTTATTACTTATATGCATGTAATAATGTGTAAATAAATAAAGCGAGCTCCCTTTATTTACTTACATTAATTTTCTTTGTTCTAGAACAATGAAAATTAAAAAGTATAGTTGAAATTCTTTTGAAGAGAGGTTGGGGGGGGGGGGGAGCAAGGACTCCAAAAACGTCTAAAAGGCTATAAAAAACGAGCTATTTCTGTGACAGACGTTGCTTTCAGAAAGTTTAGTCATTGACCATAACTTCAATGAATTGTTGAAATCTCACAGCTTTTTCAGGGACAAACAACAAAGGTCTTTCTGCCACGGCGAAATGAGTTTTTGACTCTTAAAATGCAGAGTAATTTCAACGGTTCATTGAATGTGGGCCATCTGCAATGTTTAAATGGAGGACTTGGGTGCGATCAGAAGGGCACTTCTTCATTGCAGTGTTTCAGTATCTCATTTTCCTTATTTATTTCTTTTAAAGAATATGAAGACTTAATTTTTCTTGGAGGTTGCACTCAAAACAACCATAAATCGTGAATAATTCTCAGTAAACTTTTCAGCAAGGTACAATATGATTTGCTTTCCTTGAAAAGAAAAAATAAACTGAGGAAATAATGAAACACTGTAATGCAGAAGTGCCCTTCTCGCACCCAAGTCCTCAATTCGTTCAGATATGTTTTGCAGGTTGCAGGAAGCCTAAACCTCCAGGAGTCGTTTGATATTCCGTTTCTCCCCAACTGTATGATGAGTATTCAGTTTTCTCGCACCCACAATTTTACGCGAATTACGCTTTAATCATGCGTAAGCCTTGACGCACCACTTCAGTTGCAATTGCAAAATAGAGTAGGCGTAGAGTTTTTCCCAGCAATATAACAAAAAAAAAACCTAATCTCCTGTTCGTCCGTCGCTGTAGTGGTTGCCTTTCCGTTCTTTGTTTTCCCATTTCGTTCTTTATCTTTCTTTTCCTTCGGAACGTCCGAGACATTGTATGTAGATTTCAATCCGTCGTAACGCGACACGCTTGGAAATCGTCATATTGTTGAGCGGATCAAACTGCATTTGTAATATTTTTTTGTTTTGTTCTCAGTGGGCTTTCATTGAATGCAAATTCAAATTTTACGCATCGCACAGTGGGTCGAAAATAATGTAATTGGGCAATGTTGATTTCGTTCCTTTTAAACCCATGCAAAGGTCGAATTCGAGGAATCGTCCGACGGTCCGACAAAATTCAAGCCACGTGACTGGTCAAAACATGGATTTTTCCTTCGACATGAAAAGCCTTTGAATCTTGCTTTAAAAAAATTTTAATGTTGAAGTTTTCCCTCGAGAACTATATGATCTGCCAATCTGGTTCTTCTTAACCAGTTGAATCAATATTTTAACTCTTTTTCTTATTACCTTGTAACTAGTAGTCGGTGTTGCCCAAAAAAAAAAAAAAAAAAAAAAGACAGAACAACTGGCCTCGCTGCCCCATCTGTTGGTGGCAATTATTCTGTACTCTATGACCTTCAAAAGAAAGTCTTCTCATCAAAACGGTCTTTGATCACGCACGGAAAAAAATGGATCTGTAAAATTAGTAAATTTAAGCAAATGCAAATTTTACTAGTTACTTTTCGTAAAAACTACTAAACTAATGGCTAGTTTAACGATTTGATTTGTAAGTTTTGCTCAAGTTTTATTAATTTTTCAGTTTGAATCGCAAATTTTACAATCCTAAACATTTTGACTTTTGCAATTATAGTAACTATCACGTCACGACAGCAATTCAAATTACAAAAGTCACAATGTTTTGGATTGCAAAATTTACGATTCAAATTGAAGATATTACAATCCAAATTGAAAACTTAAAAGAACTTGATCAAAATTTACAGTTCAAATCGTAAGAGGTTTTGGTATCTAGTAAAATTAGCATTTATTTTATTTTACTGATTTCACAAAACTAATTTGCTTTTGACTTTTACAGTCATTTCATTTTTTTCCATGTGCTGTTTATTATTTGTCAGCGAGTTAAAGATTTTTTAAGGCATACTTTCAAGAGGCAATATTGTTGGACTATGAAATACCTGAAAACTACAAACATTTTTAAAACTGATCAAGGGATGGAAGGATGAAAATTTCTACCAGGATACGTTCTTTTGAAAGTCATAGTAAACAGTTGTCAGCGGTTCAGACCAGGCATTTCTTTTTGTAGAGCAAAATCTCGATTTTTGTTCGTTGAATGTTGTCCAGAAAACTAAAAAATGTGATTCACTGTGCGTCCAACAATGAGGAGGAGGGAAAACCAAGGGAGGATGAAAAAAGCTTGCATGGAGGCACTCAATAATGTTCCTGCATTTAAGTGCAAGTATGTGTGTAATACTCTGCATTATGTGTGCATTCAACGTTCCAAGCTAGAGGTCGTTTCAAATGAACTATTTTAGTTGGCGACATGAAAGATCGGTGCATTTATGTGCAGGGTGCCACGGTGCGCATTTCTGCGACTCCTATATGAAACGCATTGGAATTAAAATTTTGGCCGATTGGAAACAATTCAGAACCAATCACAAGTCAACTGTCGAACACCACCTAAGCTGCTGTTCGATAAAATATATGTATGATGCATGGGCGCCCCCAGCAGAGGGGGGAAAGAGCCCCCCCCCAGTGGCGCACCGGAAATTTTGGCCCCCCCCGCAAACTTTCAGTCGGGGGCCCTATATTTTTACACCAGTGAATGGAGTGTCTATGGAGACCTCCCCACCCATCTAGAGGGGGCTTAGGGGTCCTCCCCTGAAATTTTATGAAAATTGAGTGCTCTCAAGACGGGTTTTCACGCAGTTTTAGCTTTAAAATTCCGTTTCTCTCCCAAGAAAGAAAAGAGCTGACTTTTTTTTCTGACAGCTTTTCAATATTCATTTGATACCGCACAGAACTCAGCTCTTTTTACTTTCAGATTACACTGATTCATTTTCTCCTCCATCTTTATCTTTATTCTTTCAAATGTTATGTTTTGTCTAATACTCAGATCAGATGTGATCATGATGGGGGCCCTTTGGATCGGGGGCAGCAGGGGCCTCCGGTACGCCACTGCCCCCCCCCCCCGGGAATTCAGAACAATTAAAACTTCATGATAAAAAATGAAATGAACAGAAGAAGATAAAATTTTAACCAAAGGAGTTAGAGTTTACAAACTTTATTATTATTAGTTTACTTTAGAATTTCACTTCATATTCTGCAAGGAATAGTTGTAGTAAGCATTTTTTTTTTTTTTTTTTACTATCGATTATCATCTTTTGTTGTTTTATTCATACTATACCAAACACAGCAATTTTTTCAAATTGATTGAATGCATTTACGATGGCATAACATTGTACCATTTGGAAGAAAAATTGTTTTTTTTTTCTTTGGGGGGGGGGACGGGGAGACTGGGACCGTCCCGCAAACCTGCCATCACTAGGTGGTGTCTCATAGACCTTCCATTGAGGTTCGGCAATTTTGCCCCCCCCCTCCTGGAAATTTGTCTATGGGCGACCATGATATGATGTATCGATACTTAATTAATTAAAATTGTTCATCTTCAGTATATAGTCACTTTACGAGCAAAATATCATGGACTCGATTTGGTACAACGTAATGAACGGCAGTGGGGTCTTTGGGCGTAATTATTCGATCAGCTCGCAGCTGGCGAAGTTGCATTTTTGTAAATCTACAATCTTTGCAAAAAGTTGTATTCAAGAGTGCGATCTTATCAATAGGTTTAAAGGACAAATTACGCTCGTACAATTCTAATCCATCGATATCCGCTCAAAAAAAATTTGATTCCGGCCAGGATCGAACTGGCGACCTTCTGCGTGTAAAGCAGACGTGATAACCGCTACACCACGGAACCGCTGTGACAGAGTTGGGAGACTTAATGTTTATGAATGGAAGAGTCAGACCAATTCTTGAGACAAGAAATAGTTTGACAAGACTGGTCCAACGATTCAACAACATAGCATTATTCGTTTGGACTTCGTCCATTTTTGAACGGACATTTGCGCAAGATCGCGAGCACGGTAAAGTCTTACTGCGGGTGGGGGGGGGGGGCGGCAATGGAGGGGAGAGAACTGTGAGAGGGAGAGAGGTGTCTACGCGACGCCTCCGATGTGACTTTAAAAGACACCATAGTATAATCTGCAAATTTAATTTCTCAATGACTCTGAGCTCTTTGACCGGGGAAGAGTGGGAGCGGGGCGGGGCGTGGAGTTTGAGAGAGGGAACGAAATGACCTTTACAGCAGGGTATATCGTTCAAATCTAGACTATGAGCGATTCTTTATATCGTCACTTCGCGAACACTGACTGTTATGCAATATACAAAACAGCGTGTGCTTACACCGACACCGGATGTATTTAAGTTTCCTCATCAACAGTCTGTAAATGCATAAAAAGCTGCCAATTGATTCTTGGATCGAGACCCCAAGTGTGATCTAAAACTTTAGACTTCAAGATGGAGGAGAGGTGGGGGCAGATTCACTGAAAAAAGAGCGAAAGGGTAATTCGCGTGGAGAAGTAGCTGAATCCCAGTGAACAAAATGTTCTCTACATTATAGTTTAAGGAGTGAAAGGGGTATAATTGAAGAGAGAGGGAAAGGGAAACAGGAAGAAAGGAAGATAATCATGGAGACATGCCTATTGAGGACGCTTCGAATATTTTCTCTACTTGATCACTGACAATGAGAGGTATATTGATTGATACTGAGATGGAATCTCGCAATCTTGCAACGTTGCAATTTATCCATTAACGCCCATCCGAAAGGTTGAACTTTATGACGTTCTCTGCAGCACACCCAATATCTCACTCGCATTTAAAAGAATGAAATGCAGCGTTGCCAGAACGCAAGCTACGCCACTAGTGATGCGTCAGTTAATATGTATACATTCGCAAATGCCAAAAAAAATAATACTTGAACAAAATACCGATAAGGGTAGCTTAAAAACTAAAATAATAGATCTGAACTGACAAACCCTGGTTTGGAAACTGCCGCAATTAATTAAAATAACGAATTCAATAGTCTTTAAAATAGGTCAAGAGTATGAGTACAAGCAATCATGAACGAATTGTTGAACAACTGCATACATACAATAAAATTGAGAGACAAAAGGAACTGCTGGATTTGAAGACAATATTTTCCTGAGAGCAACAATGTCCCTGTAAATTCTTGAGATGAAACAAAAAAAAAAAAAAAAAAAAATAAAAATAATAGTGATGAAATGATAATAAGAGCTAAACCCCTCCATTTCAAAAGCTGCGTTCATAGCTTTTTAAAATTTAACCTTTCTGCCTCTGAACCTTTCTATAAATTGTACTACGTCATTGGTGATGGTTTGAATTACAACGACAGAGTTGCATAGATTTTAATCATTTTTATTTTATTTTTGTGGTTGAATTACTAGAGGCGAAAGAGTGAGGGAGGCTGACTATAATAACATTCACTAAAATCAGGAGACTCTCTTAAGAGTTGGGAGTCACTTCAGTCACTTATTGTTAGTCGGATTCATTCCTTCGTATTGCTAGTCACATTACTGAATCCTCGTGCTGACTCAGCGGATGGCCGCCGCAAAGGGGGCCGGGGTAAGAATATTGATTGCCAGCGGTTCACTAACGCAATACAATGACCTACATTTGCGAGACGCTGACCTCGTTTCTACCCTTCGAGTGGAGCTCCTGCTCCTGCTCCTACTTCTCCTATATTCCTGTCCCTATCTTGTTTCGATACGGGATACGGCGATACCTCCCGGGGTGAGAGTAAAGGGACCTGAGTCGCGACTCACGCGGGCAAGGCAATTTAAGTATCGAGAGAGTGATGCGATAAGCCGGCTACTCTGCATCAATTTTTAATTCACGCGACTACACTCCTCTTTTCAATTAGGGTCCCTTCCCTGAAACCCCTCGTCGGCAATTCCAACGGCGCCAATCCGGGGGGGGGGGGTCCGCTCACAAAATCAAGTTTAGCTGACCACAACAAATATGGTCGGTCTCCGCGAAATAAGGGCTCCATAAAACATGAAGTAAGCTCCTTTTCAGATATTAATCAAGTATTTCAATGAAGTATTTCTTAGGAAGAGCACACCTAATGTTTTATGGAGCCCTTATTCTAGAGATCGCCTCAAATAGACTAACGAATACAGGGAGCGAGAGAGGCGATGAGGAATTCATGAATAAATCATTGAATTTTCATGCTACGCGACAGGACTAATGAAAATAAATGAAAGAGTAATACAAACTACTGCAGGGACGAACATACCTGGTCAGGTTATGCAACACGAAACGCACAAGACACTATCCAACACTTGAATTAAGTGCGTTGCGTATTGCATAACTAATGATTTGGCATATTTGTTCCCGATACAGCTCAATTTGACGTGTGATGGAAATTCATGTGGAATTTTTGTTCCAGAAATCGTGGTGGAAAGACTGAAACACAATTATTTCTGCCTAATCATAGTCGAAAAATGCTCGTGAAAGACTCATTTTATGTTGACTAACCGCTGAATTTTGAGGTAATAAGTAGCATATTTTTGTTGTTTAAGACGTGCTGGGAAAAGTATAAATACATTAAATACGGTTATGATAAAAAATGAGTAAATTTTAAATTTTACTTGGATACTTTGGACTAATGGTTTTGATCTAGAATTGGTGCAGGTCTCATTTTTTATTTTCTGTTCTAAGGGATCTGAGCTCTTACTTTACTTCTATCATCCACTTATATTATTAATGGACCCGTTGACAGCGCATAAATATTGCGAGCTTTCATCGGCCGACTCAACTGAGACCACCCCTCATAATATACACACATGAATCAAAGAGCTTCGACGAGTGAGTTAGGAAATCTGATCAACCTATACATGGAATGACCTTCAGGTAAGAAAAACTCAATAAATGAGATGTGTATTGTAGAGAGTATATTAAAGTGAACCGTCAAAATATGCCCGAGAGATTTTCAACGCTTATACGCTTCTATTTACTTAAATGCTCATTAGAAAATGGAGATCCATTTCCCTTCGTCTAATTGAGAGGGCGGTGACGCATATTTTTGTTTCCTCGTTAACTTTCCAAAGTTTTAGAGAGCAGGGCCCTCCGCTACGCCACTGAATTAAAATTGAAAATATATAGAAAAAGATAAGCGATTGCCAAATGTACTTGCGCACTTCCTTTTCTTTTCTTTTATTACTTTTTCACTTTTCATTCTTTATCCGCATCAACTTGTTTTTACATTAATTTAAACTTCAAGGGATGATTCACAAATCCCTACACACGGCGCATGAGGGGTTTTCTCATCATATTGGCCTCGTTTTGTTATTATTAAGAAGCTATTCAAATAGTTCAGATTTCAGTCTTTTAAAAAGACGGATGAACCAATAAATCAGCTCCAACTATTTACAGCTCCCATCCTCATATACAAGAGGATAGCAGCAACTTTAAAGGCTCTCGAGTCTTCAGACTGTCTGAGAGAGATTAAGAAAAAAAAAAAAAGTTTACTACGGGGAGGGGATTCCTTTGAAAACTTTTCCAAGAACCTTTCAGCTAGAGGGGATGGATTAGCACGGAGGAGTGTAAGGGATAATACGAAAGATTAGAGGTGGAGGGAAATCTGTATTAGTCTTCCGAGAAAAGAAAATATTATTCGCGGTGTATTATTCCTCAGAACTAAAAGAAAGCATTCAATTCACGAGAGAAGAATCAGATTTCGAACAAAGCTCTTGTAAAAAAAAGAAACGCGAACGCATCGGCAAACTTTTTGAAGACTACGATATAATGATTGAATGATGACGTCATGAGAGGAGTTTCAATGTACTGGCTCGAAAAAAGACGAGAGTATAAGTGATTACAAACAAAATAGATTTCTAGAAAAAACATATACTCCAATACTAAAGCTCGTTTTAGAAGTGAAGGCTGATTTCGCCGATAATTGCGTTAGCTACATTCCAACAGTCATACCTCCTAATTTAAAATGGAATTGAGTAAAAATGAATTTTCCTCAATGAGAGCGCTTTAAAATCATGTCAGATGCACGGGTAAGCTTTGTTTCGATTTAAAGGGTAGACAATTGACCAAAGATTACAAGTGAGCTGGTTTTCACATTTAAAACGAGCACCACAAGTACTCAAATCAAAGATTACGAAACTGCCAAAAAAGTAATGTAAAGACCTTGTAGGCCGTTGAGAAGTTGAGTCAGTTTTTAATGGGTACGGTAGTGAGCAATGGCGGATTGCAGCAAGGCATGCTTGAAAAATAAAGTGCCCCCCGAGTGAAATTTTTTGCTATTTTCTGTTAAAAAAGAGGGCAAAATTATAGGCTTCGGGGGGGGGGGGGGCACAACCGCTTCTTTGCCTCCCTTCTGGGTTCGCCACTGGTGGTTGGTAAGTATCGCGTGTTCACCAGCAGCCTTTGAATTCCCAGAGGTTTCAGGGTTTCTCTGAAACAGAGGAGTGAAACTCTGAACGTATCTATCACCGGGAGATCTTTTTTCTTTTCTTTTTCTTTTACTTCTTTCAAAGTCACATATATATCTACTCTCATCCTTGCTTCATCAGAGACGCCAAAGGGCTGAGGGTAAAATGAGGATTTGTAGGTCGGAACTGTATATAGATTCTCTGATATAAGAAGATATAAGATGGCCACCGCACAACGGTGAGAGAATACAAAAACAGGAACCAAGCCTAACCGTGACGTAGAATGGGGAGGGTTTTTCAAATGAATACGGGAGGGGGTGCGCAGTTGTCCAGAATGCGAGGCGAGGCGAAGCAGGAGGCTGCACAGCATCAAGGCGCCTGACGTTGAAACAACGACAAAGTTCACCATCGTTGCCAACCGCACGGATCACGCCTCAAGTTAGAAGAAAGGTCTGCTTACTTTCACGGGTACCCCTAAGTTCAGAAGTCCTCCCGTGGAAAATAATTAAAACATTCCTCATTGCAGTGAAACTGTCTGCTTTTTTAATTTCTAAATCAGCTTTACACTTAATTTTTTAATTAAATAGCAGCCCCCCCCCGTCGGGTAAACAGAGGATGAGATTTAAACCCACTGAAAGAAAAAGGTTCTTCTTATCGTGGCCATGAGAAACGAGAAATACGAAAATATACGTAAGTTTTACGATTACAACCATGGTTGCTGAGTACAGAGTTGGACAAATATTATTCGACGGATTATCTGGTGAGTCTGGCAACGCAAAAAAAAAATCAGATTATTCGGACAATCGACTAAAAGTCTAAACATAAGTATATACCTCCTCGCAGACAGTGCTGCCACATCTCACGCATCAATACTTTGTTGTCGGACTGATTTCATCATTTCTGATTATTTGGTTGCCCGAATCTGGCTGACGCTGAGGAAAAACCTGTCCAACTAAGTATATAGGGAATTCTCTTGGTAAAACCTGGCAACACGTTGCGACGCCGGGGCAGCGCGCCGCAAGGCGCCGCAACCGTTGAGCTCAGAAAAGGCAGAATTGAACGTGACGGCTGACGCGAAGTTAATGTACCGGTCCCCTGTAATTTCAAAGAATTTCCAAGTCCAACTCGCTAAATACGTGAGAGGAAACGAAACAAATACAACCGAAAAGTCTCTCAAACTTAATGTGACGTGACTTGATGGAAAATCGGTTACACTTAAAATCTGGGGCTATTAGGTCTTAAGGTCAATCTAGCTTCAGAAAAAAAATCTTCAAAAACTTACAAAGAGGGCAAAAAAAAAAAAAAAAAAAAAAAAAAAAAAAAAAAATAAAAAATAAATAAATAAATAAATAAATAAATAAATAAATAAATAAATAAATAAAAAATAATAGTAGAAACAATGGACGTTTATTCGTGTATTTGTATGCCTTACCGAATATCGGCTAGTGGTTTTCAGGAGTCAAACAATGCAATTTAGAGCGAATTAATTTTTTTGAAATTATCATTACACAAAGCATATTACGTGACATACAATGAACCAGTAAATGGAAACGGTAAATATTAATGTCTTTTAGTTTAATTAATAGAAAATCAATGTGAACTTCAATAACCATTCAACTTTTTTCATGCTCAAATGTAGTCATGTATAGTCAGTGCTTATCATCATTTCATGTTATCATGAAAGTTGAAAAAAGAAAAGACTTTCAATTGATAAAAAAGCCCCTTCTTGGATAATTTTGAAACGTCAGTGAATAGACCGTTACAATCCAAAATTAAAGCGTTGGAGAAAAAAATAAGCACTATTAAAAATGGGGCACAAGAAAGGTTTTCCTTCAAACAAATAAAAGTATCGATTCCGGGGTCAAAGCCAGCGAAGAAAACTATGTTGGCACTGACAAATTCTGAATAACAGTGGCGGCTCATGCGATTTGGCAGCAATGTTTGCCCTCAGCGGCGGCTCGTGCAATGTGGCAACAATGGATTTCCTCCATTTAAAACTGTGTAAAATAATCGATTATTTGGTGAGGCGTAGCGCCTCACCTAGTATCGATCTTTTTGCATACGTTTAAATGACAAAAGTGCACGGTTGCCAGATTGCACGAGCCGCCACTGTTTGCCCTCCATTTGACTAAATGTAAAACAATCGAATGCTGGTGAGGCGCTGCTTCACTATCGATTGAATTGTTTTACATATAGAATCAAATGTATAGGTTAAGTATTGTTGCCAAAGTGCCCGAGCCGCCACTGACTCAGAAGCCCGTTCATTGATCCAATAAAAGCTCTAGAACTTGCGGCTCAGGGTTGATCAAAAGATGGGAAACTCATTCAAGAGGGGCACGTCATAGTGTCTTAATGCCTTCGCCATTATGGTCGCAAAGATAGAATCTTTTATTGAATGTAATGCAATTATATCAGATTTTTTCAGTACCACCATTGTATTCACTGCTACTTTGCACTTCATGTATGCTATTAAATTCGCCTGAAAAGAAGCTTGCGAGAGCCTTATTTATAAGAATCCACACAATTTTAGAGGGATTTGCGACATAATCTCAAATTTTCACGAGGACTACCTCGTTAACATTATAGTTCATATCAGATTATACTATAGTAAGACATTGATAGTAACTTAGGGGAAACTAGGACGTAGTGGAGGCAGAAATTCACCTTGTTGGTGCGTCTCGCTTGAAATGGCTAAACAAGGAGAGAATGATAAAAGTAAAAAGCCAAAATAACAAGAATCTGACAGTTGTGAATTTAATGACTTTTCTTATTTTATATCATCTGGACAATGGAACAGATGTTAAGAATGAGCAATAGCGATGCTGGACCGCTTGACCCAATGCTGCGACTCCTGCGGTCGGCCAAGATCATCGGAATACGATTTTTAGTTGTGAGTCACGGCTAATCGAAGACTGCAACGAGCAATCCAGTCGAAGACCAACTGGAATTAAACCCCGGACTCAGCGAACGCGCCGCGCCGTACGGAAGGTAAAGCATCTGCATTGGATTCGTCGGACATCGACAAATTTTGTATAGGCCTTTGTATACGATCAAATTGCAGGATAGCTATCTTGAGACTTCAAAAATGCAAACCTTAACTTGACCAAAACAGCTCAAGGACGAGTTTGATCGCCTGAAATTGGTGAACAGATGACACACCATCAATCGTCAAAATAACTGCACAGTTTTTTGACAAAAAGACCAACGACTTGAAGTTGAAGTGCTATAGTTGGCTCATCTCCTCGATGCCAGTTTGATCAAACCTGTTCGATCGAGTACTAAGCGCTTATCACTTTGAAGAGTGTGGTATTTACATGTTACACGGAAAAAAAGGGTTACTACTATTTCCTCGAAGTTTGCATCTTACTGCACCGGAAATATAGTGAGGATGGCGATGAAAAATTTTGGGGAAACGTCGCCAACTTAGTGGAAATTCAGACTAGTTGAAAGTTGAAGAGAACTCCGAAGTTGTCCATTATTCCTCGAAATTTTGGACAAACTTTCCCCAAAGTTAATAAATATACTCCCGCAACTATTGCCGCGGTGCTGAAACTTAGGTGAATTAGCACCCAATTCCCCCCCCCCCCCAAAGCAGCATTTTTGTGTGTTTTGGATAGATTTTTTGACAGTCCATATATAAATCCTATCCTTTAACTTGATTCAGTATTTTATTCCTCTTGCACGTTGTTTTTAACTTTGACTTCTCAGACATGCTTTACTATTTTGTTTTTGGATTTTTCGCTTCATAACAAAGAGTTCATGCATTCATTCTCTGGCTACACTCGCATTGAACGAAACGTGTCTAATTAAAAATTTGAAACCCTCAACATTCAAAGGAGGTATCTCGTTTTAAGTTCTTCAAAAAGTTTTTTTTTTTCCATCTTCTATTTCTTCTTCTTCTTTTTATTCCTTTCATTCTTTAACATTATTACCCAAGTGCATTTACAGAGATTCCACGGGGCGTGCAAGCGCGGCTACGGGACGCGCCGCCCCATGTACCATACGAGTTCACGAGCAGCTCGATTCGTCACTGAATATTAAATGCGCTCACATGAATGAAATGAATCAATGATTGGGATCAACCGAAATGGCGAGTGGCGCGTGAATCAATTGACTCCACTCGTGAACTTCTCGTACTCTTTTTGTGTGTCGGACGCAGACTGACCTGAATTTCATTGAGGAACCAGAACGACCGAAGCGCGGCGGAAGAAGCAACGTTACTTACTTACTCTCTTTACTCTATAGTCTGTACTGCCCCTCAACCTTGAAAATTGCAAAGCGATTCCTGTATTCCCTATTCCAATAACAGCGCTCATGTCATTACATTCACATTCGTCTCAATATTCTGCAATTGACGGCTCTTAAATTGCCCACTGCCCCCCCCCTTCCCCAACCCTGGATCGTCCTACACTACCGATGCGATGCGATGTCCGTCCAACTTCTCTGACCGCTCATACCGACCGGCGCGGCTCCCACATTTAATAAGAAAACGTTGCCAAACATGTCAGTCGATACATTGATATAGTGTTTAGTCTCAAAATATCACAGAATGACAGAATCAGAACACCAAAAAAATGACAGTTATTTCTTGTTAGATAACTTCGTCATAACACCGCTCGGCACTCGCAAGTTCAAATTAAGTGCGTAGTTAAATATTCCTACTCCTTTGAGTTGGTTTTGTCTAGATCATTAAATGAAGGCGCTCTGCGAGACATTCTTCCAAATAAGTCTACAATGTGGCGATACTCTTGACGTACTTTCTCCGACAACTTCGTTGTATCACCTCTCGCTTGCTTAACCCTGGTTAGTTCAAAAAACACCGCACTCTTCCGTTTATAAAGGGAAGGTAGTTAACTGTTCGTACTCGGGGGAGTTGGAATTGCCTATACGATGAATTGAAGGCGCCCGCGGTGAAACCTTATCTTGTTGGTGTTTTCATCTATATTCGCGTTTTTCCAGAATGAAGACTGAAACAATGTATAATAGACTAGAGGAGAAGAACGAGTAAACTCAGGCTTGGTCCATAAAGGATTAAATTAAGGGCTCAACGGAGAAATAAAAGAACCCCCCAAAAAACCTCTTTCATGACCCCTTACTTTTCATTTGACTGATGATGGGTGCACTTCAGCCCCTACATCCCGCATATTATCAATTTTTGTTAAACTTTGATCCCTTATGTTCTTGTTTTTTTTTTTTTTTTTTTTTTTTTTTTTTTGGGGGGGGCGGGGGGGCTCTGTATGATTGATTCTTTTCCTTCGGTTCAAGTTGCAAAGTGTAATGATACAATCGATTGTTCTTGATCCGCCTCAACTTACCCAAATTATGTTTGCTTTTTCGACAGTTCCATCAGGCACGATTCATTTTATTCATTACATCCATATAATATCTGACGACTGACACCACTGTAAACCTAAACGAAACTTTCCGCCACGCCAATCACAAGACATATGTGAAGGCGGGATTTCAGCACGGCTATCAGGCTATACAGAACAGAGAACACTAAAGCGGATCCTAGACATCGTCCTTCTCTCTCCTTTCCCATTAGAATGCATGTGTTAAAAAAGGATAGAAGAGGGGGCGAAAATCACGTGACAGCCCCTGATCTATCCTTCTCTAAGACATGAATTCTAATGGGGAAAAGAGAGAGTAGGAAAAATTCCTGGATCCGCCAGTAACAGGGAATTCTGAAATCCACCAAGTATAACTTGCTGACTTGCACTTATACCGTGGTGAACATAAAAACAGCTCCCGCGCAATCTATTAGGAGAATTACTGAAAATAAAGAGGCTCAGTCGAATGATAAATTCATACATAAAATAAAATTAACGATGAGCTTGAACTCGATTTTTGGATTCCAACAGAAAAGAGAAATGAAAATTGAGGAAAATGATCCGTCATGATTCGGTAAATGATTCCTAGAGGTAATTAAAAAAATACAAATCTCTTGAATGTCCGACATAGACAATTCATAAAACAAAAACCTACTGGCTTTCAGAATCGATTAATCTACATTTCAATACATCGCCGGTATTTTAGAACAATTTAGGTAAGATTTCTCAAGAAAAAGGTGCCAAAAATACACTTCCATCTTTGCATTTGGAAACCTGCCGCAGTGAATGAAAGTATAGTGAAAGTGCGACGTGCAAGTATTAATCAAGCAGTGTAATTACGTCACCAACAACCCAGAGCCCACACTGCTGCACACTGGTGGAACTCAGAAAAATACCTCGCATAGTTGTTAGAATAAATTTCGGAACCGAAAAATGTTGACGCTTTCGGGTTCGGTATTTTTATACATATTATATGTATATATCATTGCAATATCAACTTTGAGCTTCCTATACAACATTTCCAATTCTGTATTCGCATATCACGGAACTCCTCGTTTCAGTTTAGCCAGCAATGCCAGCATCATTATCATTGCGATTTGCGGTAATTTCCCATGATAATACTCATTTCTCTTTCTTCTAAGGGTGCTTTTATCATCAATGATTTTCCGAAGGAAGTAGAATTAAGAATTACTTTGTGAGTTTCTTGAAAGCTGAACTTCAAAAGTTCTGATAATTTAATGCAAATCATTGGGTTGGTGGGAATAGGAAAAGGAAGATGAGCAACATGAAAGAGTATTTACAGATGAAATGGGCGGATATTTTAAGAACTTTGATTAGTCCTCTCCACATCAATAAAAACTAGGATAAGCACGCAACGATTATCTCACGATAGTAACATTGATCCAATTAGTTATAGGAATTAGAAGTCGGAATCATTTGGCAATGACAGCTGAACTCGGCACTGCAGAGCAACGTTGCCTAGTTTAAAAATATGCAACAAATTCTTTAGAAAATCCACGCTCAGACTTTTCGCAGTATTTGGGGCTTTTTTGATATTCTCCATAGATTTCTAAGCCATCTCTTAAATTCAAAGACATGCGTTAAAACATTGTAAAAAAAGAATAAAGTTTACACAAATACTTAAATAATTTTGATTGTTCTTTCAATTTTGTGATGGAATTTAGTCTTAAGTTTTCATTTTTTTTTAGCGGACGAAAGATAATGGAATCCTCTCTCCTAGATAGCTATACAGAACCCTCTTCCCTCGCGATTCGCGAAAAGCGAGATCTCTTTTTCGCCAGTTTCTACAACATTTTGAGGTATCACTTTGATTAGACTGGGAAACTGCGGACGGGACTCTAAACTGCCTCTTTTAAAGGCTCGATAACTTGGCTGGATGAGAGTTTTCACATGTCCGAGCTTTCAGACCAACTTTGATTATGCTTTTTATTAAAGTTTATGAGTTTTACCTCCGTTAGACCGGATAGCAATGCAGGTTTTTCACTTCTTCTGTGATACCAAACAAAGTGGACAGGAATTTTCAAAAAGTCATGACATCATACGGACTAATTTGAGGTTTCCGATGACACAGGGGGTGAAGTTCAGAATATTTTTAAGTTCCACGTCGTGTTCTGATTCAACGAGTGTTATTCACGAATTGCACTTAATTGTCATCAGTCATTTGTGCTAGAAACAAGAGACGACAGTAATCACGAGATACTGGCCATTGGCTCCACTAAAGTTTGGCGAAACTAAAAAATAAATGAATTTACAATGAATATAGAAAAATGTTTTCGTTTCCTTAAAAATAAAAAATAATATTGCAATTTTAATGAATGACATCTAAAATAAAGAGGAAACGAGCAAAGTCATGACTGCACCCTTTAACCATCAGGTTACTAAAATATTTCAAAGCCAACTCGTTCAAATTCAGGGATTAGGTAGGTAAATATACCTACTACGCAGTGTTGATTTTGCCTAACCACCTAATTGAAGGCGTTTTACGAAGTACATTCTCCAATTGTGAACGATTTGGGATTGTTTTTACAGTGAATAACGTTATAGGTTAGCGCGCGGCGGATCAAGCACGAGCGATTCCGAAAATACTCGGGAGTGTATTGAAAGGGTTGATCTCCGACTGCGACGATGAACTAGATCTATGCGGCATATTGCTTGGCGGCTTGGCCCCAGTAAAAATGGCCTTTAAAAATTATTAAAAAATATATTCTTAGCTAAATAGCGATAGATCTTGCAACATTGCACTCGAGTCGGGTCGAGTGCATTGCGCCGCTTGTTCGTTTGATGTTTTTTGATGTGTTCGAACACAACACGCAAGTGCATTGCTAGACTGAAAAAGAAAAGTTGGCGACGGTCCAACGAAAAGGCAAAACTCTTTCAATCCCAAAGAAAACAACTGTTCTTGATACAATTCAGACTCGCACACAGCCCCATTTAGGGATGAGCTATGTGTTTACGATTTCACTCCCAAGAAAAATAAGATAACCAAAAAATGCTTTTAAGCTGGTAAATTGACGGTAAATATAGGTCTTGAACGGTTCGGTGCTCATATGAGTTTTGAGGCAACGATTTCCAGGAATAAAGGGTCACAGTCCACAGAACGATGGAAATGGAATAAAGAATCTCATTTCTTCGAGTAAGAGGAGGAAGATACAAAAACACGGCAGGGGTGGATCCACAAGGAGGGGGCAATATCCCCTCCCAAAATCCGAAAAAATACATTAAGTGGGTACATAAAACCAGTTGGACACAGGTGAAGACAATAAAACTCTAGGAAATTTCCCAAAACGCAAATTGCCTCAGATACACGGGAGATTTTAGTGCAGGCTACACTAAATGCACGTGACACCGCTAAACAATTATCACATGTTTTGCGTAGAATGTCACAGCAAGAGTAAACGTTTACGATCGATGCGCTCTGATCTGAAGATCAATTCAAACTTGTAATCAGCGCATACGGTGATTAATTAATATAATTGGTAAATAATTGGTGATAAAATTGAGTCAGTCCAATAACTCGGCAATCTTCAAGAGCTTCTCGATTTGGGAAGATGACAAATTTGATGTAAATCAAATGGGGGATTGAATCAAACAACTGCACTTATGGAACGAAGCTCAGAGCTAACAGCACAACCGGACTGACTATAGTGACTTCCCCGGTAAATTTTTTTTAATAAACTCTGATCCAATTTTTTGCGAAAACATAGAAATCGCATTGATTTCCATGTAAAGCACATTGATTTCTGTGTTAAAAATCACTGTGATTTCCATGTCCACACAAAAAATTGGAATAGAGTAAACGAAGCTTTTTTACTAAAGCTGTTATTATTAGACCTGAACTACACCAAATACAACGGAACAATTCAGGAGAGAGAACTGCTCTTAACTGCGTGATACTATGACTCATACTGTTTCACACCACCGTTATATGACAATACCGATGCGAAGTTCTGAATTCCACGTTTGTAGGGGAGATTCAGAACTGGTCAAGGTCGCAACATGAGGACCTCTTTAAGGGTGCCTCAAAACAAGCGTAAGAATGCGGAGTGCAGAGGTCTACTATACTTACAAGTCCAGTTATGAATGCAAGGACAGAGCAGTCTCGTCGCGTCTGTCGCTGCTGCGGTGGTAAGAACGAAGAGCAAATAATGCCTGTTAAACGAGAGAGGAGAAGGGAGAATTTGTAATTGGCTTGTAAATACTTTCGATTAATGCGGGACTTTTTTTTAACCATTTGAACGAAGGGGAGGAGCTGACAAGCCATGGTGAAAGACCACTGCAACGTTGCCACATTTTAAAATCCGGTCGACTTTCAATGTTGCCTTTTTCAAAATGTTCCGCTTATCATGTCATGTCGATGCTCTAGCTTGAGCTTGAGCTCATAAGTAGCGGCTCGTGAAATTCGGCAACAAAGTTTTTCCACCATTTGATTCTATACGAAATAATCGATTCAATAGTGATACTGAAGCAATGCTTCATCAAAAATCAATATTTCTACACAATGGCGGCTCCAAAAAACTTTTCGGGAGGAGAGGGGCCACACTTGCAAAATCTGAAATTTAAAGCGTCGCAGGAAGTAATTTTGGGCTAATTTCTGTTGTAAAAAGGAAACATTTTGGGGCTGCGGGGGGGGGGGGGGGGTTGCGCACTTGCCCTGTGCCCCCCTCCCCTTGATCCGCCACTGGTTCTGTATACATTGATGTGGAAGTGAAACATTGTTGCCAAATTGCACGAGCCGCCATTGTCAGTCATGAGTATACAAAAAATCATTTTGAAGTCATAATAAACTTCAGCTTGAACTTTTTATTATAAATTAAGGAAAATTAAAATTAAGTCCTAGATTTCAAAACGCCAAAAATCAACATCAGATTGCCTTTGACCATAAACTTGATTGCTTTTTACGAACTCAGGGGCCAAGCCAAATTTAAGATGACAATTTATAGGGATGATGAAATGACTAGATGATTATTTTTTTAGAATTATTAAAAAAAAAAAAAAAAAGTAGAGGTGAAAGGTAGATAAAAAGGAAGTAACTTCGCCGTTTTTCGCTGCACTCAATGCCGTTTAAACAATAAATCAGATTTAGATCTGTGTTTTATCAACCCGCCTCGACAGGAGGATTACTGAGCGTCTTCGGAGCTTAATTTAAGCATCGAATGAACGTCTAGGGGACGCGTTCAGTCCAGACACTCAATAAAATCGTAATTCACGGGCGAGAATTTAAAATACCAACAGAGGACGTGAGAGGAGGCTGCTTCTGTTTTGATACTCTCCTAATAAACGACCCTGAAAATAACGATCACAAAAAGGTACTTTAATAATGGGACTCGTTTTGAGCTTAAAATATTGCAGAATGAAAACAAGCTCATCAGGGCCGACCCTACTTCCATCGACTTTATTTTAAAAATGAATGATGCGGAAGTAAACGTACTTTCAAGATCAAGGAAAATGTAAAGAGAGGAATCAAAAAGTGGAAATGGAGTGTTAGGTTGAGTAGAAAACTAAGAAAGTTAAGATTTCTATTTCAACGTGTAAATAGAGATGGTTGACCATTCAGCATAGGCAGAACGTGTATGGGGCTGTATCCCCCCCCCCCTTTTTTTGAGGATGCGGGGATAAAATGTTTAAAGAAGCAAAAAACTGTATCCGAGACAAAATATAAAAGGGGGCAGGCATTGATTTTTTTCAGCCCCCCCCCTTTCGAGCCCACGCGTCGGTCATGCCAGTCAGTCCAAAGATAACCACACGCCAAAAAATAAAAAGTTGGAAATATGCACTCAAACTGTTAAGTATCTGGAGTTAGATTATAGGTCAAATTTAACAGCACGGTACACCTTGAATAGAGAGGAAGTTCAATAAAGCTATCTTGCTTTTATTTCTTTTTTCAGTAATTTTCGGATTAGAAACGTTTCCAATTATTCTATAGAAATAATGTCTAGTTTAATGAGTCCAGTGAGTGTATTAATAAATGTGCCCGCACAGAACGGTAATTTTTCAGACTAACTTGAAGTCGCTGAGATTTCCATTTTAGAGAATTTTTACGAAATATTGTTGAATTTTCATGAAACTTTAGAAGTGCATAAAAGTTTTCTGAGCGCAGAGAGAAATTCAAGCTACTGTAGGTAACTGTAAACGAGATTTCCTTGCTTTCAGGAGCTACCTTTGTTTTAAAAAGTATCGAGGAATAAAAGGTGGAAAATTAACATATTGTTTATTGCGTTCTCATCTAGAGCAGAGAACGACTGGATAGAACCAGAAATTGAAAATAGAGCTTCATTCCTACGCTGAATCAGCGACTTACGGGGTAAGTCCTCGATAATTGCAAACAACCGTTACTCAATTATTTTCTGCTCTGAAAAATAATATTGATAGAAAATCGAGAGCTCAGAGGGTTGACAGCTTTAAGTGAATTTTCTCTGTGCGCCCTCGAACTTTGTTTTTATTATTGCACCACAAAGCTATAGAAATATTGATTGGAAAAATCAAGAGTGCCAACAGTTACCGTGAACTTATCAAATACTAGGGCGATTGAGGCAAACGGGCGCAAAGAATATGGCAGTGGCGGTGCGTGTAGTCAGGCAACGTTGCATTAGTTCCGTTTAAATCCATGAAAAATATCGAACTATGAGGTGTTCACCGCACACACAATAGCTTGATATATTTCACGGGTTGAAAGTGACAAAATGCGACGTTGCCAGATTGCACGTTTCGCTACAGTTATATCTACGCACCAAACACCACGATTCCGAAACCGTATAGTAAGATGAACTAACAATTAATAAAGGGGGAAACAATAGCGAAAAGAAGGCATAAGCTAAAAAGCGACACCAGCAAATCAACAAATAAAACGGGGGGGGGGGAGACTGAGCGCCAACAAGTTCATGTTGATCAATGAGATATATATGTATAATAACAGAGGCAACAAATTAAACAAAAACAAAAACAGAACAAAAAACTAGAACAAGGAACTCCACAAATTCTAACGCACGCTCATTAGCAATTTCAAGTGCGTAGAATGTAAATAACTCAGCTTGAACAGTTGGTATGTGTTACGATTCCACGATGCTTATCCCCCTCCAGAAAAAACTACGGTCTGTTGATTTTTTTGGGTGTTCCTGTCGGACGTGTTACGGTTCCTGTCTCAACAACCATCCTCCTCCTCCCTACCCCTGCCTTTCACGGGCCACGCATCCCACAACCGGTGCACGGCCCGCGTGCTGAGCAAGTTTTCAATGTCATCAGTTCCATCGAGCAAGCTCGGATTTTCGAACTCCGCGCGCGTGAAACTAAAAATAGCGAACCACACCTTCGTTTTTTCTCTCATGGGGCTCTTAATTTTGCCAAATTTTACCCAAAATATTCGCTGTTGAACAATAACAACAAAAACTAAAGAGGTTTCCGGTCCAACGTGTCACTTTCGCCAACGTTGACTTGATTCACTGCAGCCTGATTATGAACAATCGCATCGTAATCACAGAAAGTCAACGATCGAGTTCCTGTTATTCTTCGTGTTATTCCGTTAGGTTTCATTCCCATAAAAATCCTCCCATCTCTGCGGAAATTCGTCGATGACTCATGTAGAGATACGGCGGAATTTCCACAGAGATAGGAAGGTTTCTATTGGAATAAAACCTTTCATAGTGACACCACCTATAAGAATAACACGAACGTTCATAATCAGCCTGCTGGAGTGGGATGCAATGAAGTTACACATAATCATTATTATTACCATCAACATACCTTTTTAGTGATGACGTCACGATGAAAATTGCATCAAAACAAATGTCCTATCTCGCTCACTATCGTGGATTTATCCATGAGAAATCAGATCCAAATTTTCGAAAGCAAATTCATGCTACACTTAGCAACCAAATCCCTCAAATTTTAGTGCCCCATTAGATTCCACGACCCACGTACCTTAAAGTATCTTTCCGGTCCGACATAATTAATGAAAGTTAACAGGCGAATTTACAATCACAATTAAGTATATCGAAAGATGTCCTATATTTTGTCCTCATCTTATTCACGGTCTCTTATGAGCGTATCACCACCATGACACTCTATCAGTCTATCAATCTATCATCCTAACCTCTCTTTGTATCGAGGCTTTGCTCGAGGTATACAACATGGTGCGTGGTGGTGCTGATGAGCCCACATCTTAGAATTTTGTGCCCATAAGAAACTGTATGAGTGATAGAAGGGCAAAACATAAGATTTTCTTCAATATAACTGTGTGTGATTGTAAATTAATGCGTGAAAAAACGCGCGAAATTAACGCGTCGAAAATGTTGTTGAAACTTGTTTACACTTTAAGGTACGCGGAATCCAATGGTGTCATAAAATCTGAGAGAACTTGTCGTTTACTAGCACGAATTTGGATTTGAAAATTTTGATCCGATTTCCATCGGGAAACCGCGTGGGAGCGAATGAGACAGAACATAAATTTGGATCCTATTATTTTTGTGACGTCGCAAAAAACAGGTCTATATTGTTTGAGCGCAGTTTTGTGAAGTTTCCAAGCACTATGGGTAAGCATTGAAGTTGAGTTCTAGGAAAACTTGTCAACACTGTATCAGCTGATATTATAAAATTCTCTTAACCTGGTCTAAAGGCTACAATTCGTTTTGTCGCAGTTAAATCAAACAAACCGTTTTCGCTACTCGATTTGAATTCGGTCCGTTGAATCTAATTTACTTAATAGTTTCTGATACACCCGCACCCTTCTAAAATAAAACACGCAAAATTATAACCGTGAGTTGGCAAAAACGTGCGCTATCTTATCAATAATCAATCAATTTCAATAGGCATTTCAAACTGTCAGAACGCTGCTACTCGGGCAGTTTTTACATTTTGAAAGCGTGTAAAATTGTGAAGATGTAATAATACTGTCTCATTGCGAACTGAAAATTGGCGCGAAGACAAAACTACCTATTTGACAGTAAAGACACTTAGAGACATTTCAAAGAACCGAGGCTTTAAAATGTCACTTACAATCGGCATAAAATTTGGAAAAGCAGAATTGATGGCTTGGAAACGTCTGTTGTTAAAATCGATTGTCAAGTCCCTCGGTATATTGATGAACTCACTGAATGAGAGAGTCACTCATCGGGATTAAAACTTGAAAATTCCTCAATGATTGACAAGAATAGACAATGCCTCGTTAGAAACTAAAATTTGGTAGAAGCATGGAGAAAAATAACTACGCACTATGAACATGTTACTCTTCCTATGATTTATGATAGACGCAGCCTGCGAAGGCCTAGTGGTCATTTATTCTAATGAGCAAGCCTTAGAGCATTGCCCAGGAAGATTGTATCGATAAGCTATCGAAAATTTGAGAGCGCTAAATAGTGGCAGAAGGATCGATATGTATTTGAGCTGCATTGCGTAATAAATAGGTATCTTCATAATTTTACAACGAAAAGTGCTAGAGAGGGGGAGGGGGTGGAGGAGAATGCGGTGGGGTACACTACAATGAAGACGAGAGTTAAATTCGTACCTGCGCCCCCTCACGCTTGCTTTGCGCCATGAGCTATTAATTAATATTGCAGCTTTGAAATACTAGGCTTGAAAAGAATGATTACTCTGACAGCCATTCTACTCTGAATGACAGTGTGATTTAATACCCTAATTAGGACACCTAATCTGACTTACTCGCAGATATCTTGGGGGCGTGTGATTGACCGTGCCTGACCCTCACTCGGTCTCTAGTCTCAACAACGTGCAAGTCGGTTGTCGGTCAACCCTGCCCTACCTCAATTTTAGTGTAAGGTCTGTTCGTCGTTGGCCGTGATGATGCATGATGGGCATATGCAACAGTACTTGTCGATATTTCGTCATTTGTTGGTCTGTTTCTTTCTAATTGTTTCATAGATTGCTGTTTATTTGTTTGGTTGTTTATGTCAGAATCGTCGTTTTCGATTTAGTTAATAGATTACTTTTCAAAAGTGATCGAGGTAAAAAGCGGTAAGTAGGCGTGCCGATTTCAATGCGCCTAGATTGCCTAGATATATACACCAATTTGTTTCGTCTTATAACATAGGTTTCATTAAAATCGGTATGCCTGACTACCCCTAAAATCTACTTCAATAACTTTAGAAAAGTGATTGGTTATCATTTACCCAGTACTGATGTGCGTGTATGATCTCGCTGTTGACAAATTGTACCATCGTTTGTGTCAAAATTTCATGAGAAAACTTTTGCTCTACAAAAATGAGTATTAGAGCCAGTTTTTATTTTTTGTACTGAGGTTATGGAATGATTGTTTTCTTCGTTTCACGCACGAAATTATGTAAAAAATCGAGAGAGAAACTAGCGAGGTCTAATTTCCTGTTTTTGTTTTGACGAAATAATTTTACATTCACTACTACTGACCGTGCCCTAAAAAACACAGCGTGGTATTTAGTAATCGATTGAGGGGTACTCTGATGAAAATATTCGTTAGACTAGAGTGAACTTGAAGTTCCAAAGCGTGCGTCATTGATAAAATAATAATTATACAAAATAACCGTCAAATAGAGCAAGCACTGATTAGAGTTGAGTGACATTGGCTCCTTATCACTAAAAAACGACACTGGCACAGTTCTGAGAGCTTGGTGAAATCAAATTTTGACATTTTAATGAAAAAAGCAAGAGTTAAGCGAAGAAGAACACGGAAATCACGATGAATCATCATTATCAATTTACAACTTACGGTGAGGCAAAGGAAAAAGAGTGACATCATTTTTAATTGGACTCTTTATCACAAAAAGGGGGTTAACCAAAGGTTTACTTGACAGTTGACAAGCTAATATTGTAATTATAGAGAATAGCGACATTGGAACAACTGATAGGAGAGAAATTAGGTTAGAGAAAGGGGTGATAGATTTGGAGGTGCCTTGAACTCGTCTTATCATAAAAATAGGGTTTAATCAAAGGTTCCAATGATATTGGCAGGGCTCACACTGCAGTAGAAAAGAGCATCAAAATATGAACACAAATAGAAGAAAAATTGAGAGAAATCAAGCAAATTTAAAACGAAATTAGGTTACAAAAAAGGACTCATCATACTACAAAAAATAGGGTTAATCACCGGTTCTGATGATGTGAGTCGGGCTGATACTGCATTATTAGAGTGGAACAAGAATATAGGAGCTACACGGAAAGAAATTGGGTGGAATCATGCAAATTTTAAAGCAGAATTGGGCTAAAAAAAGAGCGAAAAATTTGACTTGACACCACGTACCTGTATCGATGCATGATTTTCCTTGTCGAGAAGGAATTCCATAGACTTCGCACGTGAATCCACATTATTTGTGAGTAAATTTAAATTACTTAAATTACCATCGGCATTTATACTACACACGGGTCTCAGGGTGGTCATATCGTGGCCATCCAAATTCAACAAACTGCGCGCTTTTTTGCTAACGGTCGGTCCATGCTGCTTGTTTAGAGTAATATTCGAATCCAAGTCCGTTTCCAGGAGCCCGACGCGCGACGTTGGATCGATAGAGCCGACATTAGACATGGTACTAACGGCGGCTTGACGTGAACGCGACGAATCCGTTTCGGCGTCGGTCAGGCGTCGACGCGGTGGAGACCTTTTCGGTGCAACCGTTCGTGGCGGCACTTTCGGAAGAGGCGGCTTCGTAGCAACCACCGACGGAGACACTTTTCCACCCATCCCCGACCCAACTCCAGCTCCAGCACTAGATACCGGCGTCGACGTCGAAACTTCCGAAGACGTTTCCTCCGCAGAATTTCCACTGGACACGGACGCCCCCGACGCTGTACGGGAGAGAACATCGGCGGCCGAGATCGGTGGCGAAGGAGCATCGTGCAACGGAATGATCAGCACTTGTTCACCGTTCACCGCACTGATTTTATTCACTATATTATTGTTGTTCGAAACAGAAGATTTTTCCGAGTCGGGTTTGCGCGAATGCTTACGGCGTCGGAACGAAAACCGTTGGAAGAAACCGCCGAATTTATTCGATTGCTTGCGCTTTGAAGACGCGATAGGTTCCGTCGCGTGTGATTCCATGGCTGACCGGGCGGAGACTGAGCTGGTCGCGGTTGATGCCGAGTGCGAGAGCGAGCGTACCGAGGAGCTATCGGCAGTACGCGCGGCGACCACGTGACTATGACTATGACTACCCGACATAGAACCCGTTTTACTCGTGGGCGTAGTAGAGCCGCCGATTATATTTTGTTTAATGTATTCCTGCATCATCCTCTGCCTCTCGGAATCTCTCCTCTGTTTGTGCTCCATTACCGGGGTGGCTGCGTTCGACAATAATTTCTCAACAAGTGCGTCGATCGCCGGCGAGGGCTCCTTTTCTGGGCTGCAGGATGAGCTTCCATCCCGAGAACTGCCCTCGTTCAGCTCACTATACTCGCAGCTTTCCTCACCTTCCTCGTCCTCGTCCTCCTCCTCTTCATCTTCGTCATCTTCATCCGAACTATGATCTTGATCGCTATTGTCATATTCGTTCGACGACTCTTCGTCCGAGGAATATGTTTCCTGCCAACTGACTTCGGAGACGATCGGACAAAAATGTACGCCTTTGTTGCTTCCGTTGGCATGCGTTGAGCTAAGGTTAACGAAACTAGTCGTAATTTGGATGTTGCTTCCGCTGCTCTTGGATGCATTCTTGTTGAGCTTTGATTCGGAGAAATTCGTGCTCATCTTTTTAAGGGAATAGGATCGGGAAAGGAACTCTTCATCCTGGAGCAGCTTTGTTTTGTGCTCTTGAATTTGAGCGAACTCTTCGTCGGTGATAAGGTTATGTAAGTTAGGGGTGCTGACGACAGGGAGTCGCGAAGCCATTTTGAAGCTATCGTTGCGAGCGAGCGGCGACGAGGATTTCTTTTCGGGCGCTGAAACTGTTACAGTTGTCACTACTGTTTTCGTTACAGGGATGTCATCGGCAAGCTTGTTGTTGTCGTCACTACCATCCAATTCGTAGAACTCACTTAACAAACTGCGATTTACTCTCGAGCTGCCCGGAGCGATTTTAGACGAAGGGCACGACGATAGCGGAGACGCGCAATTCTCGACTGCCGTCGCCGTCGCTACCGTGGCCGATACCGCAGCGGGGATTTGGCCGCCGGCCGCGGTTTGCCAACGGCTAAATTTAGACCCAGCATCATTGCAGCCTTCCTCCCCTCTTGGAATTTCCTCTCCGTCTCCGACTAATTTTAGACTCTCGCCATTCATGCACGGAGGAGCCATGCAACCGAGGCTCGGTAGATGGCGCTCGTGACGTTTCGGCTCTGCCAACATTGCCCCCTTCGAATCGACGTCGAACAATTTATACTGGTTGGAGACCAAGGAACGGGAATATTGGCAGTCCACCTCGTCTTCGGGAATGGGGAATACGGCACTGGAACTGCTCGTCCGCCTCAGCTGCAAAAGGCTGCTTGCTGAGCCTTTGAGGGCCATTTGCCCGTCGCCGAAACCGCTGTCTTCGCTCAGATTCTCCGCAGACCTTTGTTGGTACACCTTTACACTATCAAAATCTTTACATTTCTCCTTATTGGAGAAAATACTTTGGCAGGATTTAGCTATACTGTTGGAATTTTCGTTCCATTTTCGATCCGATTTTTTACCCGCGTCGTTCAGTTCATCCTTGTATTCTAAACTATTCCCTTTCTTCATGTCGGTGCTATCGATGGAGGATAAGCAGTCAACAGTTTTGTAAAAACTTCTCGAAGTTGGAATGACGCTGTTGGACGAGTTATCATAACCCTCCTCAAAATTATCGATGAAAGCATCGTTTAAGTTCAGACTCTGCGATTTATCAGTTTGTCTAAGGCAGTTGAGTGAGTTGAAGTCGTTGGATTTTTCTTGTTGGACTTTATTCCTCTCCGATAGGAGACTGTCGTAGCTCCTGAATGTTTTCAAGCTGTTCGGGTTGATAGTCGAGCGGAAAAAGTCTATAGATTGATTAGCGTAGGATGAGATCGAGTTATCGAATTTGCTGCATCGGCTCAGCAGCGAGGCTTCGTTGTCCGAGCTGCTCATGTCTCGGCTCGACGTGCTTGAGCATTGTGATGATAGACTCGAGATGTCATCATCGACGTTACTGTCCCTTTGAGGACCTTTGAAGGTCGAGAAGGTCCATTTGGGCGGCTCGAAGCTGTTGGTGGAAGTGTTGAAGTAGTACTGTGAGGTGTTGAGGGAGGAGGTTGCGGCGGCGAGGAAGGGCTCCGAGGTGGCGGAAGTCTTGAAAATTGTCTCGTAGTGTCTCTCCAGCGTCTCGAACTGGAGGAGGCTGCTCGACCGAGACGGGGATTGGTCTTCATCGTCCGCCTCGTCATCTTCGTCGCAAACTCCGGGGTCATTGTTGTGAGTCGCAACGCGTCTTCGGCGCTTCTTTGGCACGGCTAAATCCCGCTCAGACCCATTCCAAGCTGTTGCGGAAACTGAAACAAGACGAAAGAAAGGAAGGAAAGATAAATAAAAAGTCAGATCACTATTGATAAGCAAATGGAGGATTCAGAGCACTGGCGGATCCACGGGGGGCACGTGCCCCCCCCCCCCCCAGAAGCCTCAAATTTTGCCTTTTTCCATAGAAAATAGCCCGAAATTGCTTCCACCAACGCTTCAAATTCCAAAATTTCACAGGCGTGCCCCCTCAGAAAAATTTTCTGGATCCGCCACTGATTCAGAGCATTGTTTTTATTCTCAATGGATCTACGCAAAAGTATAGATTGTTTTAAAGTTTAATTTATGACATATTTTCAGGAAAAACAACGCTCTCAGTGAAATTAGCAATGTGATTGCATAGAGACTTTAATCTAAAAAATGAACCTTTTGTTGTATCCAGAAGTGGAAAGAATAGGACTCTAGCGAGGGTCTAAAATTTTGAGTTTTTTATTAGAAAAATGAAAGTGATTGATGAGCTGAGAACAATGGTGCCTTTGGTTTTTTCCCAAGTGTCCCGGTTTTGGAGACAAGCACGTGTAAGGTTGTAAAAAATTTTGTGCGTAATGACGTCACTACGCGGCATTCCCATTTCAAACAATGTATTTTGGGCCAAAATCTCATCTCTGGAATAATGGGACTTAATTAGAAACTAAAGGCATCTATTTGTCTTCAGCTAATCAAGTACTTTCATTTTCTTTATAAAAAAACGTATTGTTTATAAATTTACTACGCTTTAAATGATCGTCAAGCGCTGCAGCGACATGACAAACCCCGTCTCTTTGCACCACGCATTCAGTGATGCCACGCGAAACGTTTACGCGATAAGTTTACTAAGCCTAAAGATGTATGGCATAACGATTCGAAAGTGTTGTTCGACTCCTACGACGTATGCAATGTGGCGTACGCTGGTGACCGTAAACATTGTAAATATACTGTTGTTAGTGTTGTTGTTTGAAGTGAGGTAGGAATCCCCTTAGCAATTAAGATCTTACGTATATTTGACTGGATGTGAGTTGGATTTTCATTGGAGAAAACCTTTATTCTTAATTTTGCATTCAAAGCCATCTCAATTAAAACCAGTCACTATACTTAAATAGTTGACCCTGCCGATTCAGTGAAGAGCTGCGAAGTAAATAGCAACACCACTAACAAATTAATAACATTAATAAAGTGTTTTGAAAATTTCATGAACTCTGAGTATATTTTGAAAGTTAACCTGAAAATCTAGAACACTTTAATCATTCCATCGTATGGTCACTAAATGACAAACATTCAGTTGTTGCAGAGAATCTAACCTCATTTCCAATAACATCAATAATAACAGTGTTTAAGGTCACCAGTGCAATACACGCTGTGTCATGGGCATCACTAGTATGAAGCTAGACAAAAGTTTGCGTTATAACGGGGATTATTTTAATTCTCTAGGTATTTTACTTAAGAATCAACCATCAAAATTTACTCGGTCTAGTTATAGCATAACTCTGGCATATACGCATCAAGGGCACTTTTTTAAGGGATGCACTCTGCACTTACGCGAGGTCAAGAGTTTTAATTCATTTTTTAATGAACATTTCAGCACAAAATAAAGGCATTCGGACAACTAAAAATAATATTGTGGGGGGGGGGGGGAGCGAGGAACACCTTGCACTTTAAATCATTCCAAGTATGTCCAGTCAATGATGGATTGAAATCCGAGCTGTCTCGTGCAGTGAAGGACATGTTTACACGCAAGATTAAAGTGGCTGTAATTAGAAGCGCGATCTTTCGATCATTCGCATGTAACTGAGAATGCGAAGCGTTAACGCTTGGAGTGTTGGCCTGGTAGTCACAACCGCATTGTAACCTTACACCTATATACCTGTCCCTTCCGCAATCCCAATCCATAGTTAATATGCCAATCACCGAGTAAATCAACTCTCATAGCGAGTGGATTGAGTAGATATACCTAGTGTGACGTCACGACGCGACGCTACGATACATCGAACCAGAACCAAACAGAAACATTTATAGGGCTGATGTTACAAACGGGGTGCAGCGTGGTACTTGATTATCGCGCCCGATTATCTGTAAAACTACGGCACGGGAGTTCTTTCTACGCGTGTTCACCACAAGAAAGAGTTGGCATGCTCTTTTTGAAATAGTTTTTTTCATTCAATTTTCAAAAACAATCAGCTAGAAATGTACGGATCGGACGCCTAGACTATCATCTTCGAACAAAAGAAAATAACCTGAAAATCGGCTCACACTAAAAAAAACAACTGGACACATTAATTTAACATGGTTGTCGACCATACACCGCTACACGGTCCGATTAATAGATTAATAAATCTGGTTTTTGTTGCCCCCCCCCCCCAGCGCAGCGTAAAACGTTGCTTTAGTCTACAATACTTTTGGATTTTATTTTACAAAGGTTAAAAGGGCAAAAGTACGTTTTTGTCAAATTAAACGAGCCCCACAGTAACATCCCGTGTGGGCAAATATAAGTGTAACCGATTACACGATTACTGGGTAATCGGTAATCGTAAAACCTTTGGATGGTAATTAAATGTAGTTTTCACAGATAAATAGTAAACTTTCAGGTATTTTCGATTAGATCTAATTCTTATGCAACTAATATAATTTATGGCTTGTAAAAAATTATCCCTGATTACCGTAAAATCACCCTTTAACAAAAAAACGATTACGATTACTCCGTAATCGTGTAATCGATTACCACCCCCATTTGCCCAACTCTGGTAATATCACGCGAGAGAAAACACTGCACTGGCACAATGACACTTGTGAATATTGTCATCATGAGCTTCGAATGCGATTTTCTCAGAATCTACTCCGTAACTTACACCACTTTTACTTTGCATGACTCAAGTGAGTCATCATAATCATATTCTATGTATGTATTTTACACTGAATGTTCTACTTTGAATTCATCGGAATCTATTAAATGCTGCGACTTCATTATTTTGAGTCAGTCAATGAGTGAAAACGTAACTAGAAACGGAAGAAGGTCTAAATCAAAAAGGGCATTCAAATCCATCTGATCATTTCATTCTAGAAAGCGCCTACTTCTGGTAAACATATATGCGAAGAAGGCGGCCCAGTGCATAAGGTTATAAGTAGATTAACAAGCCGAGAGTATCGCCCGAACTAGTCGGCGTGTTTTCTGCTTATTATGTCGGCCATCTTGGCATGCAGTGATTTTGAACCGAGCGCCACTGAATTTGTGGCGCGAAATCAAATGAGCATCGGCAGCTGTTATTAGTAGAAATAGTGATTACCTGTTAATCTATCACCTTGCCCAGTGCCCACTACGAAACAAAACTTATGTGTCACTGTACACCAGACATTCTTAACCCTTTCAGACACCTCACCCCTTACACAAAACGACAAAAAACATAAAGCCTTAAGGACTTTCAAAAAATTGACTAGCACAAAATACTATTTGAGCAAAGTTCAATTTGGATTGTTTACGTCTAAGATTACAGGAACAACTTATCCATTATTCGTTTCGACCGCAGGGGTTAAATTGAGAACCTCGTTGGAAACTAAGCACAAAAGTATACGTCTCGTTTCTCAGGCAAATATCTCAATCGATGAGTCTGTCATAATTAAAGCATGTCTTTCTCCAATTTTTACAACTGAATTTTTTTTTGAAGTTCAACAAATTCCACCAATCCGGTGAACTATAGAAACACAGTTCACAATGATGTCACGTGATATGGTGTTGGGTATATTTTTCTCGTTACGTCGGGGCTGCGGCTATACTTTGTCGAATGAAAGTTCGGTCCGACCCGACGTCATGCAAGTTGACTTCTACGAGGTGATAAAGTTGCGCATTTCTATAAAGCGTCTCGTACATTTAAACTTTAATAGGTATTCAACTTTCAGTGCGAGATATTGTACGATTTGAAAGTCCAAACTCAGACGGCTATATGAAATACGTGACCAGGAACATGCGGTTTACGTTTAGTTTGTGCTCCACATGAATACATTTGGACCATCATTTTCGCGGGCATGTAGGACATCTCTAGCGGAAACTTCTACCCCGTCTACGAGATTTCACAGCTTTTGCAATTTTCTTTTTTACTAAACTATTTGGTTCTTTTTGAACTTTGAACTTTTGAACAATCTGGGCGTTAAAGGCCTGACAACTTCAACAAGAATGAGAGTGGGGGACAAATCTTGTTAAAGTTTTCATCATTTTCAAGTCCAACCATACCTTTTGAATCCTTTTGACTTTAGAGATTAGAGGAAGGATATAAATAGGAAGCAGATAAACGGTCCTTCGCCACAGCAGCGCGGCATTTGGGAGTTTTTTTTTTTTTTCTTTTTCAAAACTTAGGAATGATAAAATATAGAAAATAATATTTCTCGCAAAAATCATAGAAAACTATTAATAGTGGTCTCCAAAATGCCACTTAAGTATTTCAATCTAGCCTCCTGTTTGCTACCCTCCCCCGTCGCGTCATAGAAATTTGGTATTGCAACACCCTAATTAGCGGTTGACGAGCAACTCTCAATCAGACTGAATATCCCCTCCCCCCCGCTCACATCATTAAAAAAAAAGCGGTTCGATCAGACAGGGTTTTTTAAACACTACCTACAGTAAAAATTTTGAAGAATAATAAAAAACCCAAAACCCAATGGGTTTAAGGAAAAACCGCCGTCAAGTCTTAACACTAATTGTTTTCACTCAAAAAAAAAAATAAAAATAAAAAAATAAAAAGGCAATTTTTCATCGCTGAAATACTTATGATATCTGTTGCGATCAAGTCTCTGGTGTATTTTGATTTTACCTCTTAAAATCGAAGTGCCCATTCAATTTCTCGCCAAAATAAGGATGATATCAACACAGCGATCAAGTCAGTTTAGGTGCTCCTAAAATTAGCCTGACACATATGCACAGCTAAAACCCCTTCAATGATATCGATGCAACTGCACCAGCTTTACTTACTTTTGATTACTTACCGCATGTATTGACTTTGATTAGCGGCCAATTAGGCTTGCTAAAAAGAATACTGCTTCTGGCACCAGTTCACTCCGATATTTAATAGGGCAGACGAGGTTCATGGCTCCTTTGACTCCGGGTGTTTTGGCCGAGAAAATTTTCTACAAACATTTTTTAAGAAAAAAAAAGACTTGAGCCGGCATTTTTTTACTCCCATTTTCTTGAAATCTCCGCTGGTCTGAGGTTGAAATTGACACTATATTGGGGCAATTAATTAAATGAGGATTTACAAGAGCTAATACCTTTGGAAATGCCCACTTATTAGATGTCTCCTCTTTCTATTCACGGTGAATTTTTTATGTAAATGGATCGAAGCTTAGTAAGGAACATATTTTGAGTCATAGATGAGCTCATCTTTAAAACTATTCACCATCAGTGGTTTTGAAAGTTAAAACTTAGGAAAAGAAGAAAAATACGTTCTTCTGTAGGAGACCGTTTATTTCTTATTCTTTTCTGATTTTTATTGGTCGGCTGGGAAATTATGTGTTTACTTTTTGAATGGAGCAGGTGAATGAAACAATTCACGAAAGAGGATACTTTCTACAAGGCAGCAAAAAAATGCCGGCTCAAGTCTTTTTTTTTCTTAAAAAATGTTTGTAGAAAATTTTCTCGGCCAAAACACCCGGAGTCAAAGGAGCCATGAACCTCGTCTGCCCTATTAAATATCGGAGTGAACTGGTGCCAGAAGCAGTATTCTTTTTAGCAAGCCTAATTGGCCGCTAATCAAAGTCAATACATGCGGTAAGTAATCAAAAGTAAGTAAAGCTGGTGCAGTTGCATCGATATCATTGAAGGGGTTTTAGCTGTGCATATGTGTCAGGCTAATTTTAGGAGCACCTAAACTGACTTGATCGCTGTGTTGATATCATCCTTATTTTGGCGAGAAATTGAATGGGCACTTCGATTTTAAGAGGTAAAATCAAAATACACCAGAGACTTGATCGCAACAGATATCATAAGTATTTCAGCGATGAAAAATTGCCTTTTTATTTTTTTATTTTTATTTTTTTTTTTGAGTGAAAACAATTAGTGTTAAGACTTGACGGCGGTTTTTCCTTAAACCCATTGGGTTTTGGGTTTTTAAGGTCATATCAAACATTTTTCTATCTAATATTACGCCATGATTTTTAAAGAGGATTTATATCCATTTGGACCTTGATGAGGCCTCGCCTCTAATTGATCGAGACACATCTAGCGGACAATGTATGGTGTATCCAGGGACCAACATTTTTGGTCTCCGTACGAAAAAGCCCAAAAATGTCACGCACTGAGAAATTAAAGGGTTTTGTTCCTCGTAATTCGAAGAGACGTGGGCTCTGCAGAAACTTCCTTACGGGGCGGAGGTGGAATGAGAAAATTGGCTCGAAAACCGCTTTTTTCCAAATTCTTCGGGGGGGGGGGGAGGGTGGTCGGTCTGCCCCTTTTCTGCCAGCGCGCATGCAAATTAAAATGAATTGATAGGTAAGAAAATAAACAAACCATCAGATTGATTCTAGCTTGCTTGCCCTCGTTTGTTTCAACCTCACGCATCCAAAATTATGATTAATTCGGAGGAAATTAGTTTAAACAAAAATGCAAGTGTTTCAGAGTGGTTATCTGGACACATCATTTTAGTACAACTGTCCAGGTGAGTAAATTTCGCTTGTTTCTGTCAGGTGTCAGTATTTTGATGGCGTAAAATCCTTTGCAAAACAGTTACATAGAATTCTGTGCCTACAAAGCCACTCTGACTTTCGTTTAAAACCAATTTCAGGTGGATCTGTTTTTTTTTTTTTTTTTTTTTTTTTTTTTTTTTTTTTTTTTTTTTTTTAGCTTTTTATGTTTAAAAAAAACGAGGCAAACAAACTTGCCCGTATGAAATTGTCGGTAAGAGATTTTCATCGATAAAATCATTGCTGCCTCCCAGGGGGGAGGGGTAGGAGAGGGGGAGCAAGATTGCAATTTGACCGCCCTTCAAAATTGTGAAATTGAAGACTGTTTTGTATGCTTGTATCCACTGATTTTACCGCCTTTGGGAATACGTTGCTAGAGATAACCCTTTTTTTTCTTTCATTTTTTGCTTGTTCACCCTAATATTGCCGCCCGAGGAAAGGGAACACCCCCCCCCCCCTTGGCGCACCACTGCAACGCCCCCGTGTTGCCTCAAAAGCACGTCCTGGAATACCTCATTGTACCATAATTGTGATGTATTTTCAAAAAATAAGAACGAGCGGATGTGAGCGGAGAGGAGTTCAGAGAATGTAAACAAACTGGCCGCTGACGGCTGAGACAAAAGGATCCCCTACATTCAGTGATTATGGCAAAATAAGGGCTAAAGTTGGAGTTTAAAGCTCAGTTTCATAGTCTTGACGCTTTAAGCTTTCGATAGAGACCTTATTTTTCAAATTTGGTTCGAGATTTATATTTTTTACGATTTTTTGAAACTCGGGTGTTTTACACGCGTTCGTATGGGCGGTAAGGTCGGCTTGGATGCGTAGCGATTGACCACATTGTGGTTTATCTAGTCACTGTAGACAGCGTGTGATTTGTGGCCAGTGGCGTAGACAAGGATTCCGGGGCCCTCCCGCCAATTATTTTTAGGGGCCCCTCTACTGTCACTCCAAGATAGGGGGTTCAGCCTCCCCCCCCCCCCCCCCCGCGCGTAGGACCTGAGATCTGGGGTGTTTCCCCGAAAATTTTTGGAGATTAGATTTTCTCAAACGTAACTTCAGGCAATATTAATCTAAAAATGCTCACACAATTCATGCTTATAGTTATCTTTTTTATTTCCTTCCTTCTTCTTGTTTTCCTATCGAAGAACTTAAAACTCGCGACTTTTTTTATGGAAAAGTATTTCCGTAAGAAAACGCTTAAACAGTGTTGGAAGACGAAAAATACTTACAAACAAAAAACGAAGGAGGAATGCTATTTCAATAATGAAAAACTTTCCTTTCTTTACTTTGACAAGTTTTTCCTTTCATCAGGCCCGGGGCCCCAACATCGTCGGTCTTCAGGGGCCCTCAGAGCCTGGGGGCCCTCCCGCCTGGCGGGGTCCGCGGGGGCCTTATCTACGCCACTGTTTGTGGCTCACTCTATGAGCGGATCATGAACTTATATCAAGTCACGTGCTAATATCCAAAAGCAACAGCAACATTATTATTATAAACAAAACCAAAGTTTTAGAGGTTGGCAATGTTGGCATAATGGCTCATACAGTCCTTTAAAATTTACTCCATTTAAAATTCGAAAAAAAAAAAAAAAAAAAAATCGAAAATTTAAAATTCGAATTTGTTTGCCCATTAATTTGTGTGTCTGTATGTTCCCTAGGCCGTTTTGTTTTATTTATTCATTTCATGTTTTCTAACACATGTCTATCAATGTTTTCGCATGTTATGGAAAATTTTTGATGTGCACATTAATAATTTTTTTTTTTATTATTATTATTATTATTATTATTATCCTAAACAGGTAAATCATGACACTCATGTCAAAATTTATCGGAAATAAATGAGTAAAGAGTCAAAAGTAAGAATGAAATAATAAATAAGGCACGGCTGAAAGTGTAAAAATAAGTGGCACTTCCGGGACTCGAACCCGGGACGCAAAAGTGCGAGGCGCGCACTTTCGCACTGCGCTACGACTCACGAGTGTCTCTTTGCGCCGCTTTCATGGTAGATATACGGACGATGAGCGTTCGCCTCGCTCAATTCCAAGCGGACACGGAGTGGCTGGACTCGGCGCGGCGAGGCGCTGAGAGACGGTTACTTTTCGTCTTTCAACTAAAGTTTCAGCCTTATGCTTGAATAAAATGGATTGAAGCCTATGGAAGTATCATCACCAAAGCATTCTGAATCCGTCTATATAAGGTTATATGGGGTTTTTTTCAGCGTTTAACTGCTAGGTTGAGTAGTTACAATGAAAACGTGATGATTTGATGATCATGGCCGTTTTGACTTTCGATCGCAGTTTTTTGAAGATTTGAAATTTACGAGGCCATCAATCCAAAAAAGCCGCCGTCATTCCTTAGATCGTTGAGGGCCCGTTCCAGCCATATAGGGGTTTATAGGGTTCTGAGGTCTGGTAAAGGAGAAAATCTACCGGAATCATGCCAAAACCCTGCTGAGGGCCATTTTCAAGATGTTTGTTGTAAGTATAAGGGGTCCGCGCTAGCTACCGTTCTGTATTAAGACTTGACGGTGGGGCTATCGCCCCTTATAATGAACATGAAAAGAAAAAAAGTGATAGAATGAAGGACTGGGGAATTAAAAATTTCGTTTCCGGGTCGTAATTGCCCGTCGTGAATACCACTATACCATGTTGTTAAGTTTCAGGGTTCTCGCTGTTTCAACCTCAGCGCTTAATAGAACAACAGCCTAGAAAACCGCATCTGACTCATTGCGTTTCTCAAATAAGTTGTTAAAATAAACTAAAAATTGGTCCATTATTTTTACAAATCCCTTCTACCGGGCACCGGAGAAGAGCGTTAGCCGATGAGAGATATAGAAGTTAAAGTTAGGATACACAAAACAAACCGAACACAAAAAAAAACCGTAAAAACCGTAAGAAGTCAAAAATAATGTCAAGTAGGAAAAGTAAAAAACGCGACGAGGATGGCTTTGGCTGCGGCAAAAGTAGCGTAATGAGTCTGTTGCGTACTTTCGCTACAACATAGAACCTTGATTCTTACGTAAAATTCGGCAAAAATAACGATGCGCACATAAAAAGTTCAAAAATCACTCATTAATTCAGGAAATCATTCCAATTTCTAACAGACCGCGCAACAATATACACTATCTGCACAAATAATATACCACTATACATAGACGCAGAAACACCGTGTATATATGTAAACGACATCACCACAAAATGATGAAATTTCCCTCTAATGTACAGATGAAATATTGGCTGCATTTGCCGTCTGGGACCAAATAATTTTAGGTCCCGAGCATTGAATTTGCGTGCATCTTGCGTGCGGTTTCGACCAATCAGAGAGCTTACGAACGGATACGTAACTTATAACTTACGCTCGGGACCTATATAACATGATGTGGTCCCTGATCTTTTCTGGCTTGCTAAAGATTACAAAATAATACAAAGAAAGTACGCATCCAAACGAAACATTCTAATGTTTGTAAGTACTGTTGATGTTTACATAAACGCGATGGTTCCGTCTACGTAGTTGCGTAGGTCGCTGATAATAGTGTCTAGTGTAGCCCGGGTTGTTAGAAATGGAAGTGATTTCCTGAATTAATGAGTACATTTTGAAAATTTTTAATGTGTGCATCGTTATTTTCGCCGAATTTTACGGTAGGAACAATGTGTCATATTGCTGTAGCGAAAGTACATACGCATCGACACTCGACAGATCCATTAGTCAACTATTCCTGCTTAACGGCATTGGTATTGCATACACTACAGATTGAAGGCACGCCATATAAATTGGCATTTCGGACCACGCGGGAATCTCTTCAGTCGTCATGTTTATTCTAACGACCGATTAAAACCCCCGAGAACTTTATTTTGATACATGAAGGGTGGCCGCTAAATGAGATTTCTCTTCATTTGAAATTTTATACATTGCTTAATGTTGAAAATTAACCATTAAAATATGAATGAAAACAAATTTTAGACACAGCTCTTTCATTCATTAAAATTTCATATAAATTGGACTAAATCATGAGAGGTCACTCTCAGTTTCAAAGAAGTGGACAGGTCAAAAAGGAGTTACAAACATGACAGGTAGTCCGCCTCGGGTTTCCTCCTGGATAACTCGGAAATAATTAAAAAAAAAAAACCCCTCAACATTTTTAAAGAAATAGAAGAGTTGGAATAGTTCTCTGATTACTTTTTATCTTTACAATTTCAAATTTTCTGAGACTTCCAGGCAACAGCAAGAATTATACATATATAGGATATTAGCAGTGGAAAAATTGTGTTACGTGGGCGTATAACTGTTGTAAAATAATGGCTGAATATTTAATCGATTGCCTAAATCCGTTATCATCGATTGATTGGGAGGAGGGTCGATTTCAAAACGCTATACATATAGTTTGAAGCGATTAATCGACTGCAATAACGCTAATGATATAAGTTGAATTTAATTACTGCGTCTCGGCAAGCGACATACCTATATTATGAGGAACGTGTATGACGCTGTGGGAGTCGCTGTCACTATCAGGCCAACCGACAGGACCCGCGGAATAATCACTTTCGCTGCGTAGATCATCAGAGGTTTCTTCGACGATAGTTTCCAGGAAAAGAAAAGCTTGGCCTCCACTCCCACATCCTTGGTCATCTGCAAAAGATTAAAACAAAATACATCAATTAATGATTATGCTTGGAGATCAAAAATAAAAAAGAGCTTAATTACAACAACGCGAGATGATTCCAATGTTAATCAGATCCAAATATTGATCATACGCAAAAATCACAACTTTGAGGACCGTCACCTGCATCAAGCATACTTCAGGAACATTCTCTGAATTCTCACAAGCCCAAATTAGTGCACCACTCGCATTCATCACGCTTACGGCGACATTAACTTCCAATAGCGCGGATTTAATTCTCAGCCAATTTTGTTCATTCTGGGCTAGGAAAGTCTATTAAAAAATTACTCAAGTGCTGATGACGGTCAAGGATTTAGGGTTTTTTCTTCGTTTTCAATTTATAAATGCCAAAACTGCGACATTCCCAAAAATTGACTTGTGGCGCTATCTATCGGATTAGAATCTGGAAAAGTTTCGCCTAGAATCACCTTCACAACATAATCTGAGTCACAGTCTCGACTGACAAAGAGTGCAATTTGGACAAAAAATTGATAGCGGCAGTCTGGCAGATATGAAAAGTTTTTCTCGGTGTGTGTGATTGTGATTGTTACATAGAGCATTTTTGGGACATTTTCTGCAGAAAAACGGCGATTCTGGAGGTTACAGGGGGGGGGGGGGGTGTGGACGTATACCCTCTACCACCCAGTGGCTCCGCCACCGTAAGCCGATATGAATAATAAATCCCCAAGAAAGTCATTCGCGCGACGTCATTATGATGAGCATCAGAGCAACTCGACACCAGGCCTGCGGGAAGAAGTCGATGATGCTGGCAAAGGAAGTGAGCGAGACCAATCTGGCGAAAGAAGGGAAAGGTGGGGGAGGGGGTGGAGGTTCAGTGTAATGGAAGTTTTGTGTGGCAGAATGGAGAGGGGTGGAAGGAGGCACATGGGGCGTGCTTACTGCACACTGCACAGACACACTGATACAATTAAATAGGAGTTAATGCACTCTAGAGCAAGGTTGCCACTTCGAGCAGACGATAAGTAAAAAAAAAAAAAAAAAAAAAAAAAAAAAAAACGAGTTCGATTATCAACAAAAAGGGTCGGTATAGCTTGCCGAAAATCTCAAAACTCCACAGAAAAAGTAGATGTTACAATTAAAAGGATGCCTGGAAAAGAAAGGAAATCGTGGATTTGAAAAACAGTTAACGTGAAGCCATGAAACGAATTATGTGCTTAATCCAATATCCGCCGTCTGTTTGGCTTTCTGGCACGGCGCCGGAGTCATGCAGAAGCAGAATACTGCAACTGTCGCAAAAGGACGATCCGTAAATGAAAGAGATGAGTAACTTTCATGTGATGTGTCGCATTTATACTAAATTAAAACAAGCATGATAAATGCGTAAAAACTTTAGATCAGCCAATGCGAAATACAAACGTTTTTGAAGCCTTAAATTTCATCAAAGTTGGGACAGTTTAGAGAGAATTGAAGACGCTGGGGCAATAGGGAATTCCATGTTTCCCCTGAAAAAATCAGAGTCCTACAATTCCAGGCTATCCCTGATGCTAGACACTCTGTAAAATGTAAAGATCAAATATTGTGGGAGGAGGGAGGGGGGGGGGGGTGAAGAAGAGAGGACTGACAAAATATTTTCTGAAAATCACGCAAGTCCCACTGATAGTGAGAGGTGTGATATTGAAGCGCATACAGACTAGGGGCGGGGGAGGGCAATAGGCGTAAACGTGAAGCGATTGAACTACGGTGGAATCCCGTACTACGTCTATAAGCGTAAGACGATGAGCCAAGGCCCGAGGAAGGGGAGGGAGGGGAGGGCAACTGAGCCGCGGTGAAACTGCTGGAGAGTAATTTGAAGGGACCCCAGAGACTCCGTGCGTACAAACACGAGAATGTGGGAGGGCACGGGGCACAGTGCATGGGGGGGGGAGCACGCGGAGGACACATGGGTACTTACTACTAACACGGGCACGAGCTAAAGGTCGTGGTGGTGGGCCTAAACTCCTAAAATAACGCAACTCTGATGGGCTTCGGGGCTCAAAATCAAGATTCCTTCCTTCGAAAAGATATCGACATTGCATTCACTGCCAATGACGCGAAGCGACGCCGCGCCGAGCTGCCTACCACAGCCGCGATCCGGGATTGGCGCCCGCCGAGATGAAACGAATCTCGTTGACAACGAAATGAATTCTCTAGCATCCTCCCCCCACCCCCCCCCCACCACCACCACAGCGTTTGAAATTACATTACCTACGCTAGTCGATGAAGAGGGATGAAATTAACACAACAGCGTCGAAAATTCTATTAACTCGGAAAGCGAGCGAGCTCTGTCAAAATGTGCTCCCATCGAAGTAGAAACGACTCGGTCGAATTTCAGGGTGGAACCGTAATATTCAGAGACGGCTTTTAAATCAATATAATTGAAGGTGACTATCCGAAAATTGTACACGCAATGTTTTCTACCCTGCTCAATGTCAGTGTTAAAAGGATGAAGTGTGCAAATCTGGCATCGCGACAACTTTGTCCATTTAAACCCACGTAAAAGGTCGAATAAGGCATTCGCTGATCACAGCAGGTTCGGTCTTTCTCATGGGTTAAATGGATGGAATGCAACGTCGCATAATTTAAGCCCCTGCTAAATGACTACCAGCGGCGGCTCGTGCAATGTGGCAACAATGGATTTCCTCCATTTAAAACTGTGTAAAATAATCGATTACTTGGTGAGGCGTAGCGCCTCACCTAGTATCGATCTTTTTGCATACGTTTAGATGGCAAAAGTGCACGGTTGCCAGATTGCACGAGCCGCCACTGATGACTACATGAACTTTTTCAAAAAGAAATATACAATCTTTCTGAGAATTTTTAAATATTTGTTTCAAAATGTGAAAAGGGAGGAAAAAAACCTTCGACACGCTGTTTTCGAACTCTTAGTTCTTACGTAACTTTCGAACCTGCGAAATATTCTTCCTATATTTCTTCGATAGCTTCATTTAATTCGACACCACTTTACTTTCGGGAGTGAAGTGAAATAGATTCGATTAGCTGATCTCGAAATGATCATCGCCAAAAAGTAAGACAAACTCGAACAATACAGTGAGTAACGAATATAGCAATTTTCAATTAATCAATTGAAACCGGATCTCTTCAGTTTTCATTAGCTGAGGCAAATTGTACCACTCGTCCGGTAGTATGGAGAACGACCAATTGTTGGTAATGACTTGGGCTTAAATGATCAGAGGTATGAGTGATGAGTCTATAAGCGACATTTTAAAAGTATTGACACTAAAACGAATCATGATAACTTTCAAAAGACTTCGAATGCGCACAGTTTGCTGCGCATTCTTCCTGAGATTCGCCATTGCAGTCCCGTAAAAACTTACGATCGGTATAAGGCCATGTGATAAAAATTAAGGGAGCAATCAAGACCACCTCCGGAGCTAACATTGAGGCCAGCAGTTAGCATGCTAGAAGCATTGACTAATCACTAAATGTAAACAACAAAGGGACCGGGTTAAATTTTGAGAGGCGGGTTTGAGATAGTGTTCACGGTTTTAGCTCAACGAATTTATACATATTGAGCAGCGAGGAAGATAAAAGGAATTTTAGAGAAAAAAATATTTGTGAAATGACACAGCAAACTCTTAATCTCCTTTTGGGAAGGTGACACACTCGTACTCACCAGGGGCGTGCGCGCGTGGGGGGGGGGGGGGCACCCTCGCCCTGGGCGGCACTTTCCGTGGGCAAAAAAGGTCATCAAATTTCAAAATAAATCACCGAAGGCGACAAAATCAATTTATAACACAAAAAACAAAACAAAACAAAAATTATAATAATGATATGTAATAATAAAAATAATAAGGTCATAAAATTTTATTATTATTATTTATAATTTTGGGGGGCGGCAAGATTGCATTCTTGTGCCCCCCCCCCCCCGGAAACGACGGCGCGCCTTGTGCTTATCTCATCGGAAAGTGAGTTAGAGGAATGTTGATTGCAATCCAACGTCAAACAGTTGAGAGCGCCTTCAATTACTTTACACGCAATAACAGATACGAATAAAATACGCTCTGACCATAAAAAGCGCCTTCAATTTCGCGAGTAGATAAAAACGGTAACGAGAAGTAGGAATATTTGCATGGCGTTTCGACCGTTTCTGCGAAGGCGTTTCATTTGAAGAGCAATGAACGAAATTGAGATTGAATGCGTTTGTGAGTTGTGCTGTAGAATAGATAAAATGTTTCCCGGATTGAGCGAGTTTTTCTTCAGTCTATAGAATAAAACTTTTGATTCGCGATATCTTATGATAGATTTATGAAAATATAGTAATATTGCCTGGCACGTTGCGATAGATTTATAAACAAGCATCGAAAGAAATTTATCGCCGTAGGTGGGTCATTTCCGAAACGCGTTGGGAAGGAGTAATAATAATAATAATAATAATAATAATAATAATAATCAATTATTCAATTATTCAAGAAAATGAATTTAAAAAAAAAATAATTTCTTGAGGAGTCAAAGGAGTCAAGGAGTCTTTTATTCTTTTAAAGAAAAAAAGTGTAGGAAAAATTGAGCCTTTGTAGTCTGGAGAGTTCATCATGTCAAAATTGCAGCTTCATCTTAACTTAAAGTTCGATTGATTTTTTCACGAGGAAGAGTATATGTGAAAATAGGTCTACAGTTCTAGAAATCAGAGAGGCTAAAATGGATCTCTCAATAAACCGATTAGTTATGCCATTTCGTTGTTCTGTATACCATACCGGTCATACCTCATGTAGGAATTCTGAAAAGTCAAGGCTGGAGCAAACTTTGCTCCGAAAAAAAAGCTCCGAAAACTCTTTGTTCAAGGTTTTTTTTAACACCTCGGTTTTTGAATCTCAGCAGCGCGACAACTTTCTTCCACTTTTCCGTAGTTCGATAGTGATATAACTTACTTTATGGGATGGTACTGCATCATAATCAGCGAGAATATACATACAAACAAACATACATACATATGTGCAGTATGTTTTCTCTGATCATCATAGAGGTGCATCATTACTTCATGTAATAATACGAGACGCTTTAACTGGCGCTGGCACTATCTATCGGAAGAGGAGAAAAGTTCCAGGAGCTGCCCTACTCAGTGGCGGCGCCACGTGGTGGTTCGCCTACACTAACTGCTGAATGAACTGTAATGACCTTACGCAGGTAAACAGGACTGGAACAATGCGGTCTTTTTTAGCATGGCCGCACTTGCGCTGAAAATGAGTATCATCTTTAAATTTTGCTGCGACTGACGGGTTTGACGAAGATGGGGTTTTACAAAACGTGTGGCTTACCCGGCGTCTTACAGGTTTTTCGAAAAGTTGAAAAATCTCCGGCTTCCGGGGATTTTGGGGAACATGAGACTCAAAAAAATGAAGAAAACAGAAAACATTCTCTGAAGGCTCGGAGTTCAGTGCAAATATTTTTTTTTTAAAACGACTTTCACTTGGGGTCCGGTTATGTAGGAAACTTTTGGTCGGTAACCCTAGGCGAAGATGAATTGGTGCAGCGTAAACGAAACACAATGATGTGTCTTGGAAGTCAATGCCAATGAGCTCAAAGGTATCATTTTTAAAAATCTCCACCAAGGACTCGTTTCTTTCATACAATATACTATCCATTAAAATTGCAATCTTATCGCAGCTGCAGGATCATGATCAATCATTAAATTTTGTTACAGATGTTGACAGATTTCTGAACGACAGATCACTTTTTGATCGATTCGAGTTTCGACTCTGATAAGTTACAGTCGTACTTTTGAGTTGTTTCGCTTATCGCACCTTATAGTTAATAGTTTAATCTTATAGTTATTAGTTAGTCGATAAAAAAATAATTTTAAAAAAGATAATAAGAGTGAAATTCAAATATAGTAATACATGTTTGGCTATTTTCTTTTTAAAACGTATATTATTTCGTAAAAGTGAAAGACCATTTAGAAACATTCGTCTAAAATTCGTAGAGTGGTGTCATCTTCAGTTCGAAACACATTCGTTACTTGCATCAGCTTCGGTTGAAATTCATGGTCGGCCCGTTGGCGTAATGAGACTGATTTTACCTTGCCATTCCGCGGAATGGCTGCCCATTCCGCGGAATGGTCAACTGCTCTTGCCATTCCGCGGAATGGCCAAAAAACCAGCCATTCCGCGGAATGGCCGGTTTCGCCAACGGGGCGTAACATATGCATGCGCAGGCAGGGTTGATTAGCTCATTCGACCGTTATCTTGGGCATTTCTTAGAACGTCTTTGGAGAGTCAATCAGTGTATATGAGACTTGATGGTGCTTCCTATGTAATATTCATGCGATTTTTCAGCAGAATCGACCCTCCAAAACGCTGTAGCAAAAGTTTGCGACGGATGCATTATTGACAAATTGAATAAATTTTCGAAAAGTAGACGAGGTCACAAATTTCTTAAAAAGATTGCTCGAGTTGGTCCAAAAAAAAAAAAACGCCCGGCTATACCTTCCCAAACATCCCCTCATTGAAAATTTAAAAATTTTCTCGAAGTTTTTAACTGTTGAATCGCGACAAAAATTGCCGAAAAATGAAAATTCCAGAAATATGAATGGCAGTTATGGAATCACAAAAAAATTGGGAAATTTTCTTCAAAAGATTACAAAAAAGAAAATAAGGGAGTGGACAGTAATAGAAGACCGGAAATGCGAAAAGTCATCAACTTGTTAATTTCTAAAAACATGAGCTAATATAACGTAACAAGTGAAAAGGACGTGGCACAATCCTTATGGGAAATGGCCTACGGTCAAACTTAATAAATATGGCATCATTTTTTTTGTCTCGTCGTCCTGATCAAAAAGTCTCACGGGCCCAAAAAATTATCATCGCCCGTTTTCGAGATAATCGAGCTTAAAGTTTGAGCAAATCTCGGCACTCAGGGACGAATTCGCTCGGTAATTGAGCGTGCGTCTTACCCTGGAAGCGGCTTACCGCAAACTGGCGATGGCTGCCGCCCCTTTTGCTCACACTCTGTCCGGAGAGCGTGTTGAAGCGTTTGGAGTGGGAGAAAAAGGGGCATCACCTCCGGACGGAGTGTGAGCAAAAGGAGCGGCAGCCATTGCCAGTTTGCGGCAAGCCGCTTCCAGGGTAGGACGCACGCTCAATTGCCGAGCGAATTCGTCCTTGAGTGCCGAGATTTGCTCAAACTTTAAGCTCAATTATCTCGAAAACGGGCGATGATAATTTTTTGGGCCCGTGAGACTTTTTGATCAGTACGACGAGACGAAAAAAATGATGCCACATTTATTAAATTTGACCGTAGGCCATTTCCCATAAGGATTGTGCCACGTCCTTTGGAAAATTTCCCTCCATGGAATTTGGTTTAGCGGATACTACGACTCTCTACCCCCCCCCCCCCCCCGCGCGGCTTCCCCCTCGAAATTTTTTTCGAGCAACACCCATAGATTTCCGACAAAGGAAGAACGGTTCAACATCAAACTTAATTTATTGTTGTCTCCGAGAAGTTATAATTTTCCTTTTTTTTTCAAGAGCGATTAAAAGCGGAGTGAGGTATTAAAATTTTTCTTATCAGCAAAGAAAACGCGAAGTCTGGTGCATGATGCAACAGCAACAGCCAACAGTCAACAGCCACGACCGCAACATGGCAGAGCGCAAAAGCCGATTAGAGGCGCGATCTAATTACTCGCCGACCCGACCCGACGCGACGCCCGGCCCGCCAACGCGACGCGGACGTTGAGTTGACAATAAGTACTGAAAGAAAGCGGTCGACTGTATGCACTTATTAGTTATGATTAGTGTTGTCAAATTTATGCGACTAAACACAACCTAAAATCCTAGCAATGCACTATTCTAAAAAAAATTAAAAACTTAATCTTATTTTGTGTTATTTTAACGAAGTTAAAAAAAAAATTCTCACAATAAATAATAAAAAAAAGTCATTTTGCCCTCTCCCCCCCTAACCGCCCCTCAAATTTTGCCCAGTTGTTCACCTCTACTTGGGCCACCTTTCCACCAATTTTCGTCCCGAAAGAAAAAATTTTGGGTCCGGGAGGGGGGTCACAGTTGAATTTTGGGAAAATTTTCAATGACTCACAAAGTCTAAAAGAATGAAGCTATCGAAATACAGTTTACACTAAAAAACGACAAAAAATTAGCGCTTTTGAATGATGTGTGTGGTTGGTTCCCCCCCCCCTTTAAATTCGCTTCTTTTGGAATTTTCGCATTTGAAGGCCAACTGAAAATTGAGCGCTAATTTTTTGTCGTTTTTAAGTGCAAAACCGCATTTCGAAAGCTTCATTCTTATAAGCTTTATGAGACATTGAAAATTTTCCCAAAATTCAACTTTGACCCTCCTCCCGGACACAAAAATTTTTCTTTCGCGACGAAAATTGGTGGAAAGGTGGCCCAAGTAGAAGTGAACAACGGGGCGAAATTTGAGGGGGGTTAGGGAGGAGGGCAAAATTACCCTTTTTGAATAAGGTCCTTTCCACATTTCACGAAAAAAATGTTAAATAACTCATGATCCAGGAATCGTGGGATCTCGAATGTTGTGCACCGCTGCAAGAAGGTTGCAAAATTAGACATCAACGATGTGATACCTTAAAAACTCATCGAAACGAGAGGTAGACAGTTGCAGTCTGACCTCTTGTTCACTCGCCGCGCCGCACTAGGGTCCAGAAGTCCGATTTAGGAAGACATTAGTTTCCATTAAAATCGCCCAATATCTTGAAAACGGCTCATCTGACATCAAAAATGGTTATTACAAAAAAGTTAAAACGGTTTACGTCCTATCTTTTTTGTAATAACCAGTTAACCAGTCAGATGAGCCGTTTTCAAGATATTGGGTGATTTTAATGGAAACTAATGTCTTCCTAAATCGGACTTTTGGGCCATAGTGCACCGCCGGCTCTGCATTTTCATAAACAAACATCGATGCTTAAAAAACTCGAAGTTTGGCAGCTTGGCACGACCGCACGAATAGTAAAACCGATTACATTCATGACTCTGGACTGGTCACTGGTCAGCCCAGTCACAACTCATGAGCGTAGCGCTGAACGCCGATGCATGCGGTGTGGGAAAGCCATTTATTGAGCTTGTCATCAGCTTCGCCTGATATTAGAACCAGGTCCAACGACGTCCGTGGCGTGGGCTCACATTGGGATCTAGCCGGGGACTTTAAGGAGAGTCTGAAACCCACTTACTTGAAATTGGATTAAACCTTGCCGAAACCGATTCCAGCCGGTGCCGATGGAGTATATTACGACAGGAATCGTTGGTTGAAATGTCAACATATATATGAATACATAATTATGAATACATAGATGAGCGACGCGACGCACCCAGTCATTTGACGGATTTGAATAAAATTGCGCACCGCACAACGCAGTGACTGCAGTTGATAAATAACACAAAATACTTACTCGAAATCTCTTTTGAAAAGTCAGTCACTTTTGAATCAGAGATGGTGTCCAGTGACGTCAGTTAGCCGTCTTGCCTGTGACGCATTGACGCATGCAGTGCAACGGTTATATCTCTTTTAAATAGTTAGAGGTACATCATCATCAACGGAATGGGTCTGTTGCAAACTTTTGCTACAGCACTATAGAGTGTTCAATCTCATGTAAAATCGCGTGAAAAGTGTATTGGTGGCATCAGAAAGTCATGAAATGCTATAATAAACTCACAAGAGACGTTTAATGAAATCCAAGATGGCGGTAAAATATCGAGCAACCTGTATGCATGCACCACGAACATCCAAGGATAGCCAACCTCACAATATCGATCACACCCAATCACAACGTAAATAAACACATAACCTCTGAAGGTGTGAGGTTGTCAACGTTGGCAATCCTTGGATGTTAAAGGTGCATGCATACAGATTGCTCGATATTTTACCGCCATCTTGGATTTCATTAAACGTCTCTTGTGAGTTTATTTTCGCACTTCATGACTTTCTGATGCCACCAATGGACTTTTCGGGCGATTTTACATATGATTAAACACTCTTTATCGTTGTAGCAAAAGTTTGCAACAAACCCATTAATTCAAAGCGAAAATGGATTCACTTAAAAACTGACAATATTTTCCAAGCTCGCTGATCAGCGCGTGCAACCGGACAACGTTATATTTAGTCCCTTTAAAGTAATGAAAAAGCTCGACATATTGGGGGTGCATGGGGCACAATCAGTCCGTGAGGGTGGGGGGCGAGGGACTCAATTTCTCCACTATTTTGGATTAAGGATAAAAAAAAAGGGAAGAAAGGACTCCTGGAAACCTCACCCCCACTTCCCCCGAGGACTACCCCCCATCAATTTCCCCCCAGACAGTCAGGGGTGCAAAATGTTCCAAAACTTCGGAAGTTTCACGCGATCCATAACTTATTTCCTCACAGGATTTTCAAAAATTTCCTCAAAAAAATTAGAAAGTGATGACTCTTTTTTGGTTATTTTAAGATTTCAACAACGTATGTTCGCAAAATGACCAATATTCTCCCATTTTTTACACTATTTTCCTGGGAAATCCTTGTTGCCATTATTAAAAAAAAAAAAAAAAAAAAAAAAAAAAAAAAAAAAAAAAAAAAAAAAAAAAAAAAAAAGGAAAAATTTCCTCACTTTCCCAGAAATTTCCTCACTTTCACGCGATCCGTGGATCGCTAGATCGGGCACATTTTGCACCCCTGCAGACAGTCACCTTCACCCCCGAGAACATTTACCCCTCGGTCATCCTCCCCAGTTACTTCCCCCCCTTGGTTATTTATAGCTAATCAAATAATCCTTCAACTTTTCCCTCACACTTTTCACAGATTTTAAGGGCGTGTTTAAAAAGTTGCATTATTTGTTTTTGCTTTTTTTTCAAAGATTTGTTCATTGTTAATGTATCATCAGCATTATTTAAAAAGGGGTATATATCTACTAAACTAAAAAATTCTTTTGAAGATCGACAGTCTGAAAGAGGAAACCAAATATTGTATTTATTGGAGGAATCAATATCGATTTCTACAATAACCGATAAAAACTATGGGGAAAAAGAATTGCCAACATATAGTACAAAGAACAAAAAGAATGAATGCAACTCAAAGAACACAGTGCACTCTTTCGAAGCAACATTTTACAAGGGTTTAAATAGACTAGATGCAACGTTGCCAGATTGCACGCGCGTCGCGCCGCCACTTTCATTGATTAGTAAAAGCAAGCTCATATTGAAAAGAAAATGATGCGGGACAGTGCGATGACTGCGAGGCTGCGAGGGAGTATAATTAATAAGTTCGATGAACAATTACTGCCAGATTTGGCCCAAAATTCACTAGATTTCTCATCCGAGTCAATATAAAGTCTCTCAAATTTTTTATCCGATCTGGCAACTATGGCGACCGAGCGCGTAAAGAGATAAGACGAGTTGAATCATAGATTTAGGTTTTTATAAATTGAGCATGCGCGCTAGGCTATGTAACTATGTACATTAAAAATTACGCTTTAAAATGCTGTGTCTGTTAGCCAGCACATGTTAAATATTTGAAAATTAAAATTCAGAACAACGCAATACTTGTAACCCCCCCCCCCCTCCAGTGGGCGGATATTGACAGAATCTCACGTTTCCAGAAAAAAGTTGAAACTTTCAGGGAATTTTATACCTACATATAGTTAACCCGAAGGATACTATAACGAAATCCGTTTTGAAATGCGAGTATTTTAAATTTTAATTATTATTATATTATTATTGTTCAGCAACCGATTACAATCGATCACAACCGATCTTTTGCTCTTGACAAGTGGTTAATTCGAATAAAATTGTAACGGTCTTTATGAAGAATTTTGACAGTATTCTCAACGCTTTTAATAGTTAATAAGACGTACTATCTTACTTTACTGACATTCTCTGTTAGCGTTCATTATAGGCATCACTATGTAGAGCTCAATGCTCACAGGGTATTACCAGACAATATCGAAAAAAATCGGAGGGGGCGGGGTTAAAAAAAATTAAATAGTCACACACAAAGACCGGTAAAAACTAATAATCCGTTAGTACAAACAGTGACACGCAAATCCAATTGTCCCCTGAAAATCGAGGAAAGTTCAGGCAACGTGTACGGCGGATTGCGTTGAATCGTTACCGTTGGACTCAAACCATGCACTGCTTGTGCCTAACTGAAGTAACGAAAAAAGTATTTTAGAAAAGTTCAAAGTCAAGAGTGAACAAAATTATGAATGGGCAATCGGCAACGAGGCAAAAACAGAAGCAAGCCTCAGCAAGATAATATAAATCGAAGAAGGCATTTTTCTCTTTTTTTTTTTTTTTTTTCCATCGGAGCGAAGAAAATCGCTGTCCCGGATTTGGCTCTGATCTCAAGAAAGGCGCGGTCAGCGGTTACTCGTCGGACTAATATTCAAAACGGCAGGCTTTGCATTTCAGTATTCATGACATGGGTCGAAAAAGCGGGCGAAGAGGAAAATAAAAGAGACTCTATTGAATGGCGCGGATAGACAGAGTGATGAGTCATCAAGAACCATTACCGAGAATGAATCACGGGGGTCTTGGCGCGCAGGCACAATCATAGCAATGATATAGAAAAAAATTCAACTACTGAATTCTTACTCGTTCAACTCCCGAAATTAATGTGATAAGCGTGTATCTCACTGTCTGTAATTTATGTTTGCACTAATGTTTAGAAGGCGCCGCGCCGCGCCGCCCGGCGCCCATCCTCCTCTACGTGCCGTAGAACTTAAATATACCGGATGGCGCGGCGTGATAAGAAAGTTTCAAGTTAAGTTTAGAAATTGATTGGAATTCGGCTTCGCCATTGGATGATGGGCGTGCGCCTTGGCGCCACAAACAATGTTGGACCCATGTGGCACGCGCTTGGCTCATCTATGAGCATTTACGGGTCTATAAGCCCGAGTTCATTTTGTTTTTGTTTTTGTTTTCAAACTTTAAATGTTTATGGGTAACCCTTGTGAGCCCAAGAAGGTATTTGACCAACGCATGGTACCACGGGGGCGGGAAACGGGGGTCTGAAGCAGTGGCGTAGCTATAGGCCCCGCCGACCCCGCCAAGCGGGGGGGGCCGCAGCGCATCGGGGAGAGCAAACATTTTGAGAAGAGGAAGAGCGAAAAGGAGAAAAGGGAGGAAAAGAGAACAGATTGAGAAAAATAGAAGCTAAGAAAAGTTGAGAGAAAGCAATGTAAAGGATCTAAGTCACTAAGTGCTTCAGCCAAAATTTACGTTCACAAAGATCGGAGCTTTTTATACTCATGACAGTGATATATTTTTTGAGTTTTAACCTCAAGTATTTTAAGTGACTTTGAGTACATCCTATTGACCACTTTTCTTCATACAACGCCAATTTATGGGTATATTTACGTTTTGTTTTGTTTTTGTTTTTTTTCGAAAAAGTTATACGATTCCATAAAAATGCAACGAATTGAATTGAAAGTAATTTTGTAGTTTTTATTTTTTTGCTACAATAAAATTGATTCCGCTCTTTTGGACGAGATGAGTCGAGATAGAGGGAACCGTTGGATCTCATAGGTTAAAACGGCGTCACGTGACAGATTTGAGGCTGCTCATCGTGCAGCGCTCAGGCGAAAGACTCACAATCAAACGACTTCAATTCTGTCACGTGACGCCGTTTAAACCAATGGAATTGGTCGAAGCCCTCTACCTCGTCTCGTCTCGTCTCGTCTCGTCCGAAGTAGCGGGATGAGCCTGCAGGAAACATGCTGCGCCCTGCGTACGCCATTGTGTCCTTCGGCTATTATTTTTGGAGATACTTTATCGCAGAGGATTCGTGGAAGAGGGTCAAACGCACATTATTTCAATTTACAACGTAACAACGTCAAATCCATCGACAACTACTTCGATAGATTGTAACATTACTCAGCGAAGCACCATCAACCAGTCAACCAATGTATCCAATTTATTATAATATTTGCATACATACCTACATCTTACCGCGATGCGTGTAGAAGGGGGCGATCGCTCAAGTGTTATTCGGTTTATTTCGACGAAAGTAAATTATCAGAGACAGCGCTTACAGTTGAGCAACGTTAAATTAAAAGCATTTAAAATCCATGTAAAAGGTCGAAATCGAAGGCGTTCACCAAACACCCAAAAGTTCGATCTTATTCACGGGTTTAAATGGTCAAAATGCAAATCAGGCATAAAGTTGTATGTTTTGTCTATATTAAAAACCTCGAAAATGATCGAGCTTATGAGTGTGCAGACCCTCGAACTCGAGCCTTCGCATGAGCAAGGGTCGAAGTTTAAATGAGCAAAGCAACGTTGCCAAAAATCATGCTTTCCCGTTGGTAAGGAGAATGAGCCTCAAAGTCTCATGAATGTATGGAGCGCAGTTTCAAAGTCGGTGAGCAAACGCCCAGCTATCGTGAGAAAGTTCTTGAAGTTTTTTATTTTCTTTCATTTTTGCATGCGAATGAATGAGAGTGGCATTCCGCACAGATGAGTTAAGTGGTGACTGGTGAGTGGTGTGCGCGAACGGCGAGTTACCTATATCTCCATTATATCCCATAGATGCCAGGTTGACTACAGAAATATCTTCGCATTTTAAACATCCATTTAAATGGGCAACTAGAAGATTATTTTTGCACTATCTGGCAATCATGAGATCTATTCGCACTCTCATTCGCACGCCTGCATGCCTCTGGGTCTCTGGTGATAGGAATGGCAATTGTTTCACCTCAAAAAAACAAAAAAAAAAGGGCGTTGATAGGTTATTCTTCACCGACACTCAAAGTTGACCTGAAGGTTACTGAAGTGCAGATAAGTTTCAATAGTATTCGTTGCAGCCACTTTATAATCAAGCAACTAGCGAGGCTTAATACGAATTTTATTCAAGCGATTGAGCGTGAATGAACGGGTCGGTTCAAATACAAGGCCAGAATTTTGAATAAGGCATGTAGCTGTAGCAAGGGTCTCAATTTTGGTATTTTTCAGTAAGCAAATGGAAGTACTCCGTTGTGAGATGAAAACAAGCATGCCTTTGGTCTCAAACTACAATTATATACATTTTATAAGCACGAAGATGAGAATTTGGCCCAAATTACATTGTTTTATGGCAATGCCGCGTTCCGTGACGTCAAAAAACACACGACTTCCTGCAACTTACCCAAGTGTACCTCCGAAACGGAAAAAGACCAAAGGCGCCTTTGATTTCAGCTCATCAGCACTTTCACTTTCTGATAGTGCTTTGACGAGAGAGAGAGAGAGAGAGAGAGAGAGAGAGAGAGAGAGAGAGAGAGAGAGAGAGAGAGCCTCTAAAGAAGGATTGTGTTACATGAAAGAGTATTTGCAAAGATTAGAAGCTTCTCCGGCCCGCGAGCATTTGATGGTATTTCACGCTTGTACGGCATTTGCAAAAGCCAGAAGGTAGAGAAATAAGGTCAAGTCATAAATTACGCCATTAGTGACCGATAGATTAAACAGATCGCCGGAGCAACTATACAGGCTCTCGAAACTTGCGTCTTTCGTCCGCTTCGAAGTAAAATAACGATCTCACTTTTACTTTTCTCCCCTTCTCCTTTCATTTCGTCCTTTTTTTTGTAACCACAAGTTGTTTTTCAAATCGACGTCTCGAATATTTGAGCTAACTTTCTGCGAATGAGTTTGTAGCAATCTTTTGCTGCAACATCATGGAGGGTCGATTCGTGAGTAAAACTGTGTGAGAATTTAATTAAAAACATCAAAAAGTCTCAAAATCCACTACTAGCGAGGCTTAATACGAATTTTATTCAAGCGATTGAGCGTGAATGAACGGGTCAGTTCAAATACAAGGCCAGAATTTCGAATAAGGCATGTAGCTGTAGCAAGGGTCTCAATTTTTGTATTTTTCAGTAAGCAAATGGAAGTACTCCGTTGTAAGATGCAAACAAGCATGCCTTTGGTCTCAAACTACAATTATATAAATTTTATAAGCACGAAGATAAAAAACATAACATTTCAGACTCTTGCAACTGCCCCATTGCAAAAATTTCCGAAAGAAGGGTTCAAAAACAACAGTTGTGCTCTTCACTTTTCAGCTAGTAACCTTCATTGGCTCACAATATACAATTCTCCAGAAGAGCATAACCATGGGCGGAGCTAGCAATGTGGCAACTGTGGATTCTATCCATTTGAATGTGTGAGAAACAATCGATTCTTGAGGGGGCCATGGCCCAATTTCTCATCGATTGTTTCTCATTCATTCAAATGGGAATAATCCACAGTAGCCAAATTGCTAGCTCCGCCCATGAGCATAACCATTGTTTTATGGGCCCTTCTTCCGGAAATGTTCTTAATAAATCATTTACAATACAGTCTACACATCATAGAACTTTGAATGTAGAAACAAGTCTCTTTTGCGGCTGAAGATTAAAAAAAAGTGACCGAAGATCGGAATTTATCCCATACAAACTGGCATCCGTGTAGGCCTATACTCAACGAGGGCAACAATTCTTTTCACTACCACAGTAGGTATGTACCTGGGTACGGACAGTTCAAGTCATGAGAAAACCCATTTCTGATCGGTTCTGCTCCATGGGGGTTTGTTTCAGATTCTTCGAGGCCTTGAGGAGTTCAGCCTTAGGATTGGTTGTTGATCACTCACAAGCATTAACAGGAACAACAACAACAAAATTCGCTGCAACCTTGACTTGCAACTTTCAAACAAAATACTTCTCACAATTTTATTGTCTTGACTTATGGAAGTTCTCGGTTTTGTATTTTGTATCATAAAATAGATTAGCTACGTATGAAAACACATCCTAGCGCAAAACAATAATTAGTCATCTTATGAGTCGTCGTCAGGCCTAGCTCTTTGTCAGCCCGTCCACTGATTGTGAGAGGAAAGCTACCGATATTTACGAAAGCAACGGTTGGGCTGACATTACACCGACAAATGCTGTGGACATGGCTTAATTTTGGGCAAATCAAGACCATACGTTCAGATATATATTCTTCTACTCTTGGTCTTGATTTCTTCAAAATGGATGCATCATTTGTCGGAGAAATGTCAGCCAAACCGTTGGTTGAGTAATCAGTGAATTTTCTCTCAGTGCACGCACGATACACGGAAAAAAAAGATTAGTGAAATTAACCATACGATAGCTGATTTTGGCACCTGCTAGATGTTATGGTAAACTTGACCAGAAGTATGGTACATTTACCGATACTTTGAGTAAATTCGACATGCAATCAGGTAGCATCACCTAGTACCTAGTCAAAACATAGTATACTTTTGGTTAACATTGCCATAACATCTAGCAGGTGCCAGAATCAGCTATCGTATGGTTAATTTCACCGTAGTTTTTTTTCCGTGTACGTTTCATTCTTGGCATGGCGCCTCTTAAACAACCAATTATCGCATTTCTTCCATTTCAACCGATGCAAAAGTATCTATTCCTAGGATTGATTCGTCCCCAAGAGTTTATACGGAACAAACATCGATTTATTGCATACAACAAGTCACCATTAAAAGATATGCGAACAAGTGACGGTCCAAAGACTCCCCATAGAAAATAACAGCTCCAGAAAGGATGAGATCGAAACTCCTCACAATCGATACTTTTTTATAGGTTCAAATGGGGGAAAGAATGGTCGCTTGTCTACGAGCCACCACCGATGCGTGGACTTAGATCTACAAACAGTCAGAGATGGCTATAGAATCGACAATTCTTCCCATGAAATGACACAAATGAAAAGAGCATAGCTGGTTTAGCAAAATATTGCTGCAAAATTATTTTAGAATCCTTGTTCTGATTATTATTTCATTCGGTGTCACTGACTCTCAGGTGCCTTGATAAGCATACCGCTGAAAAAAAGGGAGTGAAATGCGACAACACCGAAACATGGTTGTCAGTTTGTGCTGCAAAATTGTCTCATTTCACTTGTCTTTAAATGGGCAGTTTGGAGATTTTCCTGCTCCAACTGGCAACCAAGACCGAGAGGAAGGGGACCAACCATAGAGCGGTGCCACGACTTGTCACGGTTGGTCGATTCTACATCGCGCGGTCAGCGGTAGTGGCATAGTTGCGAGGTGGAGGGGGGTGGGCTCCTCATTGTAGGAACCGAGGGGGACGATGGTGGGAATTGAGGGAGGTGAGGAGGAGGGGCACGCGGGGGGGGGGGGTTGTGGATGAAACATTGAACCATCGAGCATCGGGCAAAAGAAGAGGAATTGAGTGGCGTTGTATGGAGTAGTCTAAGTAGTACCTGAGTTAAAGCAACTATATCCAATCCACCAATCATTGTAGCCGTCATCTTCGTCAGGTGGAACAAATAATGAGTTACGGACGTTGCAGACGTGGAACAAAACAACACCCTCTTTTTCCTTCGTATCGTGTGCAATGTTCAATAAGCTTCAACGCGATTCTATACGGCAACGCGTAAGTACCTTTTGTTAAAGTTGATGTACTATATCAAACGCTAAAGTTTTGACAATAAAAAATTTTCACCGACACTGAAAAAACAAAGTTTATGTACAGCCGAAGCAGCTTTTGAAAATAACTTCGCAGAGCAAAAGTTCAAGCTGTACCGGAGAAAGTTGCAGGTGTAGTAGAACACTACTTCTTTAGAGTAACAGACTATTTTCTTGCTTTGGCTCTACGGAAGTAGTGCTTCAGGCTTCAGGACGACCGCAACTTGCACCGGTATAGAGCAAGGACTTTTGCTCTGCGAAGCTATTTTAAAAAGCTCCTTAAGTTCTACTTAGACTTTATTTTTTCAGTGGATCGCCGGAAAGAGGCATGGAATAATATTGCCTTGCGATTGAAAATTGTCCTAATATTTCGACTTACATCTTGAAATACTACAAAAGTCACTTGTCGCAAAAAATAGACTGCCTGCGATTTTTGCGACCTTACGTGCCTTTTCTTCCTGCGCTTGATGAAAGTTTTTGACTGTCAAAACTTTTGCGTTTGATTGTACTCTAACTTACAGAGAATGGGGCTGTTGCAAGTTTCTGCTACAGAAAAATTGAGTGTAGCTTTTCAAGTACCTAAAAACGTTCAAAAGTAAAACTTTTCAATTTAATTTGACGATGGTGACACTGAAAACTTTCGCGGAGCGGCCGTTTCGGATATATATTTAATGGCATCTTTAATTCACCGATGACTCCACCGGTCAACCAAAAGATTACTAAGTTCAAGTTAATTTATGAGAGTAAAGCAGGGGAATAATCCCACCTGTAACATTTTCTTAATCGGTGGAATCGCCGCTAAATGATCACCCACTAATTAGGAAGTTTTTGAAGTCAGCGAACACTCTATATACCGCACCAATTGAGAAAAGATTACAGATCAGACTATCTTCGCACAGCCCAGTTGTACACTGAACAGAATTAATTGAGTAATCTTTTGGCCAAAGGGTGGAATCATCGATGATTAAGAAAATGCCTTTGGCTGCATGCTCTAAGCCGTAATCCAATTGCACAGAAAATAAAAATGCACTTAAAATGAGACAGCAAAAAATCTTTAGTTGGGCTCATAAGTTGATTTCGGGCTTTCGGACGACAAGACACGAGAAAGCGGAAATCGATCCATCCCATTGGTTGAAACGGCGCAACGTCACTTGACTATATGTAAACAAAAATTGAAAAGTTGCGGGAGTCATTCGTTTCTGAAAGAACGACCTCGCATATTGTTTTCACAGTACAATAATTACGCCGCACCGTTTAAATCGATAGGATTGATCGATTCCCGCTAACTCGTATCGTGTCGTCCATAAAAGTTCCGAATCGGCTGCTGAGCCTTTTGATCCCTGCCCAAGCTTGTCACCAGGACTTATTATACAGAGAAAAAAAAGAGAGAAAAGTTTGAAGTTTACGTCTTATATTGCACAGGCAATATTTGAGGAGTACTTCGGTAAAAGGGCGGATAAAACAGAGGGTGTGCTCATGGGCGGATACGGGGGGGGGGGCGTCCCCCCCCGTGCGGCCAAAAAAGGGGGGAGGAAGGGGGAAAGAAAGAGGAGGAGGTAGTGGGCAAGAAAGAAGGGAAAAGGAAAAGAGGGTCTCCGGGGGGCAAAAATCCAAAGTTAGCCCCCCAGTTCCCGAAGGCTGGATCCGCCAATGGGTGTGCTGTGCGCTAGTTCTTAAAAATCCCGGCAAAAAATGAATCGCCCGGTTTGGTCCTAAAAACGTCCTGGACGATTCATTTTTTGCCGGGATCGTAATTTCAAAAATCCATTGCTTGAGATTCTGAGGAGAAAAATTGGGTTTCCTCTATTAAGTAACAATCATGGCAAATAGTCTAATCGTCAAATGATTAAGAAACCCCACTCCAACACTCCATACTGCCACTATCACATTTTGAAATCCGGTTCACTGAGAACGAGTACACCCTCTGTTCTTTATCCGCCCTTTTACCGAAGTACTCCTCAATTGAGGAAATATTATCAACTTTAAGGGGGAAATGTCGGCAACTTGAGGAAAATTCAGACCGAAAAAATAGGAAATGACCCCAAAACTGTCAAATAATCCCCCAACTTTTGGTCTAAATTTCCCGCAAGTTACCGACATTTTTGCAGACTTTCGACGGTGCGCTGCAATTAGACGTAAACTTTGGGGACACAGTGGACACATTTTCTTTTCGTTTAAACAATTTTATTGTTTTCGCACAAGAAGGACGCTCGCGATTTGAATTTTGTCACCTCTGGTGAGGCGTCCGTGACCGTGAGAGCCGAACTCTGCGACAGAATGACCCGGCAAAAGACTTTAGTAGAGCTAACCGAAGGTTTTGTACGCCTAACTATACTGAGATTTTTGCATGGTGAACCAAAGATTTTCCTTTAACTAACAATAATAAAAGTATTTTGCTAGGTCATTTTTCTGTCAGCGCGGATATACCAAAGTGTTTTTTTTTCTGATTTTTCTGTGTGAGCGCCAATCAGGATTACTAATCACAACCCTTCTTGTCATGGGCGCCCGCAGAAAAATTTCCAAGAGGGGGCAAAATTGTTGAACCCCAACGAAAGGTTTTGGGACCCCCCCCCCCCCCCCAAGGAATAATAGAAAACATTTTTTTCATCCAAATGGTACACAATTTTTAAACTATTGTAGAATGTAGGTGTATCAAATGGTAATATTAATTTTGACTTGTTTGTTATTAAGAATATATAGTGACAGCAGATGATAACGATAGTAAAAAAAAAAAAAAAAAAAAAAAAAAAAAAAAATGCGTAATTTTACTTTTCCTTGCAAAAAATGAGATGAAATGGCAAAATAAACTAGAGGTTACGTTCGTCAACTAATATTTCTTTGACTAACATTTCATTTTCTTTGGTTCCTTTGATTTTTTATCGTGAAATTTGGACGGTTTTGCATTTCAGGGGAGGGGGGGTTTCCCCCTCTAGCCCCCCACTGCGGGCGCCCATGCTTCTTATTCAGAGGGACTATAAAGTAATAAATAGTATCGTAGAATCACACAAAGATACGCGAACGGGCATGGGAGAATACAGCCACACACAGTCCACAGATATAGCTACAGAGACAGGTCGTCGCCTGCCCAGTGACCGGTCAGCTTTCAAAAGTCAAGCAGTGATACGAAAGTCATAAATCCTGAGCGGCCCAGTTGGCAAACATGATTAGAGCGATGCAAAAGACCACGTAAGTACGAAACGCGGCGCGACTCAGCGTGGCGGCAAACGGCACGACATGTGGCGCTCGCGATGATGATGACGATGCCGATGACATAACAGAACATCAACGGAAGATAAAGCGAGTGGGTACTGCGGGTATACCTAGAGCATCAACACATGCACAATAAGCACATGCAATGTGCGATTTGCGAGTTAACTTCCTACTACATTGTTAGAAAACGAAAAGTCATACGAACCGGTCTACGCGAAGAAAGAATAACGCGAACTGAGCCCTCGCCTCGGACCTAGGACCTCTCGTAAAAAAAGGGCAAATCGTGATAAGCTCGAACGAATCGCGATATAGTCGAGTCCGGGGTGGGTCTCTGGGTCTCTAGTCCGGGAAATAATTGAATAAATATAGGGGTACCCGGACAAAATTGCTAGAAAAGGTTTTATTACATCAAAAAACGCAGAAAAATCAGGAGAATCCGAATTTCTTAAGGTCGCCAAAGGTCGCCCAAAAATTCCCCCCCAAAATCCCAAAAAACCCCAAAATTTTTCGATTTTTTTCAAAAATATTGTTGTAGCGCCTAAAATATCGATCTTAGCGTACAATTACTTCAGTCTAAACTTGTAGAGGTCAAAATTCTACGTAAGAAACATGTATTACCTGAACCCTTTGACTCAAAAAACCCCCTCAAAAATGCCCCCCAAAAATAGCTCTTTTTCGGAACTGTACGATATTGCCCGAAAAGTCGCGCAAAATGTCGTTTTTGCGTGTCAACCGACCTCTGTAGCGAATAAAGTGACTGAAACAAAATTGTAGATTACAAAATTCTGCCTCGAAATCACACTTCACTGTCACGGTAACTTAAAAAATGTTACAAAAAGTGGTTTTGAGTTATCTATTTCGAACCGTATAGAAAACGAGTTGGACCTATTTTGCGCGGAGTGTGCCGTGACTTCAATTGAAGTCTTTGAGTGCGAATCGCACACATTCAGTGGCGGATCCACAGGGTGGGGGGGGGGCACGTGGCGGATCCACGGGGGGGGGGGGCACGTGGCGGATCCACGGGGGGGGCACGTGCCACCCCCCCCAAGCCTCAAATTTTGCCTTTATTCGGTAGAAGCTGGACCGAAATTGCTTCCGTCGACGCTTCAAAATTTCACAGGCGTGCCCCCCCCCCCAGAAAAATTTTCTGGATCCGCCACTGTACACACTCAAAACCCAATGCATAATTGTGTGAGAGCTTTGACAGTACATATTTTGAGTCTGGGGGGGGGGGGGGTCCATAGTTTTGGTCCATCGATTCTACGATCAGCCCCTTCAACATATAGTCTTTAAACTTGATCGAGGAGAACTTACTTGAATTTTCCGAGGCGATCTTGAAACGTCAATCAGACCTAGGGAAGTCTTCCACCCAGTCGTCAATTTCTTCAAGGTCGAGTGACACCTTGACATTTTTTACACGCAAGCAAACAGCTGAGTCCATGCTTCTTACAGCTACATTTTTGGCTAGAGCAGAGCAGGCGTCCTCTGCGCAGCCACACCTTATTATTTTAAGGAGCGCCTTTGGTGCTGGTGGCTTATCGGTCAAAATTGGAACTAAGCCCGAGGTTCCTTTTTTTCACCCCCAGGACTCTGGGTCGACGTCATGGTCCATCCAAGTCATAACTTGAAATAATACGCGGTAAAAATGAAACTTGGCGGCATCTGATGTAAGAGGTAAGTTTTCAGGTTTCACACGATTAACACTGGACGCAATCTTTTGCGAAAATAATTTTACTCGTAGAGAATCGAGTGATGCAGTTAATTTACCGCCGTAAAGTCGTGTCAGTAACCTCTCGTCGGCCTTCTCTACATCTTCTTTAGCGCTTGAATGGGGCTCTTGTAAACTTTTGCAATAGGGGATTGAAGAGTTGATTCTTGTATAAAAACCTGTAAAAATGACGGTGAGTATACACTAAAAAATCACGAAATTCACTCTCAGAATCGGGCTTAATGGAGGAGAGACGCAGTTATCATACCTAATTTGAGACATATCTCTGTGTTTCCTTAGAGATAGTGACATAATAGACAGGAATCTCCCATGATACTTGCGTCGAACCGCCATAACCATCTTGCTATTAAAGTAGTTATGTATAGGTTTATTACTGAATTTTACACTTTCTCAGTGTGATTTTCGAGATTTTCGCTGGTTTTTACATCAGAATGGACTATTCATTTGCTCACAGCAAAAATTACCAAGAGCCCCATTGTCGGTCGTGAAAAACTGCAGCATCCACCATTGCAGACTCGTCCCGCTTCAGCAAGGATAAAATTTTCCCCTTATGGATGCCGTAAATGTGAGATGTGCTATCACAGCCTAGGAAAGCGTGACAAAATAAAATGTTTTTGGAAAATTCAGAGCCTGAATCACTGAATTAAAATTAACTGAATCACTCGATTCTCTATACGATTAAAATTATTTTCGCAAAAAATTGCGTCCAGTGTTAATCGTGTGAAACCTGAAAACTTACCCCTTACATCAGATGCCGCCAAGTTTCATTTTTACCGCGTGGCGATGACTTGGATGGACCATGACGTCGACCCCGAGTCCTGGGGGTGAAAAAAAGGAACCTCGGGCTTAGTTCCAATTTTGACGCTGTTCGCTTGTGTGTAAAAAAAGTCAAGGTGTCACGTGACCTTGAAGAAATTGACGACTGGGTGGAAGACTTCCCTAGGTCTGATTGACGTTTCAAGATCGCCTCGGAAAATTCAAGTAAGTTCTCCTCGATCAAGTTTAAAGACTATATGTTGAAGGGGCTGATCGTAGAATCGATGGACCAAAACCATGGACCCCCCCCCCCCCCCCAGACTCAAAATATGTACTGTCAAAGCTCTCACACAATTATGCATTGGGTTTTGAGTGTGTACAGTGGCGGATCCAGAAAATTTTTCTGGGGGGGGGGCACGCCTGTGAAATTTTGAAGCGTCGACGGAAGCAATTTCGGTCCAGTTTCTACCGAATAAAGGCAAAATTTGAGGCTTTGGGGGGGGGGGGGGGGGTGGCACGTGCCCCCCCCCCCCCCCCCGTGGATCCGCCATGTGCCCCCCCCCACCCTGTGGATCCGCCACTGAATGTGTGCGATTCGCACTCAAAGACTTCAATTGAAGTCACGGCACACTCCGCGCAAAATAGGTCCAACTCGTTTTCTATACGGTTCGAAATCTCAAAACCATTTTTTGCAACATTTTTTAAGTTACCGTGACAGTGCAGTTTGATTTCGGGGCAGAATTTTGTAATCTTTAATTTTGTTTCAGTCACTTTATTCGCTAAAGAGGTCGGTTGACACGCAAAAACGACATTTTGCGCGACTTTTCGGGCAATATCGTACAGTTCCGAAAAAGAGCTATTTTTGGGGGGCATTTTTGAGGGGGTTCTTTGAGCCAAAGGGTTCAGGTAATACATGTTTCTTACGTAGAATTTTGTCCTCTACAAGTTTAGACTGAAGTAATTGTACGCTAAGATCGATATTTTAGGCGCTACAACAATATTTTTGAAAAAAATCGAAAAATTTTGGGGTTTTTTGGGATTTTGGGGGGGAATTTTTGGGCGACCTTTGGCGACCTTAAGAAATTCGGATTCTCCTGATTTTTCTGCGTTTTTTGATGTAATAAAACCTTTTCTAGCAATTTTGTCCGGGTCAAACATGAAAATTCCCCGACTACTCCGTAGGTTTTCAGGCTCAAGAACTTTGTTTTGACATCATAGAGATAGAGACGTCCGCATTTCAGTTGTGCAATTTGGCGAATACACTGGCATAACTCTATAGAAATAGGTTCTGCGGTGGAAATCCAACAGGGGGGACTAGGGGGAATACCCTTTAGCTTACGGTGCAGGTCCGGAACATTTTGAAAATTTAGTTTTAATCAGATGTAATTTTTGAGCAACCTTCGTTCGAAAACCGAAAGAAACATGAGCCCATTAAAGCGTGTACGTGTTTTTGAACGGGGTTCTCTGCTGACAAAAAAACTGGCTGTCTCTTTTAAACACTTTGTTTTCCAAAAATGTTGTCTAACATGCAGACAGAACCTAAAACTAGGAACTTTTGTGAGACAATTCTGCTCATCTGGTGTTTCTTCCATTCATTTGAAACAAAGAAGAAAATTGGTTTCTGCATTGAGTTTTTCGCCCGTATGTGTGTAAATGCACTACTTCCGTTTCGCACCCTAAATAAGAGAATATAAACTACGAATTGGAATGATAAGATTGTTGCATTTGGTTTTCAAACGGTAAGGAAAGTTGATTCTTACAGATTTCGTCGCGACGAACATGAGATTGCATGATACTAACAAAAAAGTTCTACGTTGCGTTATAGGCGATGAAAGACTGCACTTAATTCAATGCGCAATGGTGCTGTACTTACGGGGAGTGTGAAACGTTTTTTTTTTTTAATTTCTTTTATTGGAAGATTATACAAACTGGAATCAGGGATGACAGGGCCCTGATCCGAAGGTCTGCAATACAATCTAACAAAGAAAAAGTTTCGCCTGCCTATTGGTAATAAGAAACTGTTATATTTGTTTAATGAAAATTAAACTGTAAACTTACAGTTTAATTTTCATCTTGGCATCAAGAATACTTGTATTCTTGATGCCAAGATACACATACGAAACAGATCAAGCGTGAAATGTAAGACAGTGCAATAGTGCATTCCTACGACCTACACGAAAAGGTCCTTCTTCATTTTCAGCAACGTTTTCTCTGCGAGGAGTGAGATTATCACTAAAAAAACAAAGTTTAAGTAGCAAAGTTCAAGTAGAACCGAATCAGCTTTTTAAAATAGCTTCGAAGAGCTAAAGTCCTAGCTCTTCTGGAGAAAGTTGCGGTTGTCCTAAAGCACTACTTCGGTAGATCCAAAGCAAGAAAAGACTCTGTTAGGTACTCTAAAGAAGTGGTCCTTGGTACACCTGTAACTTTCTCCGGTACAGCTTGAACTTTTGCTCTGCGAGGCTACTTTAAAACGCTGCTTCGACTGTACATAAACTTTGTTTTTTTGGTGATAACTTTTATAATTTTGACTCATCATTATTTTCACCATCAGTATTCTAGGTTTTACATCAGTATTGATAGTCCATTTGCCCACTGTCAAACCTTGCAAAAGCTCCACTGTCAGTGATTGAAAAGTCAGGCCAGTAAGAAAGCGGCTGGTATAAAATATTTCTTGTTAGCTCTCTATATTGCTCGAAAAAGAAGCAGTTAGGGACCGTTTCAGGAGTTAACATGTACCTAAGACTCAATTAACGACATCGACAATGAAATAAATCGTTTCATACGAGGAGAGGAGAGGTGAGGTGCAGGTGCGCTATTCCTACTTGCAGTAACCATTAATGACTCGGGCAATGAGCGTGAGCGCTTTCCGAGGAATCTCATAAATTTTGGCAGTTAGAAAGCGCAACTAGTGAGTGTGCAATTCGAGTTCGCGAACTTATAAATCTAATTCTCACGTGATTGCTGTCGGCCAACTCCGACTCGACTGCAAATATTTGAATTCAATTACGAGCAGTAAAGTCTACTGTAGATTTACCACTTACATTCTCACAATAAACTCGCTCACTAAGCACCTAGGAACGAAAAGTGAGACTTTCGGCGATTCTGCCGTTTAACTTCGATGCGCCTGATTTCTAGCTCACGTTCACGTGTGATGAGGGGAGTGGAGGTGAGGGAGGGCACATTGCACTAGATACAGTTTTTTTCACTGTCCAAAGAAGACACATCCAGTTCTTTTCGTTCACAAAAGTTAGCTGCTGTATACAATCATGAGCGGATCCAGAGGGGGGGGGGGGGGGGGGCAGAGGAAGAGAAAGATGGGGGAAAGGAATAGAAAAAGAGAATCTAAGTGCGTGATTCATGTAACTTTCTAAGTATTATCTTGGTTCGGAATGGGGAAACTATAGCAAGGGCAGGATCTTCCAATTTTACGAACAAAAATTGAAATGAGGTAGTATAAAAATGAGGAGTAAACGGTTAAAAGATGCCTCAAATTGGCTGTGGAGAAGCTTAAATTTTCAACATTTTCTGGGGAGGGACCCCCAGCACCCATTAACTGGGAGGGGGCGTACCCCCCCCCCCCCACTCACTTTTTAAAAATGCCCCCCCCCCCTTTGAGACTTTCCTGGATCTGCCCCTGTATACAATGCTTCGATAAGGGAATACAGGAAACTAACAACTTTACTTTATTTATTGGTAAAAGGGGATAGAAGAAATTGTCTGACTTTTTTACTTTCTTCGAGACAATTTCGACCATTGCTAGCTCTTTTTACGCGCGGAAGCAAAAACTCTACCGTCAGCGGAGGAAGCAAATGAAGACATCGTCCCATTAAAAAATGCCCTGTGTCTACCTAACTCCTGCCTTGGGGCTTTAAATTATTTTTGAATGTCCTGCATGATTTTGCCCATGAGCGCAATTTTTCGCTTGTTTCTTAAGTTCTAAATTTGATGGAAAAGAAAGATAAACAATCGGTGACTCCCGCTAATATTGTTACCGGTCGGTCAGGTCTCACAATCAGTATCCGAATATATAGCTGTGTTTATGAACTTCAAAGAAAAAGTTTTTGACTCGATATTTTTTGCGCAAAAGTTTGAGGAGCTTTTAGACAGATGTACGATTTATGTAAAAGGAAAGGGTGTTGTTGTTGTATAATCGTACAACATTACATTAGATTGACTGATTAAAAAAAAAATGCCCGATCTAGCGATCTGCGGATCGCGTGAAACGCGAGGAAACTTTTGGGAATTTGAGGAAAGCCAGACAAAAAAAAGTATCGGAAAAGTAGCCACAGAATTTTGAAAAAAAACCGGTCATTCTGAGTACATACAGTTAGTAGCGGTAGGTTAGCAAATAAAGAAACAAAATAACAAATAATTCAGCACTTATCAAATTTTTGTTAGGAAATTTTTCCTAAATCCTGTGAGGAAAAAATCCTTTTCGTTTTGAAACTTTCGGGGCTTTAAAAAAGTTTGCACATCTGTGCTGATTTAGGTCCAAACAATTGGACACTGATGAGAATGGCCAAAGAATTAAAGTCGAGCGAAATTTCTAATCGGGTATTGAGAACCGCATTTGGCAATGAAGATTAGTGATAGTGGTGCACGAAACGACAGTATGCAACTCTGACGGTGACAGGCAAATCGACAGAGTAGCGCAAAAAGATCCGCTTCTCAAACCACTCATCAATATCACCCGTTTGTTAGTCCAGTTTGCCACGACAGACAGCCGCCTTGTGTGCACAATGTAAGCAGTCTGCTTATAGTAATGATTTACATAGAAAATGTGGAAATGTGAATGTACATAGATACCTAGTCGTGGCAAGCTAATGTATCGGTTGCCAGGGGTCGAAATCAAACACGCAATGCTTCCATTCCAGTAAAGATTACACCAAAACAATGCAACCCACTTACCTGGAACAAAAAAGCAAACCAAGAAAAATTACAAAGATGCATTAATGGAAAAGAGTAGACTAATTTAGTATTATACCTGTAGGAATCGCATTCAGAAAAACAATTTAAGTACCTAACTTGAAATTGAAGCTTCACAAGGAGAGGAGAAGGAGAAAAAGAGGCTCAAAGATCGCTCCTTCCGGGAAGTACCGGTATACGTTTTCAACTTAAATATCGCAGTTCTTCGCTTGCACCTTCATAGATCTTAATTTAGGCATAGATTTTCATGGTATCCTGATAGATGACCATAAAAACTTTCATTTATATTTTTTGACGGATATCGTTTCCCCCTGAACTGCTTCAATTACCTACCGTACAGCTGCACAGAATTTGATATCGTGAAAGGGCCGCACTGAATAGAGTTATTAGCCGAAATTACCGTGAAACAATGCGCTTATTCAGGGTGTTGAGAAGAAAATGAGCAGCTCCGAACAACTCGAGCTTGGATTATAATTTCGAAAAACGCTGAAACGCGGGTTTCATTATGTTTTGAGGGGGGTATCTTTTAAGGGGGTTGTCAAATTATTGGTCCCCCGTCACGGGGTATACGAAGGCAGATACAGGGGTCACCGCCCCCCTAAAGCACATTTCTTAATTGGCGACCCCTAATTTTTATCAAATAACTTTAAAAAGCATCAAATTTTAAGCATTTTGGCGGTCAAAGCCAAAGGTCGATATCGTCTTTCGTGTTCGAGATATCAATAGTCAAAGTTCAATATTGATCCATTTTCGACCTAATCAATTAAATACATCGACCTGCATATAACATGTCAATTATACCTACTTACTGCAGCAGGGGACAAAAAGAATGTTAGACGATTCCTTGGGGGTAGACTACCCGCAATACCTCAATGAATGTAAACACAATAGAATGTAGGAGGAACATTGTCGAATGTAGGTGGCTTACCTGAGCCAAAATTAGAGACACATAGAGATCCAGCACAAAGCTAGGGTTTTGATCCCCCGAACAGAAATGAACCCATTTTACTTGCCCAACTTTCATATCGCGAGAAGCATGCTGGGGTCTCTATTTGTCTTTTCCTCTTCGGTCAAAATCTAAAGGAGCCTTCTGACACTTTTTTAAGTCCCCGACTGTACACTGTAAGTACATACTTACAACTGCCAAATTGAAAGCTACGCCACTCCAACAGGCAATAAAGCTGAGGGGAACCGACGCGACGGTTCGGCAACCCGGTGCTCAGAGGCAAGTATGAAGAATGCGTCCTGCGCGGACTGACTGGTCGTATAACAGTATTATTTCGCGAGATTGCGGCAGTGGAGCCAGACGTAATGTAAAAAGCCGCACATACCTCATTTGAACACAGGCGAATCCAGAGGATTGTCTTTCTCCCACTGTCTATCTCTGTCCATTTGAACGCGTGTGTTAGATAAGGATAGAATAGGGAACGAAAGTCACACGTGACTGCCCCTAATATCTCTTTTTCTATCACACGCGATCAAATGGCCATAGAGAGAGAAAGGAAAATTCCTGGATCCACTAGTGCATTGGAATCCATGTTCAGTCTAAATCTGACAACGTTTGAATCGCCAAGTGGAGACTGGACCAAGATGTAGAATCATCTACAGCTACTCCACGCCGCGCGCCGCGCCACGAGTCGACCTTCCCGATACATGTATTATTAAAGTTCTCGACGGACGGACCAGACAACGAGTCGCAGTTCTTCAACTTCCAGCCGAGCAAAGAACAAATGTATTAAATGTATTTATGTACACGCACGCGGACCAATACAAAGATGACTCAACGCATGCGCGAATCGCGATGTTCATTTATGGGAATCCGTCGTATGTCGCAGAGTAATCAATGCTGAGCCGATCGATGAGCTGAGATCAGAGGGCCGATCATTTACTATTCCGTTAAACCGATCGTTAAAGACTGTCTATATGAGAGACGGAGCTATTGCTCGTTGCTATGGTGACTACCGTTAAGTTTCCGTTCGCTGAAGTCTACTTATGGGTAGCTGTTTGTTTGTTTACTAACGGGCAATTTAACGATGGTTACAACGCAGCAAACCATTAAGATTCGAGAATCAATAGCCTCACTTACAAACAACCGAAACGATCGCTTTATCGATGAAGTAAATGATCGGCCCCCTGTTCAATTAATTGTAGATGCATGACAAGAATTGATTTTTGGAAGAAATTGTAGATGCATGGCAAGAGTTGATTTTTGGAAGAAAATGAGTCGTGGATCGGGTTAAAACAAGACATTCCCAAACAGAAAATTACAAGACAATCAGAAAAGAGAGGGAAACGTATAGGTACGAGTAAATATATAGAATTCGGGGAGACGCGACGGTCAAGTTTGGAGGAGGGAGGGAAGGAGGGGGGAGGGTGCGTAGAAAAGGGGTGGGGAGGTGGTAGTCCCTAAAGATGAATACTTGAGTATGGGACATGGGTATAAGTACATTAAAATTAATTAAAACTCACCGAACTACACGACTTTTTTTTTTTTATCCATACGTTTCGCTACCACATGAGGAGCATCTTCAGTATGGAAACTAACGACTTGAACCGACACAACACACATCGAAATTTAAACTAAATAACAAAATAAGTACATAAGTACGGTAAGTACACACAGGCCCGTCTCATGGGGGGGGGGGGGGGGGGGGGGACAAGGGACCCACAGGTCCAGGGCCCGGCGCCAGGACCCCTACCCAGGACCCACCAAAAGGGGGCCCGAAAGCCCAGTTGGTACCAGGGCCCGGGAGTTAGATGTGACAGGCCTGAGTACACATGTATACAGTTGGCATTAGACGGTTGCTTACTTCAAACTGCGCAAAGAGAATGCGCATCAGCATCAGAACCAAAGATTTGATTGGCTCAACTAGAGTCTTTTGCTGGGCCATTTTTCAACCAAAGCTTTTGTCAGCGCAACCAGAGTCTTCAGTAAAGGAACGCAATTTGAGTCACGGTATTAGACATATTACCGAAGCCTAGTGTACACTGTACACCTAACTGAAGTTCGGTGCTCACAGCCGAATGTTTTTTCTTCATTAATGGTAACAGGCAACAGCTATAGGTTTATAAACTATAAAGGCAACTCATGCACAGAAAAAACCAAAATAACGCTTTGATAGCGCTGTCAAAAGTTTTGGTAGAAAAATGACCCAGCAAAAGATTTCAGTAGAGCTAGAGCCAAAGGTTTTGTACACCAAACTAAAGGGATTTTGCTGGGAGAACCAAAGATTTGGTTCGCTCAGATGAAGTCTTTTGCTGGGTCATTTTTCTACCACAGGTTTTGTCAGCGCTATTATAAAGTATTTTATTCTGTTTTTTCTGAGTGCACGGGTATTTTTAAAAACGGGAAATTTTTAGTCAAATTTTATAACTCTAGACCAATAGCGTCATACGATCAATTTAAGGAAAAAGAAAATGATCGGTATAATGAATCACCCTATCAGAGATCATGAACTGAAGTGCGTCACCGATCTAACGGGGTCCCTGTATCATCATTAATTATGTATACTTACCACTTACCTACATCGACCTTGTAGATAGACCTACATGATAGCTTATACTCACAATCAGTGGCGGTTCGCCGACTCATCTGCTCCTTAGCTGATGTACTTATCTATCAGTACACTACATTCTAATGCACCTAACTGTATTAATCTGCCTTGTTGCGGAACTATTTTTTTTAATTATTATTCGAAGAGTGGATCAATTATACCAAAACATCATTTGTTGCTAATTTATTTTATTTTCCATGATCATAACAATGACTGCATACCCTCACAATCTCTTGGGGGCTTGCCGGCTTGTCTCCAATATTTCCACAGAAATTGCGCATCATTATTTTTTCCCTTCAGTTCACGATGCAGAGACGACTACGAGCGAAAATTCCGGATCATGTGAACGGAGTTCAAGCAAGATATTTTGACGAGTATGAGGTACATAAACACTGGGAACCAGGGTTGCCAGTTGATACCAGGAATTTCCCCTACGTTTTAGATTGAAGTAAATGGAAAATAAAGTGGTTTTCTCCGACGAACCGGCAACCTTGGTGGACACGTGAATCGTTTCGTAAGCCATGAAAACCGTGTCCATTCATCCGAGGAAAAAACGCACCTTCTCTGGCAACAATGATCCACTGTTGCCCAGTGGCCAGTCTCATGGAGTAGTGATGGTTCAATTGATTAGGTTGAAAGCACCTCTTCATCACTTTTGACCAAACTCGAACTAACGAGTAGTGATTTGTGCCGTTCAAGATTGTGTAAGGCTGGAAGAGGGATTACGAAAAAAAAACACCAAGACACAAACACATGCAGATTGAAAAGTTAATTTTGAGGATCCAATTTGATTATGCCTGAAGATGCTCTTAACTCTGCTGATTCAACCCTGGAAAAACATAAACGACAGAGAGAACAAAATTATGAATATCTCAGTGGTCAAGTTATAGTTCACTCTGTGCGATTTACTTTTCTGCAATTATTTGGTGAAATTCTCATCCATAGAAAATCTAGCAACCTCACAAGGTAGTAAGGAAGGTGGTAAGGTAGGTATCATGAGCCATGAGCCAGCCTGGAATCCGCGTCCATTTATCTTGCGTGCGAATCTGACGCAGAGGTCGAGTTGGTCACTGGTCAGGTCGCACGGACCACGAACGTTGCATGCTTACTATGAGCTGCAATGTAGGCCTCCCCCCCCCCCCATTCACACGGTGCATACGCTTCCACTCCGCCCTGAACCCACCCGCACCTCTTCGCACAAGAAAGGTTCAAATCCTGATCCCGACAATAATCTTGCCTCATCAATTCATCATGGGTCTAGGACCAGAAGAGAGAGGATCTTGTCACGATAAAAATCCAAAACCGCCAATTCTCAAAAGGATCCGATCCTAAAATCGTTAATTTTTTTTTCTTTCTTTCTTTTTTCCCGTCAGAGCGTCAGCTTAGTGGATTACTGCAAGTTATGGGAAACCAAACATCGATTTCGACAAACGATTTCCATCAGACGGGGAGTATGTACATTTTGTGAGCACAACTTGTTATTTTTAGATCATTCTAACTACAAAAAAATCGATGCTTATAAACACTACAGCAGAAGTTCGCATCAACAGACTCGCAAACCCGTTAAAACCAATCAGAGGAGAACAGCAGAACATCCTGAAAAAAAAGGATTTAAAATCTCGCCTTGAACGGAAATAGGTTCCATTCTAAGTACCTACAAGTAATATACAGCCGCAAAAATAAATGAATTAAAAAAAAGGAGGATAAACGTTTAATTCCTTACGATTACTTCGCAGGAACTCCATCACCGACACGTGTAAAAAAAAAACCATACAATTCTTTTCTGCGGCAATGAGTCTCGGTCGACTGATGGCGTTCACAACAATTAGACATCGAGAGATCTTGGGTGCGGTGCTGAACTGCTGATTGCGCCCGGTTCCGATTTACTTGCAAGTCAGTTCTGAATGCTGATTGAGAGTGCTGACCGATACGGATGCGATGTACGATAATAGGCGCGCTAATTCAACCGGTGAATCAGCTGATCGGCTAAACGCCGGAGACTTGCGAGTCACTGGTCAGTGGTCAAGACTTGAGAGATGCACTTAAATCGTGCCAAGCGATGCTTCAAAGCAAAGATAGGTAAAGTCATGTTATGTCTAGTTGTTGTTGTTGTTGTTGTTGTTGTTATCGTTGTTATCGTTGTTGATGTTGTCGATTTTTTTTTTTTTTTTTTTTTTTTTAAGCCATGCACAGGACTGTTAGGCCAACGCGAGACGCGACTATACCATCACCGTCCGTGTTTAGTTTGTCCGCCAATAGCGCCAAGGCTGACTACAAAAGAATGACCTTTGTAGCCGGAGCCAGCACAGAAGCCGTTTTCCGAATGAATGGGAAAACAGTGAACGGTGGAGGGAGGGCGTGAACAAAAAACTCATTGTACAAGTGTTTGAAGTCAACTTATCCACCGGCAAATACAACACTCGCGGTCAAGTTGCACTCGAACACTCGAACTCCGGGCTAATGTGCACAAAACAAGAGTGATTCGTCGACTCAAGGGGATCAAAGGTGGACGATAGTGTTGACAGGAGATCGCCCGCAGGCCGTTGAATCATCGAAATTCTATTTGATTCGTAAAAATTGGTTTCAGGGGGGAAAAAAGTCGTAGGACTCCAATCCGAATCGAATTCCAAAAAACGAAAATCCAATTCGAACGTGTATGATCCGACGAGGTACTTATTAATTAATTATTATTTAAAATCTTAAAATGAATTACTGCTTCTGACTGACGGCCGGGACGTATTAACGTGAATCTTAAGTGTGAGCAAAGTATTCAAACCTTGAGTAAGAAAAATTCAGGGCGTGTCTTGGAGGTAAATATCCAGGTATATCCCTGGCGGATCCAGGGTTCTGATTCTCTCCTCCCTCCAGCCATTTAAAGACATCCGTTAGAAATACAGAAAAGGATGGCCCATCACGAGACTGAGCCCCTATATCTGTCTTTTTCTTGCACAAGCGTTCAAACGGGAGGGGAGGAAAAAATACTTTCTGGATCTGCCTCTGGCTTCGTGACGTTCTGGTCGCATTAAATTATTTCGAGCGTACCGAATTTTCCTTAGACTGAACAGAGGAGACAGACATATGGGAGGGGGACCCCCCCCCCCCCCCCGGGGGGTGTTAATAGAGTACGGGAGGGAAGGTATGTGGTCTAGAACATGATGCTGTAGAAAAAGGATTTAGATTTCTGCGCTTTGCGTTCGTATTTCTTTCAGGCCATCATGCAGGCGATTTATCTCGACAGAGCGAAAGATCATAACATGGACAGGTATGCGGCTTGGCAAATTGGTAAATGGTGCACACGGCACACACCCAGTTATTAGCATAAATTTAAAGGTAACCCCTGCGCCAGACAAATACAGTGAAACGAAAAACTCAATGCACCATTGTTGTGGCTTGTATCGAGTTTATTCGCGTGGGTGACGATATACTGAGTAGTGAATTTTCACGGAATCAACAAGATCAATAAACACTAAACACGCTAATCCTTTGAGGAAGAAGTATTTAGGAGTCAGTGCGGGGATATTTTTTCCTCCAAAACTTTTTTCATCGGAGGGGAAGAAAAGATCGAACATAGTTTTTGAGATCATTAAAAAAATTGATGGGACAATCAAAAGTAAACGTGAAGCACGAGTACAAGTCACCATAAAAGAAGTTTTTAATTGGCTATTGGTAAACAGAAAACTTTGTTTTTTTCATCTCTCAGTTTTAAAAGTTTTCTCCATAAAAGGCAAAATACTTCGCGCATCTTTGACTTAATCAGATCTACCTATAATCAAGATTACATAGATTATAAATTTTAGAATTGACAGATGTTTCCGCCCGGATAAGTTCAAAGAAAGAAGAAGAAAGCTGGTTTACTTTTACTTGTAGAGAGATTAAAAGAGACGCAGAGTTCTATTCATTTTTTTTTTTCTTATACTCAAGCCTGTCGGCTGAAAACCAAATTTCACTGCGGCTTCGGCATTTCTAAACGTGCAAGACGTGGCGCGCAAACGTCGGAGATCGTGCTTCAGTCATACTGACATCAGAAGCAATGTTGCCTGTCTTGCGAGTTGCGATAACGATCAGATTTTTTCCATTTTTCTTGGAAATGCCTCTGCTGATTTGGTATCGTATCATTCGAAGAGAAGAACTTGATTGAACTTACAGACGTCCCAGCTGCTTCAGAACAACGCAAAGAGGAAACTTACACAGATATCGGGTAAAAATAATGATCTGCAGCCTAAGAGCATACGAAGATAAAAAAAATACGGTACCCGAGTAAAATATGTATTTGGAGGCATTTAAATGCCTCCAAATGGGTTGCCTTGCCTTTGCGACGTTGCCTTTTAATGGGTTTAAATGGGCAAACTGCAGTGTAGCCACATCTCACGAGTCACGAGACGCCACTAGTCCTGAGAAAGAACGGACGCATCCATAGTAAACTCGATCAAGTTTTTCTCACTCAGCTCGCATGTAAACGTAGACACCTGTTTCAGAAGTGAAAAGGCGGACCCGAGCCGATAATCTTTGGCGAAATTTCATTCTCCATTCCTTCAAATAAAGAAAAAAACAACTTGTCAAATCTATCTTTTTTGGTTAAAGCGTTAATTCTATATGATAAAAATCCAAAATCCGCAGATCAAATTCATTTTCATCTACTTCCATCATGCACTGTGAGAAATAACGCCTGAAAAATTCCAAAGATTAGCGGTAGTAGCCCGCCTATACTTCCGCAACGAGCTTTACACTCTACTTTTGACTCGCAGGTATACAATAACCTCCGTTACAGCCGGCAACATTGTCGATAATAAGTCAAAACCGCAGTACCAGTTAGTGAGCTTGAACTCTTTTAATTCCGTGACGGGCGTCGGCGGTGTCGCGTCGCACGTCGACGTTGCATTGTGGGAAGGGGGAGGGAAGGGGAGAGGGAAGAAGTGTCATCGTCGATCATAACGTTCGCCGTCTGCTGCCTGCGTTCTGGGTCTTAGCACTGAGTAATTAATGTTTAATTACCGCTAATATATCTACAACCGATAATTTCGTATTAATCTCTCGCGTAAACTCATATAGTCGTAAGACTCGTAGCCCCCCCCCGCCCCCTTCCATTAATATCTCTTTTGCTTCTTAGGAAAAAATTCGTTTGATCGTTTTTGATCGATCGATGGAAAAATGGAAAGGACTGAGGACCCGCAACGCCCAAGTCGCATCGGGCTCGAACCCCTAATCGAAAGTTAAGTCGTGTATTATATGGGTCGTGATCGCAGATCGCTGAACGGAGAAGGGGGGGGGCGGTCTCGTTATGACTGCGGACTACGGACAAACGCATACTGAGGAGTCAGAAGTCTCCGTTCCGGGGAGGTCAGAATCAGCGCGACGCTTTAGGTATAGGCGCATACCTGTACGACCGAGTCTGATCTGCGTATGATGGGCGCCATAAAGTTCCGCACAAGTGGCCGAAAGAACCCGGATAAACGGCTCTGTTGATGCGCAATCAGCCCAATAAAAAGAATATGTCAGAATAAGGTAATTCCAGGCGAAACTTATCCAGATTTCAATCCGATGGAAAGCCCGCGGTTGTGCGAAAATTCGTGTTTTAGCAGTTTAAATTGAAAACAAAGAGGAAGAGAAAACAAAATCCAAGATACGTCGGCAACTGCGTAATTTGCGCGTGGATTTTTTGCGCCCAAAACGAGAAAAATTGCTTGAGAATAATTGAAGTCGTAATATTGGAAATTCATTTCGGCATAAGCATTGAGAGAGTGTGAGTGATTATATACTGTCTATCTACCTCACTCAGTCACCGCACTCATTGAGGCTTATGGGAATTTTCGTATTTCCTCACTGAGAACAATTTTCCGGTCAATTCAACCTTACGTCTTGTTAATACTTACTTCAGAATTCCAGTTGTTATGAATTCTTGTTACTTGACCGGAATTCCTGTTACTTGACCGGCATTCCTTTAGAAGTAACAGGAATTTCTGTTGAAAAAATAGGATTTTTTGTTAAAACAACAGGAATTCCGGTTAAGTAAGCATTAACAAGACGTCCAGTTGCGGCAACAGGAAATTATTCTCGGTGCAATAATCCTGGCTTTATTTTTGAGTGTTATTTTTGACTTTATGAACAGCGCGACACGGTTCGGCCTAATCGACCCTCGAAGCATATTAAGTGGGACCGAGGACATTATGGAAGTAAACGGTGCACTTCATCACTATCTCGCACAGCACGGAGGAAAAGCGTTGGAGTGGGTGAGGGGTGTGGGTGGCATTGGTGATATACGCAGGATTTTTGAGGTAGGGCTTGCACTGATGAGTATTTTGGCTTAAAAGTCTTCGTTTCCCTCATTTCAACCCTAGAAGTAAAGCCTCGCTTTTCGACCCTACCAAAGTCAATTCTTATTTCGACGAATTACCGTGTCGAGTATTTAATGCACGAATTGCACAGAAAAGTTGTTGTTTTGTTTTATTTTTTTTTTTAAATTTTTTAGCAGTAATTTTTTTAAGTTTTTAGCAGAATTTTTTTTAATTTTTTAATTAGTAATTTATAGCATCTATTTGAAACGTTGAGAAACGTTTTTAGAGTGGCATCTTTTTGCTTGTTTTGATATACACCACCGGGTTACGCGAAGTTTAAAGAGCAGCCACATCTGAATCTAGAAAGAAAGGTAGTGAGAAGTGGGGAAGGTTGGCCCGGGCGCTATATCTTTGAGACGGCAGACAGAAGATCAGCAAATCGCTGAAAACATAAGGCAAACCAGAACCAAAAATGTAGCTTCTATTATTTCCTCAACGAGGCGGCAAAATCATAGACCGTCATTTTTCTACCCCCTTTAAAATTTGGATCTGACGGTGAACTTACTTTCAGCAGATGGCATGGATCACTTATTTCAAGAGAGCGTTTCTTCTGAAAATCTTGTCGAGTGCCCTCCAAAACTACAGCTTTGCCGCCTTTGACCGTCATTTGCAGGAGCTGGAGTCAATTTTTTGGAAATGTGTAAACGAAATGCTCAAGATGAAATTCTAAGGAACATTTTGATACCATTCCGAGTTTTTACGACCTTTTTTAGGGTCAAAATTACTTGCAAGAAATTGTGAGTTAGAAGGTTTTGTATCCTTTCATCAGATATAGAAACAGCGTATAGCGCTCCCGCAAGCAGAGGCGTTTCCGTCTTTGCCTCTTCCTCAAGCTTCGCCCATTTGAACTCATGTATTCGAAAAGGACATAGAGACACGACCCACGGGATCAAGTCACGTGATAGCCTCCCCTTCTATCATTTTGTGACACAGGTATTTCAATTGGCAAAGAGATAGAAAGAAAAATTCCTTCATACGCAGCTCTGCTCCCAAAAATATATGCTCGTTACTTTCTTCAGTCTCTTCATAATACACCAAAAATAAATTCGGGTAAATTTTACTAACATAAGTACAAGATACGGGTTCCAATACATATGTACATTATGTGTTGCGTAGAAATTTGGATGGTCAATATTTACAGGGCTGTGATTGAATACGACGAAAGACTTTCCAGTATTCTTCACAGCCATGCAGTTATAGTCACAGTCAAATGGTCAATAATCGCAGTCAGGCAGTTAATATTTCCGATTAGGATTATTATTTTTGTTTTTAATATCATCCAGATCGCTATACAAAGTGACAGCCATACTAAAGAGTATTTTTACTTCCACTTTTTTCAAAGTTCAACCCTGAAATTTTAATCGGGTTTCAGCCCAATGCGCGCAGAATCGCAACTCGGCTCAGAATCACAATCTCTCGCACGATTCGGACTCCTCCCCCCCCCCCACCAGGTCTCGAGGGGGGCACCAATGCTTTCACCCGGACCGGCACATAGACTGGAGCGATGTGATAGTGGCGGTGGGTACTTACATTGCAACACGGGTAATGTTGAAAGTTTTTCAGGCGACCTGGATCATGGATGCCATGAATGTCACGATTAGAGCGCGCTTGGATCGCACGATAGTATCGGGGCTGAATCGAGAGTGACAGCTCCAGCGGCGAGCGATGGGAGACTGGGAGAGGTGTTCGGTGTTCGATAATATCGATATCATCGGCGCTCGAGATCAACCTCGAAATAACATCCATTAGAAACGGGCTTGAGAGGGAAAAAAAATAATCGGAATCCATAAAACAACTTACTCGCATTAGAACTTAAGTCTTAAGAGGTGACGGTATTGCCAAGTTTAGGCAGTGAGCTCGTGCATACAGGAACTAGTCTTTCTATCTCTATTTGTCTATTTCAGCATGTGTGTTGGAGAAGGATAGAAGGGCAATAATGGGATTCAAAGAGTCCACTAGACAGAGTTGGGCAAATATGGGAGTGTAATCGATTACATGACGATTACTAGATAATCGGCAATCGTCAAACCTTTGGATGGTAATTAATTGTATTCTTCCCAAATAAATAGTAAACTTTAAGATATTTTCGATTAGATCGAATTCTTCTGCAACTTATATGATGGGTGGCTTGTAAAAATTCAGCCCTAAATACCATAAAATCACCCAACGAAAAAAACGACGATTACGATCATGTAGTCGATTACCACCCCCATTTACCCAACTCTGCCACTATAGTCACTGTTGAGCCTGCGCAACGCTGCCCGTTTCTACAAGAGCGGAAGTGAAAGACTGCCTCAGATTGCGGGTATCCAAACTTTTTCAGCCTAATGGAAATTTAAAAAAGTTTTAGTTCCTGCTGTTTCCCAAGATGCCTTTGCAAAATTTTACAGTCCAAAGTTCTGTCAATCGATTGAGCAGAATTTTTGTATACTAAAAGTACATAAAGAACTTGACATTTTCGATCAAAATTTATACAGTCATTTTAAAGTGAAAAGTGCTTTTTTAAATGAACCCCGAAATAAGGGACGGTTGATGATTGACTGCAAAGGTGCGTCTGGCTTAATTTCGGCCTGGAAATTAAAGCGTGGTAATTCTATAGGGTTATTTTCTCACAGCATGTACAACATTTTGAATTAAAAAATACAGTAAATCGAGTATTCAAATTTTAAACGATTGACTGGCAAGACTCACTAAAACAGATAACTTTTTCGAATATTTCAAAATACTTTAGACACCGTGCAATCGTGCATATTCCCTCGTTAGACTCGGCAACATCGTCATCAGTTGGAAATCGTGCGATAATCAATTAAAAACTCGGCCGCTGAGGAGTGAAACTGCGATTCAGGAGAAATGGCAGGAACCAGGAATCGGCAGAGAGTGATCAAGGACCAAGGTAGGTAGATCCTCGATTCCTCGATTCGAAATCCACACAAGCGCGAGCACGAATCGCTGATAAATCCGCGCGCGAAATCCGAGGGGGAAAAAACTGCAAAGTTCAAACATCCATAAAAACAACTTATGGAAATGTGAAAATAAATTACCGGGCATAGGAAAGGCAAATGGGCGAGAGTGTATGAATGAAAGAGTGAACGAATGAATGCGATAGCGCACAACCATAAGCCGTGTTTGTACCAGTGGGAATCGCGGATTCAGAGACAGAGAATCTGAAACCGGCCAAAGATAAATGGTGAATGTGAGAGTGAGAGTGAAATTCTCTCCTATATCGCCACGAATCAGCGAAATCGACGCACTGCATGGAGCACTGACCAGTTAAACTTTAAGTATGCCCATGCCAAAAGGAGACCACCGAAATTGTTAATAGTCACGAACATATTAAAATGTGACCAGTGGTAGATCATGCTATACATCGATGTCCACTCCATTCAAACCCATGGAAAAGAATCGGCCTTAGGGAGAGTATTTGAACCCCTAAGAAACTGATACTTTTGCATAGGTGCAAATAAGGGGGGGGGGACGGTGATCGGGCCGCCACTAAAAATTTGAGTTGAATGTGTGAGACGAAAGATGCGATGCTACCATTAGTTGCTTTCTGCACAAACAGAGGAATTAATTTCTTCCTGCGTAAAGTGGTTTATGTGATACTATATTATCCACCGCGTAGAGATAAAAATGGGAGGGAGCGACATCGATTCAACATATTACGTCCTATTATTATTCTTAAAAAAATAAGGGGTCAACAAAAATGTCAACACTGAGAATGAGTCACCTTGTTTCAAACGACTCATCAGTTAGTGAAATGAAACTGGTGACCTTTCACCCATTGAGTGCACTGATTTCTAATTTTAAATTGCATATTCGCAACATTGGTAAATAAGACAGAAAACTAACTCTGCGCTAGTTATATTATAGTGACCTGACTATGAGTAAGATAAGTAATACACGAATACGAGGCGCAAGGGAGTTTAATAATAATCAGTTTTCTTTATTTTTGCCGAATTTTAGACCTCAGTTTGAATTTTTCAATACGCAAACAAAGTGGACTTTTTTAATTCAAAATCAACAAAAATGTTGATCAAACTAAAGCCATCTGATTTTCGGGTTATAATTAGGATTTGTTGTTTATTCGAGCGGTTTGAAGTAGGCAACGTTGACCAAGCTCTCGCTGTGTCACGCCCTTTCTCCACACATAAAAAGACAAAGAAGCTTATTATGTTAGAGTTGCAGGACTTTCACTATACTTATCTCATCCTATAATCGTCTTGGTAAAAAAAGTTAATAATTAGATGATACAGCGCTTGGAAGCTGATTAAGTTCTAAATTCCTTTCAATTCATTCGATAAGAAATTCCGAGAACACAAAATAAAGGAAAAGAAGACAGTCTCTGCACGCCTATACAGCAAACTACATACCTATTCCTCCATAACTAATTTTTTCATCTACACGAAGGTAAATAATTACTGTTATAATCATGACATTAGTTTCAAAATCGGGAATACAGTAATCCCTCGCTTTGGACGAGGGTTATGTTCCAGGATCAAACCTCGTAGACGACGAATTCGGAAAAAATAGACCTGTGAAACATGGGAGAAAGGAGAAATGGAGAACTTCAGTCAAAAATTCGAATGAAAAGGGGGAAAAAGCGACGTAAAATTATGTGTAATTACCATAAATTCTTCAAGAAAAGAGCGCGTAGGGTCTTTTGTTTCATTCATCAAGTACCAACGCAGCTCCATGTAAGGTCGAATGATTGGGTGGAGAGCTCTTTTTGAAATTCAAGCTATATACAATCAATATAACAAAGCGACCGCTGCAAACTATTAATTAGCGTGTGCGCAAAAATGGCGTGTAAAAAACTCGCGGATAACGAGGGCTTACGTACTGACTACTGCGTATATGATCCAGAAAATCTTTATTCTCCCACTTTCTTGACCCAAACAGACATATGATCCAGAGAATTTTCAACCGTCCACTTTCTTGCCCCCAACAAAACACCTTCCTTAGCATTTAAATAACAGAATGTATCAGGCCAAGATAGTGGGAGAAGGGAGGGGGAGGGGCTATGACGCGACGTGACTTATCTCGGTCCATTTCTAACTCATGCGTTCAAATGGGCAAAAGAAGAAAAAGACAAATTTTTGGAATCGCCTCTCTTGTAGACTGTATCAATTTAAATAACAGAATGTATCAGGCCAAGATAGTGGGAGAAGGGAGGGGGAGGGGCTATGACGCGACGTGACTTATCTCGGTCCATTTCTAACTCATGCGTTCAAATGGGCAAAAGAAGAAAAAGACAAATTTTTGGAATCGCCTCTCTTGTAGACTGTATCATTAGACTTATTATCATTCTTATTCTACTTTCGCTACCATAACAAAGCCCTGAAAGTTGAGTAACTAAGAAAGTGGATACTTCTTGAAAATACGCTGTCTTTCCGAGAGACAACCGGGTCGATGTGCAATATTTAGTTAAAATTCGAGACTTTTTTCTCTTCAAACGTTAGAAAACAGAAAGGAAAGCTTCTCTTTTGAAAACACTGATACTCTAAAATCAGGAAGTTTTTCAAATCTTTCACTTTTTTTCACGATTAAAAGGGGGGAAAAAAGAAAAAAAAAAAAGATTACCAAAGATTAAAGGTCATAACCTCCACATTACAAAAGGAACAAACTCTGAAAAACGAAGGGAAAGCCAATGAGTGAAAATTGGTCCAGAAATGACTTCACAATTAGCTTTGTTCCGTTATATATGTATAGTTCCTACGCTCCATCATTCAGTATTTCTCACTTACACGGAAAGAACTTCACTGACTCAATCTCAGGTCAGGTCACGATCAAAAATTATTCATTTGCTTGTTCTTGAGCGTTTATTTTTCATTTATTTATTTTCATTGAGAATTAAAAAGCTCCTGGCATTTAGAATTTACTTCCGGGTGGAGTCGGGGGAGGGATGGGGGGAGCCTTTCACCTTCGATTTTCAAAGAATGCATGCCGCCGAGACAGCTTCAGAGGCAGATCGTATAAGTGGACAGAAGAAAAGTATAGTACAAATACAATGTTCTGAACCTAATAAAAAACAGCATTACTGGTGACTTGTAAGTTTTGAGAGAGACATGGGCTGATACAGGACTTTCTCTCTCTCTCCTCCTATTTGCACGCGTGTGTTAGAAAATGACGAAGATAAGGGCTAAAGTCACGTGATGACTCTTCTGCTATCCTTTTCTGACACATGTGTTCAAACGGAAGTAGAGAGAGAAAGAAAAATTCCTGTATCCGCCCATGAAGAGAGAGAAATGATGAAGTCGCTCGACCTATTTCAAGAATGCATTATTATCGTTAAGCACTTATCTTTTTCTCCATGTTAGAGGTTATAATTCCTACTGTCATCATTCAACACTGGCATTTAGCTTTGAAAAAGAAAAACAAGAGAGAAGAAGCGGGAAAATCCGCGAGTGAAATTATCCATTCACGAACGCGGACTTTTCCTCTAAATGCTAAAAGCTTTTCATGCTTGACAAAACGAGAAAAATATAGACGGACAAAAACATGGTTTGAAGAGCATGGCTATAGAATAGCGAATTTAAAGTCACACTGGACCGATCTTTTTCATAATATTGGTATTCTTCCGGGACTCTTGAACCGCTGAGAAAATTTCAGTTCGGTTTTATACCCGATTCAAGCCTCAATAAAAAATCAGTTCTAGGCAACTTTAAGTTCAGTTCCATCCGGTTAACAGAAAAGCGAACCGGTTCGAACCGGTTCAGCATCAGTGATGTGCTTCATCAGTGCACGTACAAATTGAACATTAACAAAAACTGAACTTGAAACGTAAAATAAAGCAAAATTGGAGAAACCAAAAGTTTTAAATTCGATTCTGTGCATCAAATTCTCCAGTTATTAATTTAGGAAATTATAAAAGAGGCAAACGCAACCGGGCAAGAGGAATTCCATCTTATTTTCAAAAAAATCAACGATTCTCCGCTAGACACAATCAATCGCAAGTACCTGTATCCTCCCGCCTCCGTAATCTGTAATCCATCAACTTAATCTGGAGCAAAATTTGCTGAACCGCACTTCGTTTTTGATGAACCCGTTCGAGCCGGAATTTTGAAAATGGTTCCCGATTCTGTTTGTGGTTCGACAACTTTGGGAAAAACAGTTCGCGGCTCGGTTCGAGGATCGGAAAAATCGCGGTTTGGAGCGGTTTTTGGTTCACCGTTCGGTTCGGTTCATTCCTTGGTATTCGTTAGCGTCAAGTTTCAATTGAAACTTGATGCTAACGAATAACTTAAGTTATACAAGAAAACGAAAGCGGTGAGGTTATTGATATGCTATGCTACGTACTAGATACACTAGGAGAGAAGGGATGGGTACACTATAAGTAGTATACAGTCCACTCCACTTGTCAGACGCTGAATCCGGTGCAGATTCGCGAATGTTGGAGATTCGAGATGTAACAAACGTACGCTCGCTACTTAACTTCCTTGGGGAATGAGGAGTTGTAGTGCGGAGTGCGGATCATAACAAACTTCTCAACTTTACGGTGGCCTTAACTTGAGCACATAGGAATGTCGGATGAGGCCAAAACTGGCAACGGTGGGATTCCAGATTCCAGAGCGCAGCGCTTGATGCTCGATGAGCAACGTTGTCTGATGTCTTCGGCCCGTGTCTTCCGGTCTTGGTCTCAATCCGCTCAGGTATTAGGCTGACGGACGCGATATGCCCATTCCCATATACCATACCCATGCCACACCGCGCGCCGCATCACGCATCACCGCACTATGGCAAAAACCACGCCTGAATGCGGCTATTTCTGCTTCGCTCTTAAATTTTTATACATTAAACTTAAGGGCAATTCTACGGTACAGAGGTAACAGAACTTCTCGCTGACGCCGATAACTGTCTCAGATCCTTTGCATTATTAAAGCGTTTTAAGCTACAAAACGAATGGATATTTCTGTCAAAATTGTTTATTTTAGCAAGTTCAACAAAAACAAACCGTACAGCATTGATGATGTATTGAAATCACACTACTTAAAAAGCCTACACAATTACAGTAGCGTCACTAGACTTTTGCATGGGGGGGGGGGGGCAAGATGTGAGCTGTGAAAGAAAAGAAAAAAACGTAAATTCAAACCATGAAAAAACGTAACCCATCATGTCAATCACTCAATAGTAGGCAGATGCATCGATGTGTCCCGACCCAAATTGCATCGGAAAGTTGGACACCTGTCGCGAGCTTTGCGCTGGGTCTCTATTTGTCTCTGATCTTATCATACCCAGAATCGGGTAGTTTGAGTAATGTAATTGTATACTTTTACACGCGGGCTTTAATGAGAAGAGGTAGATTTTTCGTGGTGTTGGACCATATAAAGGTGAAATTAACCGTTTTCCAGAACGACAGAAAAAACAAGCTTTGACGATCCACTGTGCGGATCGGCACCATCGCGAGGTTTTGCAGACTTTTAGCGAGCGGGCACGTTCGGAGTCCACGACTGACTCTCAGGCACGGGGTTCTTTCTTCGAGGCTTGCGGCCAAAGAGGAGTACAGGGGGTGGTGGTGTGATGGTGGGGGGGGGGGGGGAGACCCTCCCACCTGGATTTGCTCCGTTGTGTTGTGCGACGGACGACCGGCCGCGGCGCTACGCTCGGCGCAAAGAAATCAGGCCAAATGATCGCACCTAGCTGATTTGGTTCAGGTACCATAAAGTCGGGAACTTACTCGGGACCTGGGCCTCGTTTCGTGATGCAACGACAACTACTTTCAATTACTGCGACTTCGCCGCCCCCCCCCCGCCCCCCGTCTACTCTCCCTCTCGCCTCCACCTCCCCCTCTCCTCGCAACTCAAAGCTCGACTTTGCTCTCGCTTTAAAATATACGAGCACAAACAAATCAATCGCGGAACTTTCGTTCGGCGCTGGCTGCTCGAAACGCAACTGCAACGCTGATCGTGATTAAGCATTACCATGAATCAGAGTCGCGGGTTTCGCAAGGATCGGTATTAATTGACGGAGACAATTCCTCGGAAGATTGCCCGATCAGATCTTATAAATGATAAATTCCGGATGCTTTTTTAGATCAGCTAATACCTTTAAAGGTCATCTGCAAAATTTCGTAGTTTTGTGAAAGATAATCACTATCGAGAACTGTCCGACAGCTTTCTACGATAGCTAACCAACTTTTCCGTGTCATAGAAGGAGGAAACCAACCACCACGGGTAGAGTTGGTTCCCTTCAGTTTGTTGACACGGAAAAGTTGAGTCCCTTCTGCAGAAAGCTGCGCAGTAACTATAGATGAAAAAAAGTAAGATGGCGGTATGAATATGAATATGTTTTTCAAATTCCTCCAAATTTCGCAATATATGGGCAAACTACCTATATATCATTTGACTTAGTACAATAAGATCCAGCAAAGGTCCATTTATTCTTTCTTTAAGGGCAAACAAAAGAAAAGCACCTACAGTTGTTGCTATACTGAGCAGAAAAATAAGGTGCTAGTCAGAGGCAAAGCCAGAGAGTCTTTCTTTCTCTTTCTCCGTCTCCCTCTCTCTCTGACTCCAACCCCCCCCCCCCATCCTCTCTCATCCCATTCAAACCGAGGATTTGGAAAAAAAATGGTGGGAGGGGCTCTCACTTTAGCCCCTATCTCGCTCTATTCTTCTCTGACGCTTTGCGTTCAAACGGAGAGAGAGAGAGAGAGAGAGAGAGAGAGAGAGAGAGAGAGAGAGAGAGAGAGAGAGAGAGAGAGAGAGAGAGAGAGAGAGAGAGAGAGAGAGAGAGAGAGAGAGAGAGAGAGAGAGAGAGAGAGAGAGACAGACACAGAGAGAGAGAGAGAGAGAGAGAGAGAGAGAGAGAGAAAGAGAGAGAGAGAGAAAGAGAGTGAGAGAGAGAGAGAGAGGAGGGGCACATTCCTGGATAAGCCTCTGACTCCTCTCATTGTGAGGCTAGCCGTATTTCTCAGCTCAGAAAATCTGCTGCTTTCCTCGACCACCCAAGTATTAAAAATTTTCGCTTTGAATAAAGAAGGTGGCAGTGCAGACTGCGCACACACAAACCGCGTCTCAGCGACCAGCGTAAGTACCAACAATCGCAGCCTTGAGCAGTATTCGACTCGTGTGAAAGGAAAAGAGCAAGTTTGCACTTCTGCAAGGCAAAGCAAAAGTGGCGATCGCACTAATAACTATTAATAATGGCGCGTTGAGTGGGTAAGTAATCGTGAGAAATCAGAAGTGATTTTATTTTATCGTTGACCGCAAGTTCCAACTCGGGTTTCACTCCCTTTGGATAGCGATTCTCTGATCGTTCAACTATCATATATGTAAAATCGATAACCACAATCTTTGTGATCACGATTTCTCAAAATATGATCGCAGAATTTGCTCCCAGAGGATATTGAGAATTTCCGAGTTTAAGACCAAGCTTTAAGTTCATTTGCAACTGTGAATTTCCAAGGACACGTCCATCAAGATCTCTATCCTATCGTCCCATTTCCCCTTTGAATATGCACAAAAAGGAGAGTTATATTATTACACAGAGGGAGTTCCACCTGCTCATCTATCTTTGATGTCTATCATGCATGTTTTAGTGGTGAACGGAGGGGGGAGGGGGATAGCGCATCTCATAGTGCACCACCGTGACATTTATAAACCGAATAAACCCATGACCTTGAAGGCATAGTAGGCATCAAATCCCACATTCATGAAAGAACACTGAGTGCAGTAACCACAACGCGAACTATATAGGGATAGAGAGGATTTATGGGACGTGATGTTGACTTCGTGGAGGCTGTCATGATCGAAATTTCTTATGGACATTTTACACGGGCTCAGTTTGTTTTCCTCATATTTGTAGTTAACCTTAAAAAGTAAGTTGTGACAAATTAACTTGAAATTGGTTTTAAACGGAAGTGCAAATGTTTGAGAGTGACTATTTGGACACAGAAATCGATTTGATTGTTTCTTTCGGAAAGATTTGCATGATATAGAAACGGACACATGACAGAAGCAAGCCGAATGTTCTCACCAGAGGGCCGATCATTTACTTCATCGTTAAACCGATCGATAAGACTGTCTATGAGTGATGCTATTGGTCGAAAATTGTAAAACTTCGCTGTTGCTATGGTAACCATCGTTATAGTGTCCGTTTTTTAAAGGTTACTCATGAGTAGCCTTTATAAAACGAGACTCTTAACGATGGTTACCGTAGCAACAGCCAAGTTTTACAATTTTCGACCAATAGCATCACTCATAGACAGTCTTATCGATCGGTTTAACGATGAAGTAAATGATCGGCCCTCTGGATAGTTTTATTTGAATTCTGTGTCCAGGTAGCCACTCTATACAACACTTTCACTTTCATTTAAAGCCAATATCCACTGAATTAATTACAATTTTTGATTTAAGGTTAAAAAAAGTATGAGGAAAACAAACCAGAGTCAGATTGCTCATTCTGCCCACTTTGGGATAGAACTTATGGCAAGTATCAGCCTCTCCCTCCATTGCTCTCCTCGTTGGCAGTAACGAAGCATACAATCATAGACAACGTATCCTTTTGTCCATTGAGCCATGTAAAAGGTCGAATTTGAGGGTGCTCACTACACCGTGCACCAGTGGCGCACCGAAGGGGGTGGTTTTAGGGTCAAAACCCCCCCTAAGCATCAAGATTTTGCTCTAAAAACGGTCATCTTCGGCCAAAATTGCTTTCAACCCCCCCCCCCCTTAATGCCTCAGAAAATGGAAAATTCGTCGTGAAACCCCCAACAA